>LPNX010712375.1:574843-679016 GCA_001517045.1 Pseudotsuga menziesii | reverse complement strand
TTGGACTCCCAGCTACTTGTCTCCCAGCTCAACAACTGCTACCAGGTGCGTGATCCCTGCCTATTTCGCAAATTCCTGCGTACAAAACAACTTAGCCAACATTTTGAATCCATCACCTTCACACATGTCCCACGAGCTTACAACAGTGTAGCAGACCAAATGGCGAACAATATCCTAGACTGGCATATCAATCACACTATGTAACACCTCCATCATGCATCGTTACCCCATAACATATCATCCAAATAAACAAAAAACCAAAAGAGACTGCATTGCATCAACATTTGCATACATAAAACATAAACCATAAAACGACATTTGCATCAATAGGGGAATCCATGTGCCTAGTCATACATACATCACATCATTTCATATAAAAACAAACATAGGGGCATCCACGTGCCCAACAGCCTAGACTACTTGCATCCACGTGCAGTATCAACATAAAACACAACAAGCGCATCCACGTGCGTACAAATGAGACAATATCACCACAAAATGTGCATCCACGTGCATATATATATATATCATACAAGAAATACATGTTCAGAACTATACATGTTCTGAGTACCCCAGTACTCAGCTATACAAAAAATATGCATGTACATCCCTCAAAACTCATAAAATACAAGCCGCAGCTACAAAAATCAAGGAGAGACCCCTGCTCTCCCTAGTGGGAATCATACCCCGGATCACTCTCCGTGTCAGCCGCCTCTGACTCCTCCTCCTGCTCCGATGAGTCCTCAGCTCGTCTAGGCATCGGTGCCCGTACTCATGCCCTCTCCGCTAAGAGAGCCACTCGGAACGCTATCCCTCTGAAATCCCGAGGTGCCTACCTACAGTCCCGACGCACGTCTCGCGGAAGGTCCTCCCACCCCGCATCACTCACTCCCGTCAACAGCCGCTCCAGCAGCATCCGTACAGACTCTAGAGCCCCATCCGCGTCTTGCCGATGCACCGGACCCCGCCCGGGAAAAGCCGGAACTGCCACTATCCCTCGCCGTGCCACATGCCCTGGCGGCGGCTGCGGGCCCACATCTGCAAATCGACCACATGTCAGTAAATCTATATCAAAAATACATCATACATAACATAAACAACTAGACAAAACAATCAAAATGACACATACCATCTGGACCCCATATCTGTCCTGCTGGACGGGGTGCATCTGGATCCCCTCTGTAATCCATGTCCCTGTACGGAAAGTCCTCCAGCGTCAGTGGCAGCTGGAGCCACTGCATGTACAACTCATCCGTAAAATACCAGCCCACATCGCCACCACCACGGCGGCGCATCATCTCCCCCCACCGAATCATACGAGGCTCCCTCATGCCTCCCGCCCTAACCGGCACCCGTGGTCACAGAGTGGGGACCCTCTCCATAAAGAAGGCGCATAAGAATGACCCGAAGCAGAATCCCTTGCCAGCTTCCTTCGCTACGGTTAGCTGTCGCTGAACGCAGGTCAGGAACATCTGACCCCATTCAAAATATGTCCCCTCCAGTGTATGCTCCACCAGCTGCATCTGCCCCCCAGACACCTTCTCAGGTGACTGGGATCCCAAGATCCGCACTATACATGCGGCCGTCGCTCGAACAACCGGCTCCCGGATGTCGCCAACTCAGAGTGCATTCCGATGCACCTGAGCCTCTGCCCCACAGAACCGCACTCCCATATCCACGATATCAAGATCCGCGGACCCCCGCGGCTGGGTATCTGCCACCCTCCCTAGGCAGGGAAACCCTGTCAGAAAATAGACATCAGCAAGGGTGAGGTCCACCCTCTCCCCCTGTACTCGGAACGCCAGCGAATCTGGCTCCCAGAAGCTCACTAAGCGGTTCAGCAGCAACCCTGCTAACCGAATCATCGAAATCTCAGCAAACTTCAGTAGGCCGAATATCCCAAGCATCGACCGCACACGATGGTCATCTTGGATAATGTCCACGAGCTCCCCTGGAATCTCTCGCTCTCTCCATACAGTCCGTGGCATCCTGTCAGTCACACAACAAAGCCTCATTAGACTCATGTTCAACAAATTGACATGTTCACCCTTCCCAAACAACTCCAGACACACAAGACAAAGCCGACAGTCGTGGTCCAGACCGCGGCTGTCAAACCCGACAATTGCAGTCCAAACCGCGGCTGTCCCGGTCGAAACCCGCGGTCCACCCTTGTGGACCGCACAAAGACCCCCCCGGGACCCGCAACCCTCCCCCCAACCCAAAAAGAAAACAGGCATAAGTTCAATGGAATACCTGGCTCTCCCGAATCTCGAAACCGCCGGTCAAATTGTCCAGAAATCCCACGTAAGCTCTGGTACACTCCGATCGTACGCGAAATGGGAATAGTGCAAATGACGTGTCATATTGGGCCCACTTACTATTTATAGCCTGTTGACCCTTTCCTTGTTTGGCCATGTCAAACCCGTACGGAGTCCGTTTTCCGAACCGTTTCCACCATTGGAACCAGCACGACGAGACCTTCACAATGGTCACTTCATTGCATCATTTTTTCGAAATTATTTTTTGCCCATTTTTTCGACCCCAATGGTCGTCTTGGTTTGCGTGCCACTTCGGCCGCCCTCCGTTTTTAGCATTTTTTATATCGCCGAAATCACTTTTCCGAGCTCGTGATGATGCGTGAGATATTTTCTCGCTCTCACCTAGGTACAATCATCACATTGTGTATGAACATCCTGCTACCTTGATTAGCGCGCCACATCGGCCGCCATCTGCTCGTTCCACACTTTTTACATGAGCCAATTCACTCCTGTCATACTGCAAAGGTTTCGTTATTTTGCCACCATTCATCCACCCTGCAAGGAGGCCCACCAATGTCCCCCCCCCCACCATCAGTTCTGATCACCATAAGAGTTCCTTAATTGAACACTTCCTCCTTGCCTGACCATTCCAACTACAGAGTCTTCTTCCTTGCTTTCAGACTCCTTAAAATTGAAAGCAACCGCAAGCATTCACTGTCATGGGCTCGTAAAATCCACATGACAGTACCATTTCATCAATTCAGAGTCTTCTTATTTGCTTTCAGACTCCTTAAAATTGAAAGCAACCGCGAGCATTCACTGTCATGGGCTCGCAAAATCCACATGACAGTACCATTCCAACTTCAGAGTCTTCTTATTTGCTTTCAGACTCTTTAAAATTGAAAGCAACCACGAGCATGAACTGTCATGGGCTCGCAAAATCCACATGACAGTGCCATTCCATCAGAGTCTTCTTATTTGCTTTCAGACTCCTTAAAATTGAAAGCAACCACGAGCATGCACTATCATGGGCTCGCAAAATCCACATGACAGTACCATTTCGTCACTACAGAGCCTTCTTATTTGCTTTCAGACTTAGTAAACATGAAAGCAACCATGAGCATGAACTGTCATGGGCTCGTAAAATCCACATGACAGTACCATTTCATATCCACACTTCTTCTAGTTCACTAACCCATGAAGAAGTCCCCCCCCCCGCATCTTCGTGCGATGATCAATCCTCTCGGCAGCACCTCCAATCAGGTCTCCTTTGTTCAGAGTATTCTGCAGTCTCCTACCATGTTACCTCAGCTTGAGTCTCCCTCAGCCCAGTGAACTACCCAGATCCCTTACAGCTATGATCCCTTTACCACCAATCAGTTTCACGTGCTGCCCGATCATCCCCGCCATCATACTCTGAACAAAGGAAGTTTGAGTCCACCCACTCTACTTGCCCAGTTAGTCCCACCAGTTTATCACTCTTCCCATCAGTACTATCACAGTTTGGTTTTGCACCTCGCACTCCTGTCAAGGAAACATCATTGCCTTGATAGTTGCAGGTCTCCCTCTGTCGACGAAAACTCCTCTATTCCAGAGGATAGACCTAGAGGCTCCTGCGCCTTGGACCCATCACCATCTGTGGTGAGTGCCTACGGACCATTTTGGGAGGAATCATTATTGCCTCTCTGAATGGTTGTTTCTCACATGTTCGACTTCAGCACCTTATTCGCATCATTGAGAATCGCGCAGGATATATACCCTTTCCATTCTGTGTCGAAGACCCCGTATTTCCCCCGACTCTAGCACATTGGTGAGTCACTTCGGAACGCCTAGTTATATGTTCCCGTGGATGTCCGGGCTGCGTTGGTGATTGTATTCGGAAGCCATTCAGTTCTATGCTTCTTTGAGTACCCAATTCAGTTCCAGATCAGTGTACCATTACGAGTGTGACCCTTCTCACTCTGATCCAGCAGCGCATCAGTTCCTTCAGAACCACAATCAGTAGCACTGCTGCCATTCCAGTGTATCAGTTTTTCAGCTCAGACATGGTCAGCTCAGCAGTATGTTCCAGATTTGTGTCCCTTTCGGACCCTCATGATATGCACAGTGATTATCTACTCCAGGTCTTTCATTTTGGGCCTTACCAGTGATTGTTATGCATCTTGATACGAGCATGGGAATGCCCACCTCGTCCATCTATTGAGATACTTTTCCTCATTCAGTATTTGAGGACCATTTATACTGTTATGTTATATTCTGATATGAGCATGGGAATGCCCGCCTCGTCCATATTATCAAATGATCCCTCATCCATTATTGAGGTTATGTACTTTTCAGTCCTTGCAGGTGGTTCGAGATCGGTGTCTCGGACTTCAGTTGCTTCCTTCTCTTCTCCACACCCCAACACAAACCAAATATGACTCATGATGTCCATCGGCCATACGATGAGCTCCTGCCCTCGCACATCAGGGGGCAATCTGTTAACACCCAAAAATGGTTAACTAGCTCATCTACCCCACTACGTGGCTCATTTGTCCATTTGCCTACCATATTTCCCTGAAAATCCCACTAAAAGCCTCCAAAAGGCCTAAAATGCCTCTAAAAGGCCATAAAATCATCTAAAATGCCTCCAAAAGGCCAAAAAAACCCCTTTTTTTCCTCCAAAAATGTCCAAAATTCCTCTAAAAATAGCAAAATCCCTAAAAGGGAAGAAAAAATATAAAATAATGAGGAAAATGAGGAAAAAACCCTAAACAAGCTGCCCTAAACCATATGGTTTCCAAAACCATGGGCCAGCACTCCACCACTAAAAAACTATAAATAAGTGGTGGAGACCCCTCATTTCAGAATCCACAGTCAAAAGCATCCTGCCTCTGCCGAAATTATTCTCGAAACCCTAGCTTACCATCAAGCTATTTTCACCATTGAGAACTCTTTTGACCCATTTCCACCACCGGAAAAGGAAAAAGAAGCAGCTTGGAGCTCGAAGCCACCGACATCGGACCAGTGCAACGGACTCCACCAACCTCCTCATCGGAGGTAATATCAATAAAAATCACCATTATACATTTCTTTACTGTTTTTGCTTCATATTATTTACTTTTTACTGCTTTAGCTTAGTCTTTGTTTCAGTTCGTTTTTATTTTAATTCAAACACATCATTGAACTGCTACTAAGGATTCCAGATTCCTTAGTAGGTGCTCATCAGCACAAGCTAGGGTGAAAACCCTAGCTACAGTGATGCGCAGGTTCTTACCTCTCGTCTTAGAACTCACAAGCATCCAAATCATGCAAGAAAATAAATACTAACTAAACTATCTCTAGAGATCCAGCTATTCATTCATGAGTAATGCACCCCTATTCGTGTGTTATGGAAAATCACAGATAGCTGTTCTTATAACCAAACATATAAACATGAATAAAAGTATGTATGATAAGATAGCTCATCAACAGTTAAAAAATTTTCATTACTCATAGTGGAAAAGACATCATAAAGGTACTGGAGAACATTCAGACAAGAACATAGGTTCAAGAAATTAGAACGCTCTTACAGCTAATGAGGCACAGCTGAAAACGAAATAGTTCACATTCAACATTTGCTCATTTAATCACATTGACATATTCTACATAGTACTTCCTCCAACAGGAAAAATTTGCAGTCCTTGGTTGTAAAACGAAATAGTTCCTCTTACAAGCATTAAGTTACAAGTTTTCCCAGGGGAAAAAGCCCCTGTAACTTCTAACTTTCAAATATTTAAACAAAATCAGCAGACCGCTTGGGTTTCCCCCAAATGTGTGACACTTCTGTTCCTCGAGCGTTTCATATCCCTCCTTTCATCTTTTCTTCGTATGCTCATGATCAGCTGAGTAACTGCTGGACCTTTCAGATCTATGCTTTTGTTGCTTTTGATTTTGTCTTTTCCTTTGCTTGTCTCCCTTGCGACTCTGCCGGTTTCAATTTGATTTTTACAAAACTGTCAAGCTACGCCTTCACGCTGCAGTCACCCCAACAGTCCCTTGAGTTCTTCCTGCAACCAATTACTGTGCATCATTCATTGGAATGGCATTTTAAATGTTAAATTAAAACACGTGGAATGGCTAATCCACAAGAAAACGGCCAGGTGCACCCCTTGATCTGAGAATTTTAACAAACGCTGCCATCACTACCTCGTTCACTTACATCCTTAATAGACATCATTCATGACGGAAAACAGAAAACTTGACAGCAGCTCAAAATACTTACATCGGAAGGGTAGCTCATTCACAGCCGCAACGGAGGATTCTGACAAGAATGGGTACTACGAAATACTTTAGGCATATTGGAAGTCGAAAGAGTTTCGACATCGGAAGACAAAAGATTTTCCCAACCGCAACGACGGAAAAGAGAAAGCTAAAGACACGCGAAATGCGGGCGGGAAAGGTCTTCATCGGAAGTCGGAGGGATTTACATCAGAAGCCAAATGACTTTCCCAGCCACAACGGTGGAAAAGGAAAGGTTAAGGATACACGACTCGTGGGCGGGAAAACTCTCCATCGGAAGTCGGAAGGTTTTACACTTCGGATGCTTAGCCTCTTTGGGAGCCGCAATGGTAGAAGGGAAAAGGACAAAAGAATCCGATTTAGCATAGTGTGACACCCGATTTAACAGAAAAAATAAGTGTTTAGAAGCTTTTTTAAAACAGAAAATCAGCAAAGGTTTAAAACCAATTTTACTTCCGAAACCACGGACTCAAAGAACAAAAGATCTGATTTATCACTGGCTAGTAAACCAAACTCACATCTGGGATCAATCACAAAAATCAAACACAGACAACCCCTGAAACTGGCTAAAAATCAGTCTGCACAATCATTCGAAATTAAAACCCCACCAATAAGTTCCAAGATCCTACGATTTAAGAATAACACTAAATCATGAGGAGGGGCCCAAAATTTTAAGAAATTTGGGGAGAATGGTTGCAGCTGCAACAATTGGCGATTACCTGGTGAACCTAGATCTCTGGGAAATTATTCTTTGAGTGACAGACTGTTTAACAACAAATGCATCTATCGAATTCTTCCAACTATCTGGATTTCTCAAATGACAAAAGTGTGTACCTTTAATCATTGATGATAGTCCAACTTGGGAGAGTGGAAACCAAGATTTTGAAGTCTAGATAACTCTATTGAGGCCAGAGGATGAGTTTCATTATTACTTTTTTCTTCAGGTAGCAGATAGCTTGGACACCACAGGGTTGTAGCATATGGTAAACAGAAATATTCATTTGTTCCTCATTCCCATGCCACTTTAGCACTTTTTGTGCTTCTGGACTTTTGTCCCTTTTTATATGAGTCCTCCGACATGCCTTTCTTACTGAATTTTAATTCAGGATCCTCTATCCCATAGTGTCCTTTTGTGTGAGTAGTGTACTTCATGTTTCAGCTCACGGATGGAGAGGATCTTCCAACCATTTAGTACTTATGATTCAGTATCTGCTTTGATGTATGATGCTTTCATAGGAGTTTTTTTACTCTTATTTGCCTTTTGGCATTCGTTTCCTGGCATGGGATCATTTATATTTAATATACTATTCACCTTGCTCCTTTCCATGGGTCTTCTACTGTCGCTCCTTAGAACATGTTAAGTGTGACGTGGATGGAGCCTCAACATAGTATTCCAGACTCTCTGAATCCGGTTTATTTTACAGGAGTTAAGCAGGACTTCAATGCACACATAGCTTATTTGAGAAAAATGCTAAACTGGAAGAGGTTCTTTTAGCAACACACAATTTGAGACCCAAAATTTTTTATCATTACCAAACATTTTGATGTTATCCATGCAACCGCGGGTTCATTCCCTTTATTGTAATCAAGAAAAACAAACTAAAACAAACTGAAAAACATGACTCAGAAGACATCCAAACAGATTAATTATATACAAGACAAAAGAACTCAAAGAAACTTAGGAAAAATAAGGCTTGAGAAACAAACCATTTACTGGTAGGTTCTCTTCCCACCCCTGTAGATCTTGCAACTTATAAGTAGAAGGGCCAAGCTTTTCTACAATCTGAAAAGGGCCTACCCACAACTGCTGGAATTTAGTGTGCTTTCCTTTCTCATCATGGGGGTGATCCCATTTGAGGACTAAGTCTCCTACTTCAAATTATTTTGTTCCAGATTTATGTTTGTCGAACCATCTCTTTACTAACTCTTACTGTTGCTTAAAGCATTCCTTAGCTTTAGATCTAGCCTCTTCTGCTTTTAGAAGATTACATATCCTCATCTGCAAAACTTCATTCTTCGACCCTGTGGACTCTTGAGCTATTATAGAAGAGGGTAGCATGATGTTGGGGGGAAGAATGGCTTCTTTACCATACACAAGGGTATATGGTGACACTCCTATCACAAACTTGGGGGTGACTCTATCGGCCCAAAGGGCGTTTGGTAGCGCTGAGTGCCAACTCCTCTAGTTTTCTATCACAGTCTTCTTTAAAATTCTAATCAGATTTTAGTTAGTGGATTCAGCGAGGCCATTTCCTTGTGGATAGTAATTACCAAAATAATGCAATTTTATCCCTTTATCATGGGCAAAAGAAGTTAATTTAATTGATGAAAAGTACGTAGCATTATCAAAAACTAACGAAACTAGAACTCCAAACCTGGTCATGATGTGGTCCTGCAGGAAACTGATGACCTCGTCTTGATTTATCTTGCGCAGCGGAACTACTTCAACCCAGCGAGTGAAATAATCAGTCGTGGTCAGAATGTACTTGTGTTGTAGGGAGGAATTTGGTTTTATTTCTCCAATGATATCCAACCCCCATTGCTCGAATGGTTCCATGATCATCACAGGCTTTAGGGGTGCTGCTGCTTTAGGTTGTCTCCCACTACACCTTTGGCAAATATCACACTTCCTGAGATGTGCATGTGCATATTTGAAGAGAGTAGGCCAATAGTAACCTGCCCTAAGGATTTTGTGGGCTGTAGTATCTCCTGAATAATGTCCCTCAGTAGGACATTCATGCAATTCTAACATTACTTTCTTCGTATCTTCCTTTTCTAAGCATCTAAGAAGAACCCCGTCATAATTCTTTCTGAATAATACTCCTTCAACAAGTTGATATGAGGCTGATTTAAGAAGTAGCGCTCTTCTTTGCTTGGAACTCCAATGTTCTGGAAATAGCCCTGCCTGTAGGTAATGCACAAGGTCTCTATACCAAGACTCTGGAGCTGTAAACAAAGGACATACCTCCATTACATGTAATTCGGCTTCATCTTCCCAGGTGTGTTCTTCATTTTTTCCATTTTCGGTCATCTGTTTGCATAACCCTTGTCCTTTAACTATAGACGCTGGCTTGAATTCAAGGTGGTACTCTTGAAGAGTTGTTACCCAGTTGCCTCTTCTTTCTCCTAACTCCTTCTATATAAGAAGAGACCTTACAGCCGGGTAGGGGACGATCACCTTGGTTCTATTTTTTAAAATATAAGGCCTGAATTGCTTTACTGCTTTGAATACAGCGTAAGATTGTTTATCAACAGCTGGGTAATTCAATTCAGCCCCCTGTAGACCAATACTCATAAAGGATATTGGGAATTCATCCCCCCCCATCTTCCTTTTGGGTGAGCACAGCTGCTAGTGAATCATCGAATGCAAAGGTATACAAGATAAAATCTTTGTCGAAATCTCGGCTTTTCAGGGAGGGTGCGTGTGCAACAACAGTTTTGATTTTGTTGAATGCGCTCTTCTCAATTTCATTCCACTTGAATAGTGCATTTTGCTTTACCATCTGCTGCAACGGCTTGACAATCTGAGCAAAATCAGGCACAAATCTTCGCACGAAGTTTATTGTTCCCATAAATGATTGCATCCCCTTTTTATTATGGGGCAAGGGGATTTGTTCAATAGCATTAATCCTTTCTGGATCTATAGATATTCCTTTCTTCGAAACTATGTGACCCAGCAACTTGCCCTCCGTGACAGTGAACACACACTTCTTAGGATTGAGTGAGATGCCATATTTCTGACAGCGTTTGAAAATTTGCCTTAAGTGAAACGCGTGCTCTTCTCTTCTCTTCGAGAATATTGTAATATCGTCAAGGTATACTACAACACTTTGACCAATCAATCCGCGGAAAGCTATGTCCATAGCCCTCTGAAACGTTGCTCCAACATTTATAAGCCCAAAAGGCATTCTCCTATAGGCAAAGGTTCCCCATTTGGTCCTGAACATGGTCTTCAATTTGTCTTCTTCGGCTACTAATACTTGATTGTAGCCAGAGAAATTGTCTAATAATGAAAACAGTTCAGAACTTGAGACCATTTGTAGCAATTGCTCCATGGGTGGCACATGATAGTTATATTTGTTGGAAACGCAGTTTAGATTTCTGAAATCCATGCATAATCTGATTTCTCCATATTTTTTTCTCACTGGTACCAGATTTGATACCCACTCCGAGTGTCTGACCTTAAAAATGATTCTAGCATCCAATAATTTCTTCACTTCACTCTGAATCAGTGGTTCCAATTTTTGATGCATTTTCCTTAAAGGTTGCTGATACGGCTTGATGTCGGCTTTGATGGGGACAACATGCTTAATGATGCTGGTGTCGTATGTTTTCAAATCTTCGTATGTCTAGGCAAAAACATCTTTATATTGTCTAAACAGAGTGATGAACTTATCTCTTTCTGCTGGTGAACAACATTTGCCAAAGTTCACAAATTTAGGACTCGCCTCAGTCCCTAAATTTATCAGCTTGAACTGTAGAGATGAGCTGTGAGTCTTCACGTTGGCTGGTCTTCTGAACTTTTCATTTAAATCGAACATTCTTTCCAACGTTCTGACTCCTTTAGGGATGAAATTGTCATATTTCATCTCATCCTGATGTTCTTCATCATCTATAATCGCCCCTTTGAACACCTCGTCATTTGT
Source organism: Pseudotsuga menziesii (assembly GCA_001517045.1). Taxonomy (NCBI): domain Eukaryota; kingdom Viridiplantae; phylum Streptophyta; class Pinopsida; order Pinales; family Pinaceae; genus Pseudotsuga; species Pseudotsuga menziesii. The sequence continues at coordinate 667,852 of LPNX010712375.1, read as the reverse complement.
TAAGCATTCTATTATCTGTTGATCATCGTCGAACACTCGCAGGTTGGTGATCATATCCGGTACTGAGGGCCTGAAAAGTAATTCGACAGAGCATCGATTATTAGTGGGTACAAGCCTAGGGGCTGATGTGGCCAACAATTCAGCTGCTGCATTTTTAAGTCTTGGAATTGAAATAATATTGAATGCATTAAAACATTTAAGCAAGTTCCATACATCATTTTGGTAAGCTTTCAAGTGAGGGGAAACACAATGTATTTGATTCTGGATTTGTTTCATAATAATTTCAGAATCCCCAAAAACTTTTAGATTACTTACCTTTAATTCGATTTCCTTCCTTAAGCCCTGCACCAGTGCTTCATACTCAGCTGTATTATTCATACATTCAAACTCTAATCTACATGAAAGAAAATGTTTATTCTTCTGGGGGTCGATTAGGACACAGCCAACCCCTGACCCTTCTAGCGTCTTAGAGCCATCAAAAAACAAAGTCCAAAAATCACTAACTACTGAATGCAAATCTGTTCCTACTACTAAGTCTACTATGTTACAGTCAATCTCATCAGCTTGTGAGAATCGAAGGAGATCAGGCTGAGTGTCAGATGTGTTGCTAGCTTCTTCTGCTTGGTAATTTCCTGGTTCCAATTTGATAAAATAATTCCCCAATACAGAATCCACTGGTTCATTCTTCTCCTCGAGTCGAGTGACATTGTATTTCATGTGAGGCTCTCTTAAGATCTTGATCTGGTTCGGACTTCCTTTGTATGGCAGCCACAGATGCAACCAATCCAAGGCAAAATATCCATTTAGTTTGGCCGACCAATCTCTGCTCAGGACAAGACCGTACGCGTCTGGTATATCAGCCACCACGATATTAATGACCTTGCATACTTTATCATTTGATGACAGACAGATTAGGACATCTTCAATCTCACCCATTACCTTTACGTCTGTCCTGTCCAACTGGACAACTCTCCAAGTAGATGTCTTGGGCTGCCCATTTATCCTTTTACAGACTGATATTGGCATGACATTGACCGACGCCCCTGAGTCTACCAGGAAATTATGTACGTTGTGATTAAAAATTTCAAACGTGAGGAGGAAAGGTGGATGTTTTCTTTTAGACTTACCTCCAATGCTGGTTTCTCCAATTTCTTCTTCTTCCTGAGGTCGATTGTCAGTGGGCATCTTTTCATCCGATGCTTCAAGTGCTTTCAATAGTCTTTCTTTTTGCTGTGGCACTTTACACATTTCGAATAGTGAAACATTCGATTTTACCTTCTTTAAATCCTCCACGATGTCATAATCCATCTGCTGTTCAATGGGATGAGGTTTATCAGCATTTATATTTTCTTCATTTGGCTTGGCCAACGTATTATTCTGCTTAGGATCTTGGTTGGTAATAGTGAATTTTGGAATTTTATCAGCTAAGGATTTATTTTGAAATTTCTTAACATTTCGCTGAAGCCTCTTAATCTTTAGGAGAATGAGACTGTTTTCTTTAATTGGCCCTTGGCTTCTTGTTGCTACGTTGGTTTCCATGACGTCCTTGTACCCCTAATTCTTTTCCTCTTCAGCATCAAATAACAAAACCGAAATCCATAGCACCATGGTTTCCTCTTCTTGTTCCTTCGTTCGAGTGGTATTCTCTTTTATTTCTTCTTCTCCATCTTCTGTTAATCTAGAATCCAACAGTTGATTCATGACCAACGTCACTGAATTTATCCATTGAGGACAATTCTTTTCAGAGTGTGGTTGTTGGTGAAAAGTGCAAAAAATGTCCATGCCTACCTCTGTTAAATTCATAGATGCAGAATTGTGTGGAGGAGGTTGAGACTGATTGTTATCCTCTCTTTTCTTATAATAGAGCTTATAGAACTTTTGTGCTTCCTTTTCTTTCTCCAAGTCTATGATTTTATTAGAAAGATTCTACATCATTTTGGCCATACTTTCATAATCTAGTGATTTCTCTTCCTTAGGCTTAGTAAACAATAAGGATTTCCTTCCCCCACCTTTCTCTCCTGACTGTTCGGGATAATCTTCAATACTTTCTCTTTCAGCTTCCACTATTTTTGCCTCTTCATAGGTTTCCGTCAAAGTAGGCTTGGCCCTACCTTTGGCAAACATCACCAAATTAGGGCCTAAAGTTGAGGTATAATATTCAATCAGGACCTTGTCCGAAGGTTTGTCAGCATCAGAAAAATTCTTGAGGTATGCTGCAAATCTTTGAGTAAAATTGTACACTTTCTCCTTTCTCTCTTTCTTCAAGGCGCATATCCCTTTCATGAGGGCTGCATGAGTCTTTTGAATCGCATACTTACTACTGAAAATTCTCTCGAAGGTATCCTAATCAGGGATAGAGTTAGAAGGAAACCCAAAATACCATGATGCTGCAGCTCCTTTAAGGGTATGCGGAAATAGTGTGCAAACTACATCCTCATATTCCCCAGCCCTCAACCCTTCTATCACCAAGTAAAAACTTTGCAGGTGATCATCTACCAGTATCTTATCATTTGGGTCGAACTTGGGCAACATCTTTTCAAAGGCTTGAGGTAGATCATGTAACGGAGGTGTTAGATTTAAAGGTGATCTGGCTCTCCAGGAAGGTGGTGGATTTGGTGGGTTGAGTGGGTTGGGTGGTGGATTAGAATTTACTCCTGCCATGAGTTTGGGTGGAGAATGAGGAGGTGAGCCAATAGGAGTGTGAGCAGGAGAACTGTGAGGGGTATCTGGGCCTTCTTGATTCAAAGGTAGTACAACTTCCTGTAAGGCTGTTTCTACAAGTTCTTCCCAGTCTCTAAACAGCACTGAGTCTTCTACTACAGGACGGTATTTCCTTTTATACTCTCTTCTGGGCAATTCAAGGATGATTGGCAATCCTCCAATCTTCTTTACATATGCCCTGGTGTGTCTTCTCAGGTAATTAACAACTTTGTTTCCAACAGAATATAGATGTTCTCTATTCCTTTCTTCCGGAATTGGATTATGAAGCCCACTACTTTCAGAACTGTTACCGGTGGAATAATCTCGGGAAAACGGCTTTCCTAAGCCAGCCATGCACTGGTGGCCCTCCTTCTAGCGCCAGAACTGTTGATGCCTGGAAATTCATAGGCAAAAACAACAAAGGATTCTCCCCAGTCAATGTTCCCAACTAGCCCGTGACTGTTTGGTATGGGGAATCCATCCAGTTTGTGGTCCAGCTACTGTAGGTCAAAGTAACAAAAACAAAAGGTTTTACCAGTTGCGGCCCAGTCCACCGTGTATTTTGTATTTTTTTGACTTAAAGTATGATATGCATGTGCCTAATTAACAATGCAGGGTGATAAAGATGCAAGGAGTAGTCACAATGTGATGTGCAGGTTCTTACCTCTCGTCTTAGAACTCACAAGCATCCCAATCATGCAAGAAAATAAATACTAACTAAACTATCTCTAGACATCTGGGTATTCATTCATGAGTAATGCACCCTTGTTCATGTGTTATGGCAAATCACAAATAGCTGTTCTTATAACCAAACATATAAACATGAATAAAAGTATGTATGATAAGATAGCTCATCAACAGTTAAATTTTTTTCATTACTCATAGTGGAAAAGACATCATAAAGGTACTGAAGAACATTCAGACAAGAACATAGGTTCAAGAAATTAGAATGCTCTTACAGCTAATGAGGCACAACTAAAAACGAAATAGTTCACATTCAACATTTGCTCATTTAATCACATTGACATATTCCACATAGTACTTCCTCCAACAGGCAAAATTTGCAGTCCTTGGTTGTAAAATGAAATAGTTCCTCTTACAAGCATTAAGTTACAAGTTTTCCCAGGGTAAAAATCCCCTGTAACTTCTAACTTTCAAATATTTAAACAAAATTAGCAGACCACTTGGGTTTCCCCCAAACGTGTGACTCTTCGGTTCCTCGAGCGTTTCATATCCCTCCTTTCATATTTTCTTTGTATGCTCATGATCAGCTGAGTAACTGCTGGGCCTTTCAGATCTGTGCTTTTGTTGCTTTTGATTTTGTCTTTTCCTTTGCTTGTCTCCCTTGTGACTCTGCGGGTTTCGATTTGATTTTTACAAAACTGTCAAGCTACGGCTTCACACCGCGGTCTCCCCAACAGTCCCTTGAGTTCTTCCTGCAATCAATTACTGTGCATCATTCATTGGAATGGCATTTTAAACGTTAAATTAAAACACCTGGAATGGCTAATCCACAAGAAAACGGCCAGGTGCACCCCTTGATCTGAGAATTTTAACAAATGCTGCCATCACTACCTCGTTCACTTATAGCCTTAATAGACATCATTCATGACAGAAAACAGAAAACTTGACAGCAGCTCAAAATAATTACATCGGAAGGGTAGCTCATTCACAGCCTCAACAGCGGATTCTAACAAGAATGGGTATTGCAAAATAATTTAGGCATATCGGAAGTCGGAAGAGTTTCGACATTGGAAGATGAAAGATTTTCCTAGCCGCAACGACAAAAAATAAAAAGCTAAAGACACGCGAAATGCGGGCGGGAAAGGTCTTCATCAGAATTCGGAGGGCTTTACATCAGAAGCCAAATGACTTTCCCAGCCGCAACGGTGGAAAAGGAAAGGTTAAGGATATGCGACCCGCGGGCGGGAAAACTCCCGATCGAAAGTCGGAAGGTTTTACACTTCGGATGCTTAGCCTCTTTGGGAGCTGCAACGGCGAAAGGGAAAAGGACAAAAGCAGCCGATTTAACATAGTGTGACGCCCGATTTAATAGAAAAATTAAGTGTTTGGAAGATTTTTTAAAACAGAAAATCAGCAAAGGTTTAAAACCAATTTTACTTCCGAAACTGAGGACTCAAAGAACAAAAGATCCGATTTATCACTGGCTAGTAAACCAAACTCACATCTGCGATCAATCAGAAAAATCAAACACAGGCAACCCCTAAAACCGGCTAAAAATAAGTCTGCACAATCATTCGAAATTAAAACCCAACCAATAAGTTCCAGGATCCTACGATTTAAGAACAATGCTAAATCATGAGGAGGGGCCCAAAATTTTAAGAAATTTGGGGAGAAGGGTTGCAGCTGCAACACCTCCCATGGGCATCAATTCTATCTTTGGAACTCAAAACATCTATATAATAATTTCAGAAATCTACCGCAAGGAAGAATCCTAGCTTCTTATTCTCTTCCTATATAGTCGATGTCTTTTGCATTGAGTTTTGCTATCCAAATTTGGGATGGAGATGGGTATTTCCAACCCCACCTATGCACATTTATCATGCGGAGCTGTGGGACATCAATAATGTGAACATGTTTTATGACATTTTTGAAATCTTCCTTGGTAGAGTCTATTTCCTAATTTTCAACAAGGAAGCTCATACTTTATCCCCTTAAACTAAAACCCTTATAGCCACAATGGGGGATTGGTATGTTGGAGAATTATTTGCATACATCAAGGTCTATGGAAGCAATGTTGCTCATATTCTACAAAAGGTTGTGCCTAACACATTGGTCCTTGAAGAAATGTCATTTCAAACAGTCACCGAAGGGATAAATAATAGATGTTCAGCACCTAAAAGGAAGGTCTGGCCCAAGTTTCCTCAAACCCTCGTATCCTTGAGCATACCAACCTCCACCTGGCATCAGAACTCAGTGATCATATAGTGTCGCTTAAGCTAGGTTTTTCCAGTAAGAGACACCATAATCCCAAGGGGATTGTTGATCTTCACCTTAAGCATAATCACTTCAAAATAGGGTATACCCATGTGGAAGTCCCAGATGACTCCATCTATCAGGGAGTTGATACTTTTTCAGAGATTTTAGGCAGGGCTAAAATCAAAGAAGAACAGAGCCAAAACCTGCTGTATGAAAAGGAAATCAAGGAGAGGGTTCAGCATTACAGGGCTATGGAATTAGACATTCAAGAAAAGATGGTCAAGGACAAAGAAGCAAAGGAATCTCATGCAGCCAAAAACACATCCATAGCAATTGGTTTAGCTGCATACAAAGGGAAAAGTCCCATGGAAGAAATATCAGAGGCACCTATTGATCAACAAGTTAAAACCTATTTACATACTTCAGAGTAGATTAAACAAAAGCTAAGGAGGATGAATTCGACATTGGACACTCAAGAAATTACAAGTTCTCAATCGGTTGAAGCTACTCAGGTAAATACTGTTGTTGAGAAAGATGAATCTGAACAAACCTAGATTGAGGGAAATCCACTCAAAAAGTTGAGGGTTCAAGTTTCATCCATCCCTGCTTCTACTATTGATTTGACTAATTCAACGAAAGAGGATGAAAGGATTTCTCTAGTGCCTATCACTATGGAAGATGGAAATGGAAATGGTTTATAGGAGTTTACAAATTTGTTTAATGGTAGTAATGAGAGGTCCTCGTCTTCTTTTCCACAATTACAACCTTCTTCTTCATCATATTTTCTTTTACTCCTTTTGTCAATTCAAGGCTTATCTTCCTTAGCTACTGGTTCTGTCATGAAACCTCTGATGTCCTAGCTATATCAAGATGCCACATGTTTACCCCTTTCTATTACCCATGTTTCTTTACAAACGCACATTCCATCATCCACAACACCTCCAGTTTTTAAAGTTCCACTCCATATTCCTTCTTTTAGTTCAACATTATCTCTTGTTCATGAAAAATCCTCAGCATTTTCACCCTCGTCACTTCAAGTTACTATTGTAGAGGTTTCATCCATTGAAACCTCTATTTCAGATAATCCTTCAACCCCTAATATGATTGTTTCCCAGAGTGGTACTTCCACTTCACTCACTTCTCATATTACAATGCCCCTACCTTCTTACACTATAACTCAGACCTCCTCTTTGATATCCACGGGTGTTAATGTACCGCGTATTGATGAAATGAGAGATGAATTCAATGAAGACTTTGTAATATATTTGGGGGAGTATCGTTATAGAAAAGATGACAAATGAAAAGAAGGAAAAAGAGAAGTAGAGATCATATTAATGTGGATCCATCCCTTTCAAATGAAATTATGTGGGACTCAACGATCAAGTGATCCATAGGTGGATTCTACAAATGCTGCATCTGTCCTAGGGGATTTTACAAGTGCCAACTTTTGATGATGTCAATAATCTGAACAAGGAATTTGATAAACAGAAGGCAGAAATTATCAGATTGAAGGAGGAACTGGAATAGGTAAAACGACAACATGAGGATAGGGATGATGAATTACAAATGAGGAATGTTGCTCTGCATGATGAGTTACAAAGAGAAAAGACTACCAATGCTACTTTTGTATAGAAGGTAGCTTCACTAGAAAAATAGTATGAAGATAAGATGAGCTAGCTCTTCGGACCAACAGGAAGCATTGTGATTTGGTCAGTGAGTTGTTTAAAAATTTGGATAACTTTTTTGACACCCATGTGACTTTTGATAAGATGTCTGTTGTTTTGGAAGATCTGGTTGAAAAAAGGAAACAAGATTCAAAGGCTTATGATAAGTTTACAGACTAGCAGAGTTATATGAAAGACAAGCCATACAATGTCATCATTTTCATTAACTTCCAGTTTGAGAAAATTAGGACTATCTTAAGAACCTAGGAAGATCTAGACGAAATGGATGTTGAAGCTGTTAAGAAGGCATGGGCTATTTGTAGCAGAAGGTCGTATGCTGTAGACAATATCATGGATGAATTATCTTTTCCTGCAATGATCCTCATTGACAAAGCATGACCACCTGGGTTAATGATCGAACAAGTTTAATAGAGGAGAGACAAAGTAGAAAAGAAGATCAAGGAGCTTAATCATGTTGGTATAGATGATGTGGATCGATTGATCAAATGACCATTTGCAGTGGAGGGTAAGATCCATATCTTTATTCATTTTTGGCATAAACTAGCTAAAAATGAAATTGAAGATCACAAGTGCAATGCTCAACTTGGCATTGAATCCGCAAGCTATCCTGATATTGAGGAATTGTTATGCATATGGAAAATATGGAGAGTTTTTCTGGGATTTTAGTTTTGTTTAGGTTTTTTATCCTCTTTTGAGGGATATTCATTCTTTGTAATAATTATTTAAGAGGTAGTTCTCAAATGTATCAAGGGAATTTTTTGGAGAAGGAAGGATTGGTATAGGAGCCTAAAAAACACCTCTAATTTTCTTAAGGTTTATGTAGTTTATTGCAAAACTTTTGAATAAATACAACACTGTTATTTCATATCTCTTGTCTATGATCTGATTGAATTTCTTTGATAGATCTCAATTTTTCTTCTTTTGAATTGCCATATGATATTGTGACTTACTTGCAATTTATAAATGTGTTCATTCATGACCTTGATTTTTCTTTGTTACTGAGTCATGCATTGGCGAAGCTTTAAGGAATTTGTTCTTTAACTATGTTTATCTATTTCGACAAGTGATTGAATAGTAAAAGATTTACAGCAAAGAAATGTTGGTTTTTTCAACTGACATACGTATCTACAGGTTATCTTGAATGATTCAGTATTGAGTTGCTTTCATTCAATTTTCATTAAAAGATTGTGATTTAAGTAAGGAGTTCATAATCTCATTTGCATTTCTATCAATGTGGTGAATTACTTTTTATTCAAATATCTCATGATAATCTGTAAATAAATTCCAAATTCTCTTTAGGTAGCTTAGATTTAGATCAGGATTACTTTCATAGTTAGATCTGATTTTTCTTTTTCTTCCTATCACCCACCTTGTTTTCTAGTCTCGGAAACAGATCCTCTATGGATCAAACTCACAAAATTTAGCGGAGGATATTGAAATATCCGTGGGAGATCACTACTTTAAACAAATTGATGATAAATAAATACTTACGTGGGATTGTTTGAAGCCTTTGGCTGGGTTTTCTCCATGTGTTGTAAGCCATAGACACCCTTTTCAGCCACATACATAGCTGAGGCTTCAACACCAAGTAAAATAAATATCTGTGTATTGTGCCTTGGTGTTGTTCTTTGTTAATATGATTGATTATGTGATGATTGTTTAAAATTGTAAAAGTAAAAAGTGTTGAAATTTGTCAAATACCGATTTACGCCCTCTCAGTATTGGTGTAGATTCCAACAAATGGCAAGAAAATCCCCATACCATTTCAACCAATGTCCACACCTACAGTAAAATTGTACTCTTAATGTAAACATGGGAGATGTCAAATATGAAAAGAAGGAGAACTAAAAAATCAAACATGAAAAACTATTCCTCAAGTGCTTATTTAGAAAAGATAGAAGAGGAGAAGCTAATGTTGTTCTTGAGGAAGGTGAAGAGTTGGGATGCTTGTCCTCCCAACTGAACCATTATCCTATTACTCATGCACCACAAAGGAACATGAGTTATTTGGGTGAGAGTGAAAGGAATTTCTGCCCAAATTCCCATGTGAATATGGATACCTTCGAAGATATGGTAAGAACGTGGTTATCAATTAAGCATAGAGTTATATTTGATCTCTAAGCTCTACAAGCTCAAAATAACATAAAATTTGGATAAGCCCATCTTCCAGAAGTCTTATCCATAATCTATCACTAAGTATTCCACATCATGCTTGAATTGGCATACAATGAATTCAAGAATTCGCATAAGGAATCCATGTAATTGAATAAACATACCCTAGGTGAAGATCCTACAACCAAACCAAAAATATGCGATACACAAAAAAATTCTAAATGCTTATTTAGATTGAATGCCTAGGATTTAAACCCTTAATATTTACTTGGGAAATGGTTGGCATCGAATGCAGTGACAGTGAAGGATTCATCAAGGACACCAATTAGCAGTGACTCTTTTATTTCCAATTAGCCAAATATACTCTCGTCTAGCTATGAGACAAAGAAATGAAATCTATGTTAGGCAATATAAATTCCATAACCCAATATATATCAGCCAACGAAAACATCTTAGGAACAAATTACCACCCACCATGGGGTAGTGATGGCAAACAATCTGTTTAGTGACGGAGGTGGAGTAGACAGGGTGGGAGGCATGTGCTACAATTCCCCTGGTGTGATCCTTGTGGGTGTATGTTAAGCAATGGTATTCTTCTTAGACAAAGACAAATCTGTCCAAGTGTCCATTGAAAATGGAATCCTCTCCGCCATTTCCACACCCATTTTTAAGACAGAAGGCAAGGGAAGATGCGGGAATGAATGAAACAAAATTTGGCCGGCAGTTGTTTCAATTTAAAACCCCGAACCTGTTGTAAATTTGAGCATATAGATCTGTATACAAACACACAACTCACAAAGAAGATCTCACAATTTACTTAGCAATTGAAGAATGAAACAGTGCAAAAGGCTTGCAGCTGTGAATGCTTTCATTAATCAAAAAAGTAATCCGAATGATAATTACAATAAAGTAAAATGGCTTTAATAACCACAAGTAATTTGAATCCACATGAGGAAGTTGAATTGATTAGACTCTACTTGACTGTAGGTAACCAAGACTTGTCTAAATCACTATCAGAGGACCGAGTAGTTAACTATCCTTGTCTAAACCATAATCGGAGTTCATTGGAGCTCTAAAACACAACTCAAGTGTTACATTCAGTGTTGACCAATGGTTAACTGACTATGGTAGGTGAGAAATGCGCCCCACATGTGTGCTTTCAAGTAAACCTAGTGCTAACTGAATGCGGAGGACTTGAACTGAAAGTAACTAACTCCTAACTTAGCTTGACTAGTCATTAACTGAAGTGAACTGACCTTGGTTGGTTTCGGCACTCCCAGTGGCTTCCTAAATTGTAGGGAATGATCTAGGAGACTCCTAAAATTATGCAATCAAGTGTAGTGAGCCTCAATTAGTGTTCCCCACACTTTAGTAACTGAAACATGTGCCTCAATTAGGTCAAGTTTACCCAATGGTGCTAATGACTATAAATAGACTGGATGTACTCCCGATTTAGACATGACTCCCGATTTAGACATATGACCAAATTTGTACAAGGGAGGATTAATAATCCTAACACCCACCCTGAATGCTAACTTGGACAAACTATGGGCCCTGGTAACTAAGAGCATAGGTCACCCATTACATCAAGTAAAATAAAGTAACTGCTCAATACAAGGAGCTAGGGAAAAAACCACATGGGAAAAAAACCCTCCTTCTAGCTAAGCAGGTAGAATCAGGTCTCAAGTTTGAAAAACTTGAAAATATGTTGCTGCAATCTTCATCTCTGTGAGGTAGTGAAGCAGCATGCATGGTGTGTTGTGCACAGGTATTCTGGGGCCTGGCATGTAGACTTCTCCTTCTTCTCCAAAAATGATGATGGGAGGAAGGAGGAATGTAACCTTTGTCTCTTGCTGAATGAAGAGGTATATGATCATATCCATTCTTCTGAATGTAGTAAGACTGAGCCCTTGCCATATTGCATCTTATAGGAAGTCTATTGCATCTCTCTGAAGGAGGCAAAATAGTATGTCATAGCGCAAGAGTCTTTCCTTTCTGAGTGTTAGGTGAGTTTCCAGTCATCTTCCTAGCTTCCAGTTTGGAAGTAGGGACTGAATCTAGATTTGAGTCACCCTGAATCTTAATGTCATAAACTGATATAGGTGGATCTACAATACTAGTAGAAGCTATAAAAGAAGTAGATGCAATGGTTTTACCTTCCCTTGCAGGTGGCTGCTGAGAGTGCACTGGTTCTAAAGGAGGCATGAAATGTAAGAACTCATATGATTTTGAAGCATGATTCACAATACCCTTTGCTATGATGCTCCCAGTAGAGATATCTGTGAACTCCACTGAGTCAGAACCAAAGATCACTCGCTTTGGAGATCCAGTATGGGTCGTCTGATAGACAGAGAACAGGTTTGAAGCCAGGGAGGGAACAAATAGCACATCTTTGAACCTTCCATGTTCAAGTTGGATAGAGCCCTTCCCTTTGGTTTGGACTTTACTGTTATTGCCCATCTGAATACTAGGACCATCAAAGGACTGAAAAGAAGAGAATTATTCTCTGGATGCAGCCATATGGTTGGAAGCTCCAGAATCAATGAGGAAGGCAGGTGTTGATGTGCAGCAAGCCTTTAGTGCCTGTCCTTTCCTTTGGTATTCTTCTTCTTCTTCTTCAGAGTCTTCCTTCCTTGCGCTAGCAGGTACAGAAATGTTGTGATTTTTCAAAAGAAGAGCCATTTCATCAAGTTGTCTTCTCATACAAGAGCTTTATGAATGGAAGCCCCTTCCACAGTAAGGGTAGAGGACCTTGCCTTTGCCAATATTCTTGCTTCTCTTTGAACCTGAAGGTTCTTTTGACTGCTCAGACTCATCTCTTTGCTTCCCTTTATCATTCGCTACCTTATCTCCTCTTGCAACAAGAGCTAGATCTTTGGGAGATTGAATGATCCCCATTTGGATCAATTTATCATTCTCAGAAATAAGAGATTGGATGAAAGCATTAAGAGTGGGCATCTTCCAATTTGGAGTAGTGAGCCTTACTGTTTGGAAGGTGGATACAAAGACTGAGTAGTCTGAATTGAGCTTTATGAGAATAGCAAGGATGAGCTGATCTTCATCCTTCTTCACTTTGCATTGCTTCAACTGATATATCAGGTTCTTGAACTTTGAGAAGAATTCATTTAGAGAATCGAAATTTGATGGATTGAGAGTAATCAGATCATTTTCTAGCTGATGGATCCTCATCTCATCATGCTTATTAAACAAGGAAGCAAGCTTGTCCCAAACCTCCTTGGGAGTGTCCAAGTCTTGGATGTGAAATCAAAGATCTCTAGAGACTGAGGATTGCATGAGTCCAATGGCTTCATCAAGCCTATTCATGTACTTAGCTTTGTCTTTATCTGATTCTGGCTCTTCCTCTGTTTATTCTATGAGTCTGAAGAGACGCTTGGTGCGGAGCAATACTTTCATGTCATCCTTCCACTGGTGATAGTTGAAGGGAGTGAGAGGCTCCATTGGATAAGCCATTTTGAATGTAATAAGAAATACTGAGTTGCTGTAGAGAATGCAGTGAGAAGAAGAGGCTGATTGTAGTGAATGATGTAAGAAAATCTAATAACCTGTCACACAATCAAACATACAAAATGATCCGGTTGGAGATCTAAGGAGGAGAGGAGTTTTGTCCAACGAGGCTCTGATACCATGTAAATTTGAGCATATAGATCTGTAGACAAACACACAACTCACAAAGAAGATCACACAATTTACTCAGCAATTGAAGAATGAAACAGTGCAAAAGGCTTGTAGCTGTGAATGCTTTCATTAATAAAAAAAGTAATCCGAATGATAATTACAATAGAGTAAAATGGCTTTAATAACCACAAGCAATTCGAATCCACATGAGGAAGTTCGAATTGATTAGACTCTACTTGACTGTAGGTAACCAAGACTTGTCTAAATCATTATCAGAGGACCCAGTAGTTAACTGTCCTTGTCTAAGCCATAACCGGAGTTCATTGGAGCTCTAAAACACAACTCAAGTGTTACATTCATTGTTGACCAATGGTTAACTGACTGTGGTAGGTGAGAAATGTGCCCCACATGTGTGCAGTCAAGTAAACCTAGTGCTAACTGAATGTGGAGCACTTGAACTGAAAGTAACTAACTCCTAACTTAGCTTGACTAGTCATTAACTGAAGTGAATTGACCTTGGTTGGTTTCGGCACTCCCAATGGCTTCCTAAACTGTAGGGATTGATCTAGGAGACTCCTAAACTTATGCAATCAAGTACAATAAGTGGCAGTGAGCCTCAATTAGTGTTCCCCACACTTTAGTAACTGAAACATGTGCCCCAATTAGGTCAAGTTTACCCAATGGTGCTAATGACTAGAAATAGACTGGATGGACTCCCAATTTAGACATGACTCCCGATTTAGACATATGACCAAATTTGTACAAGGGAGGATTAATAATACTAACACCTGTCGACTACAAAATTACCTTTTACACACGTAAATATAAATAACTCAATGGTATGCATCACTAAATTACCTTTTAATGCTAAATGTTATGTTATCCAGGACATTGGAGCATAATATTGAGGTACTCCTTTTTGAAAATCTCAGTACGCTCAGAGCTTGTAGCTATGGAGTCTCATAGAATATGAGGTTCACGATGAGGAGATTAAAGTGTTTTTCAAATGCACTAATTTGGTTATCTCATTCTGTCAAGTTGTGTTCTCCCAAACCATGAACGAGGAGAGATAGTTCCTATCTTCATCTACTATGTTTTCTTTGAATTGGGAAAGGGAAAACCCAAAAGTAAGAGGAAAACGAGAAGGCATAATCATGCCCCCTTCCAACAAAGCCAAAAATTTGGTGCTAGAAACTTATAAATTTATGTTACAAGGAATTTATGTCATGCCTACATTAACATTGTTTATAGCAGTATAGTTTTCAAAAACCATATTGAAGTAGTAGAAAACTAGGAGAAACTCAAATGAGTTAATAATACTTATGTGGAATCACACTCTAAGGGAAGGAATCCAACTCAATGATGATAATCTAGTCTAGAAGTTCTAGTACATGTGCTAGAACATTGTGATGATAGCTGATTTGGTGTTTCTATTTGAGCAGTGAAAGAAGGGGTGGTCTACATTTTACTCAATTCTAACTATCCAGATGGATTCAGAAACCCCCAGACCCCCTTAAGCGGTATTTGAATCCATCTGCAATGCTAGAATTTAGTAAAATGTACAAATTCATTGTCAAAATTTCAATTTTTTCCATTGTTAGAGTGACACAATTGAAAATGACCAAATAAATGACCAATTGTTATATGGTCATTTGTAGTTTACATATCTCATGATCAAATTTGTTCATCTATCTTGGTTGTTTTTAGTTGGTTTCTATCCCGTGACCAAAAGTTGTCATTTATCTTGGTTGTTTTTAGTCAGCTCACTTAATATTATCAATTTTGGTCATTTGTCTCTTTCAGGAGACTGTGGCGACCAAAAATTTTGGTCTCTTGGTCACTAATCTCTCATTTTCCACTAGTGAAAGACCATACTTGGGGCATCCGGGGTATCATAAAATGATTACCATGATTAGAAAGGAATTATTTTGGCCAAACATGAAAAAATAAGTGGCTGAATACTTAGCTCACTTCCTGGAATGTTAGCAATTTAAAGCATAGCATCAACATCCAAGAGGATTGTTGTAGCCACTGCCCATTCTAGAATGGAAGTGGGATCAGTATAGATTTCATCACCAGATTGGTCAAGAATTTCAGACAACATGATTTCATCATGGTTGTGGTTGAAAAATTAAGCAAAGCGGCTCATTTTATACCTGTGAAATCTACCAACAAAGTTGTTAATATTGCAGACATCTTTCTGAAAGAAATATTTAGGTGACATGGCACACCGAAAGTGATAGTCTTAGATAGAGATGCGAAATTTACAGGTAATTTCTGGAAAGCCTTGCTTAAAGGCTTGGGTACCAAGTTAAATTTCAGTACTGCATATCATCCACAAACGAATCGGAATACTGAAAGGGTAAGACAAGTACTAGAGGACATGCTAAGAATGTGTGTTATGAACAAACTAGGTAAGTGGGAAAGACTACCTACAGTTGGTTGAATTTTCTTATAACAATAATTTTTAAGTTTTTGCAGGTATGAGTCCATTTGAAATTTTATATGGGCGTAAGTGTAATACTTCACTCTCATGGAGAAGTCCTGTTGATAGATTAATGTTAGGACTTGATGTATTATAAGATATGGAACTAACCGTGGAATAGGTACAACAAAACTTGAAGGCTTCCCAGGACAATAAAAAAATTTATGCTGACTTAAAACAAACTCCTAGAGAGTTCCAAGTGGGTGATCATGTATACATAAAGGTAAAACTCAAAAACATTACCTTGATATTTGGAAAGTATAAGAAATTGGCACCTAGTTATTGTGGGCGATTTGAAATTTTAGCTAGAGTAGGGTCAGTTGCATACCAGTTAGCCCTACCACCCAATATTAAAGTACATATTGTGTTTCACATTTCTATATTGAAAATATATGCTCATGATGTTTCTCATTTGATTGACTGGAATATAATCCAAGTGGAACCAAAGGGAGAATTCCAAGTGGGACTGGAGCGCATTCTCGACAAGAGAGAACTTTTACTCTGGAATCGTACCATCAGATAGGTAAAGGTTCAATGGAAGCACCTTAGTCCAGAAGAAGCTACTTGGGAGATGGAAAGTAATATGCAGGAGGCATATCCAAACTTATTCCAAGAGGCTGATATGGAAGAATAAGAGCAAAGGTTATAACACCGAGGACGGTGTTATTTTTTATGGGGAGGTGTATGTATACCCCCTGATTTAATAATTGTTATTTTGTTGGAAAATACCTTGAATTATTATTATTCTTTGAGAGGAGGATCAAGAATGAAACATTTTTGTAATAAAACATTCATTATAATAAAAAATGCTGAAGGAGAAAAAAATTGGAAATAATTATTGAAAGAGTGTTCGTTGAATCACAAGAGGGAAATGATAAGTAGCCGAGACCACCGACTGAGAACTCGAGATGTAGGAGGAATCATCCCCAAAAATCAGGTTTGCACTCCTAGCTGAGTTGCTGGAGAGGAGGAGGCTCATAAATGACCAAGTCTTAGGCAAAATACTATTTAATAGTATGTCCATGAGCAACAGGAGGCTAACATTGGATGGCGATTAACATATGTATAATGCAATAGATGGCACATTGAGATATTTTTCACTTATGGTTCAGCGAACAGGTTATGGGATTCTGGAGAAAGTAATTTGGTTGCTTTGGGAGTTGGTTTGGAGGAATAACTTCTCCACTTGTTTTTTCCCAGCATTGGTGCCATGTTCCTACTTTGTTTTTCTTATGACTAATTCTAGTTATAGTAGGATGTATATGTGAATTATATGTATAGTTACATCTCCAGATAATAGGATTATGCATTATGTAGAACAAATATCTCTGTTCTCTGAAGTATCAAAGATTGGTAGTAATGTTAGTATTGTAGCAATTAGTATTTTGTCCTGAGTATAATTTACTTCGCTCTAACTGTTATAAGTCCCTTAATAGTTTCAGAATCAATACTTGAATTATTAGAATTTATGAGTATGTATACAATGGATGAAATCCTCTATTTTAAACCTTTTCCTACTTTTAACGGTGTTTCCCAGTCTGTATATTTTCTGATAAATCTTCATTGATTCTATTTCTTGATTTTAGAATGTCGTTGAAATGATAATGTTGGTTTTGGTGTCGATCCGTGAGTTTCTTTGTTTCTTATGAGAACACTTTAGTATTTTGTTGTCTAAATATGATTGCTAGGTTCCTTGGTAACAATATTTAGTTTGATTGTCACTAGTTTTTAGTCTGATTCTAAACTCGGTAAATATTCTAAATTAACCTCACCCGGCCAATGGTCCCAAAAGCGTCCAACCAAGAGCGGAATTCAAATACATTGTGGATCTGATTTCATAAATGATTTTTCTCTCATCTCCAACTTTTAACTACCTTGCTAGTTCACCAGAAAAATGATCGAAGCACTGTCAGATCTAGATGTGATCTAGATCAATTGTGGACTTCAATGGTCATAGGGCAGATTGCATAAAGTATCGTGCCCGTAAGTTTTTTCTTTGACCGTGCTAGTTCACCCAACGAAATAGCTCTCAACTGTTGATCGACTCACATGATCAACTGCGTCCATTGATCTAGATATTCTTCACCACGTTTACTTTCCCAAAATTCTCTTCATCGTTGGTTGTAACTGGTCAGATATTCTACTATGTTTTTCCTGAATGTATCGATTTATGTAAATATTTCTTTACTTCTACTTTTCAAATTTTAGATCACTGATTGATCTAATAATGTAGGTTTATTGTTTATATCTTTATATTTTCGATATTACAAAAACAATCTTTGTGTAGGGGGGGGGAACCTTATTTCATTATATCAATCCATAATTAACTTAGTGTGGTCTAGTTTTAAATATTATGTTTATAGGAAACAGATTTAAGAAGGGTTATTGGTTTTCTTTAACCTCTAGATTCGGCTTAGCTTACAGTGAAACAAAAACCCCAAGTCATACCAAAAACCCTTGAATCCACAAAGTTAAACATTGATCCACAAGACTAGAAGTCTAACAGTCCAAATCTAATCCACAACAATATCGACAGTTCACAGAAGTGCAAAAGACAGAGTTGCGAAAGTTCTGAAGAGTTGAAAGGAAACCCTTCTTTCACAATCCGCAAGGTTAGACATTGTTTCCCAAAATTAGAAGATCAACGATCTAGATCTAATTCGCAAAGCATATAAATGACTGATAATAGTCGTGGAGGATTCACTGTAGAATACCCAAAGGAATCAGATCAACGATTAGGATTAGAGCTGCAAAAGAGATCAACGGTTTATAGAAGTTATGGAAGGAAGACGGTGGAAAGTCAAGGATTAAGCTAACAGAAGGTTACATTTCCAATTCCCGAGTTCCACAGTAGAAAGGGGGAAGGACGAATGCAGAGAGGCAAGGATTAAGTTACCATAAGGTTGATTTTCTTCTTTTCGAGTTTCACGATAGAAAGGCGAAAGGCGGAAGACAGAGAGTTAAGGATTAAGTTACCAAAAGGTTGAGTTTCTAATTTTTGAGTTCCGCAGCAGAAAGGCGGAAGGTGGAATGCAGAGAGTCAAGGATTAAGTTAACAGAAGGTTGAACTCCCTATTTCCAAGTTTCGCAGTAGAAAGGAGGAAGGAGGAATGCAAAAGGTAAAGGATAAAGCTAACAAAACTTGGAGTTTTCAAGATCTGATTTCCGCATCAAAACCAGATTGACAGTCAAGGTTGTTCCTGCTAGTATTAATGGTGCGGAAAGAATTAGTGAAATGCGGAAGGAGGAAGGTGGACAAATGAAAGCATTGAGTTGTTGGTTTCTGGTTTCCGAGTTCCACAGCAGAAGGCAGAAGGAAAAAAAAATTAGTTTAGTGCAAAAATGTCTATTGTGGTCGCAGAATGGATTTGTCAATGGAGGAATGACTGATACAGTGGTCCTTATTCCTAAGAATGAATGCACAAGGCTGAATTTGACCATTAAATATGTCCAGGGTATCTTTTTATTTGTATTTTCACATAATAGCTAGGTATTTTATTAATATGTCTGAAGATATATGGATATATTTTTTTTATATTTGATTTTTAAGGTATGTTACACCTTCAGTAACCATTTGAGAATGAGATTGATGCTTGTAGTTATTCTATGGAGCACTGTTGATGAAGCAACACAAGCCTATTTGTTACCATTCATAAAAAAAATTATGTTCGTAGATGACAAAACTTTGACGTAGATCTGTTAGCAATATGAGAAAATCTGCGAACAAATCTGCGTCAAAATCTGCAATCTGTTAGCCATATTTTCCATGTACTCAATATTTTTGCCGAGGTTATAAACAAATGACTTCCTCATTCAAGAGCGGGCCTGGAGACATATTCCGATTTGGATGAACTCCATTATCAAGTGGTTCTCGTGTAATTTTATGGTGCATGTCTGATTATATGTTTTCTTCCTTTTATGCACACATTCATACATTCATGCTCTTTTACTTAAGCAGTCCAAATGATAATTCCATGATTTCAAAGATCCTAATCATTTTTTCATCTATGAATGAGAATGAGACAAGTGTTTTATCATGGGCGTGCTTCAAAATTCATAATCAACAATTATTAAAAAAAAACTCATCTCATAAGTGCACTTTGTAGTAGTTGAAGAAAAATAAAAATAAAAATAAAAAATAGCTCATGTGATAACTGAACTTGTTAGCATGGTAATGTGTAGTCCATGTTACAATGAAACTCCATGTAGGAGCTAGAAGTTGAGCTAAGTAACGTGCAATTAGTGTCATACTCCAACTCCTAATAAACTCCTCTGAACTCCTAATAAATTTCTCTGAGTTCATGTGATGATTGCATTTAGTGGCATGGTAATGTGCACTTCATATGACAATCAAACTCCATCTTGCACTTGGGAGTCAAGTTAATGTGCAAAAGACATTTGAAAGCTAGAAGTGGATGTAGCTGTTTTATTAAGTGTAATAACTTTATATTAACTTTTAAATTAACTATTAAATACCAATATTATAGCTTAATTCCAATGATGATACAACTATAAACTTAACTTTAACTATGATACAAGTAAAACCGACATTATAAATATATCAAATATGTACCTCTTAAAGTATTCCAAACATATCATTAGACAATCAAATGCCATTTTAAGCAGCTAAACCAATTTTAATGTCTGTCTTATGCTCGTGGAGGTCTTTGTTGATCTCAAAATGTAAATGATTTAGAAACGAAATAAAGCACCATATCATTAGAAAAAAAAACAAGATAAACCTTCAATGATTCTCTTTCTGTTTTCAATTTCATTTACTATATGTTAAAACTCCTGATTCTTTCCTTCACATGATGTATTGAACATACATACATTGATGGCAATTACAAAGACATTACGTTCTTGGGATGTCAAAGGAAAGTAAAATCTTCCATCCATTCCTGGAAATACTTTGAACTCAGACTTCAAACTTCGGTCGTCGTAAGTAAAAAGCAGGAAGTCGGCATTTGCATTAAATGGCGTTCTCTAATAAATTGCCTTCAATACAGAAACATCTAATTAATTGAGAAACTAAATCACTGAGCTTCTCAATACATAAAACTTTCAGCTCTTTCCAAATTTGTTTGAAGATCTATAGAACAGGTTTTGGAAAATCTATTCATTACCCGAATTATAATACAACATGCACAATCTTTCTGTCAGTGAACAGTATACCCAGCAACCACTGCAGAATCTACTATTTGTTGTCACTTATACTAAACACTGTGTCTCCATGGATGCATGGAATTTCAAACGCTCTGCCATTAGCTGACAGAGAAAAAAATGAAATTCAACACTAATATTATACTAGCGACTACACATATTTGCAAGCGTGATAGAGAAAAAAAACAATATACACCTATTTCAGACAAGATGAACCCAGCAACCATAGTGAAGGCACAAACGAAATTATAAAGCCGTAGACTGGCTCATGTGTCCTGCATCGAGTACGATTAAAGATAACTAAAACCCTTGTTTCTTTTGGTGAATTTTTGATAGAAATCTGCTAAAATTGTTCTGTTTTTGGAAACTTTTATTTTCTCTATTTTGCAATTTCAGTAATATGATTTAGTTGGTGTAGAATAAATGGCCAATTTTAAAACGAGGATCTATATACACGAATTACTCTGACGGATTCTAAAGAGTTGAAGGCGCGTTTGGTTAGAGCTTATACTGCTCCGTGATGCATACCTCCACTGAGACAGCTATTTCGAGCAATTTGACCACAATCTTCATACTGGAGGATTCCAAAGAGAATGCATGATTCATCTTCCAATTCCTGCTGTTTTTAAGATGAATCAATGCAATCCCTTTGGAATTGTCCAATCTGCAAGAAAATAAGCAAACATCCACATTTGCTAGCAGACGCCGAGATCTCAACCCGAGAGACCATGGCTGCAGCAAGCAAACAAATTACATTGAAATTAACAACTGAAGTTAATTTGATTTTCATTACTCGATCTGCATTTGCTGTGAAGCCTCCAGAAATGTTTTTTTCTCCCTGCATCGTATCTTTCTCCGGGAACCTTTTATTCCTTTCTTGAATCTAAAGAACAAAGCACCTTATGTGCCTGGCTTACGGATGTAGCTATATAACAATATACAGAATGGACCGATGCTCCATGTGCTCTAAAGAAAACCACCGACACGGCATGCTAAGCATGACAAATTGTTTGTTGTATTGAAATGGCAGCCGGTTTGTTTTATGATTCATATGATTGTATTAATGGCCGTCCAGTGTTTTTGGACTAAACAAATATTATTTTTTTGTTTCTTGGATGGCTGCCAATTATAACCACAGAATTGTTTCAGATATCTACCGAGATACGGAATCAGATAAGGCTGCCAATTTAGCGGAAAGGATCTGTATTCATATAATTTGTTTACTGTCAATATATATATCTCTTGACTGATACTTGATTGCCATTGTCAGTATGTGCTCCACGCTAGATATCGCTTTTTCTTAGTAAGTGGAAACATCAATCCCGTCAGCTTTACCCTGGATTGTTGGCCAACAGTTCAATTAATTTACTCCTCTACAATTTAAAAATGAATCAACCAATTTTTTTTAATAGGGTCCGTATATCTTGTGATGTAGTTAGACGTCTCCTTGGAAGTAAAAGGTGAAAACATAGTTAAAAAAACCAGTATTTAATATATTTTTGTAATACAGATACATCACACAGAATAATTACTAAACACGTTAATAATCTTATGTAATCAATAGTTATGTAGAAATGAATCACAATATAATACAACTTTGAAAAATTATTAATAAAAGTTGACCCAGATCTAGGATTTTCATTAAAGAAAAAGATTGGCGTTGTTTCTAACTTTTATTCAGCTCACTGCTACAGCCACTAAGTTCACCAGGCAAAATGTTTGCATGGTCAATTACCACTCAAGGCTCTACCCAGGACTACTGCAACAGCACAGACCAGCCTCCCCAATACTTCCAGCCATTCAGGTGGCATTGGTTTCTCTTAGAATGATGAAAAGAGATGTTCTGAGATTTCAACATTAATTATTTACTTTATTGAAGGCTTGCTCCAATGCTTTGTTAAAAATAAGGTTGATCAAATTTACGCAGCCATATTGTTGTTATTTTTTATTATCCAACATTGATCTTTGAGAATATAACATAGCGTTAAAAGTAGGTTGGTAAGAAGAAGCATTCTCAAATTTGGACCACATTATAGCGTTAGAAGTAGGTTGATAAAAAGAAGCATTCTCAAATTTGGACCACATTATACCAATATTGTAGTCATCTCTTTTATTATAAAGCACAGTTCAAGTAAGTTGGCATAGTTTTTTAAATCACATTAACATTATATGTAGGGTTAGAGTAGTTTTTAATTATTTTATTATTATATTTAATTATAGTATTTTAAAGATGATTTTGGATTAAAATATATATATATATATATATAAATAGGTAGGTCAATATTAAATATGAAACATACAGTAAATTTTGGTTAATATTATGATAAAAAGTATATTTTTATGTAAATATAAGCTATATTAAAGACTATGATCAAATAGCCATTTTTTTTTTTAAACCTAAAAACAATCCAATAAATTTTTTTGTCTATATTCTCAAAGACCACAATATTGTTGTTACCTCCCATCATTTTTCATCCCTTCTTCGGTCAAGCAATTATTGTGCCACCGCTTATTAGCAACTTCAGAACTGTGAGAGGTACTTTCCTCTCTGTTGTTGGAGGAGTTTCTTTGCCAACACAAAATCTACAGTTTAAGATGAAAATATGCCTAAACCACAGAAATCAAATAAAAGCAAATGAGCTATAATGCAGGATAACTTGGTGCACTAGGGATGCTCATGCATCATCTTGTTTTGGAATGAAGTCTGCTAACATTCTCTATAGCGAAGCAAGGTGTTTTTTACTGTAATTTCTTGGTATGATTCAATCTTTTTATTGATCAGATTATCCAACCACTTTTTCTGAATGAGGGAAGCAGATTTTGAAGTACCAGGGAATGCAATTAATCTATGAAATGTAATGGATTTGTACAGCAACTTTGATTGCGTCTGATTATATTAGTCAGCTTGCTTTCATGTCAACTTGGAGAAATGAATACGCAATTATGTAGTTTGTACGTAATGCTGGTATAATAGCTTTTCCAGAAGATAATATAAGCGAATGAGTGGGGAGAACAATATAGACGTAGTTTTGTTCTGATCCATGTGACTGTATATGGATGCATGATTGCATTCCTTTATTCTTTGTGATTAAAGATAGATTACAGTTTGCATTTCGTATTAAAATGTGGAATTCGTTGGACAGAGAAGTACAATATTCTCCATAAAATTTGTCCCAAGTGCTTTCCAACACACACAACTTATCAAATGAATCATTTAGTTTGCTTAGTTGTCTGTGTAAACAAGCAAAGATTTATTACTAATTTATTTTTTATTTTATATTAAAGGTTTTAAATGATATTTTATAAACCTTTGATCGAAAGTAAGTCAATTCCATATGCATCTTATAAAAACATTTTATTATTATATTGAAAAACTTTTATAATAAATAAATTGGTTTTGGGTACAAGTTTTTGTGTTATTTTAATAAATTTACATATATTAAAATCATTGATAAATGTGCTTTTATTCCCATATAAATAACAATTAAAGATTATTTATAAAAGATTACCCAAACCATAAAAAATATATAAATCACACACCACACCACAAAACACGAAATATAAAATGAATAAGCGTGTAATGCCTCATGTTGAGAATTGTTTCTTAATTGAGGAATGCTCAAACGATGAGAAAGTAGAGCCTTACGATCTTTAAGTAGGAAAATGCTCATTTTCCGGAACCAACTTGCTCACTTTATTTGTTCTTATTGAATTGTATTTGTCAACTTTTTTATAATTACCGATTGATGTTGATAATTTCGATGTACACGCATTTAAAATTCCAATATGTTTTCAGAAAATAATGGAGTGTATGCGAGATAAGATGGATACAATTGCTTGTCATCACATTTTAAGTTCAGGCTTCGACTTGTTTAGAAAATGCGTCATTAATAAACATAATGGTTTATTAATTCAAAGAATGAAAAAAAAAATCATTTTGATAAATAACAATAATTAATGTAATGTATATGAGTTATTTACTATGTTGCACAAGTTTCTGGAAGGTTTGGTACGGCCACACAAGTATCTCATAGAATTAGAAGCTTCGCCCCCAAATTTGCATGAAACTTAGGGTTGGGAGGGACAATAATATATATTAATTTGTTAAAATATATTTAAAAAAATAAAGTTACAAAAACATAATTGATCAATTTCATAGCTTAAACTATTTTATCCTCTTAATCTTCTAGTAGTGTCATGAAATTCGTTCTTTTTAAATTTGCTCACTCCTCTAGGTACACATTATACAAATCTCATTGTACGAAGCACTAATAGCTTCATAAATCATAAGATTCAATATTTTTCTAATTCCTTGTTCTGAGTCCATCTATATTATTGCTCCTAAGAGTGCTTAGTCTTTGGGTGTCTCTACATTTTTTTTATGGTAACTACTACTTACTTCTAATGTGAATGAACTTGATTGTTTTAAGTTCAACTAACAAACTTTTAATTTTTTTGGTGTCTTGAGTTTGATAAGGTTTATGATCTTGAATTGCTATATTAGTCACTATGAATAACATAAGCTAGCTATAATCATTTGAGATATGAATTAAAGTTGTTCAATATCTTAGTATTGTAAAAGATCTATTTGTATTCACTTAAGTACACTTGCATCATATATTTTGAGTGTGAATGAATCTAAACATTTAAGAGGCGTGGGCACTCTTTATTTATATAACCTTGAAAATAAAAAAATGATATTATTGATAGATTCAATTGAAAATTGAAAGTTTTATTATTGGTGATTTCTTGAAACAATAAACTTCAATCATTCAATAGATTTTCAACACTTTTCTTATGATTTTGGCCTCCACATGGTCCGAAGCTTGTAGAAGTTCCATGTCTGTTTAGAAGGTCCCAAACAGACAGGGAGATTCTACAAGCTCCCAATAGAAAGAGAGTGGCAAAAGCATGTTCCAAAAAGCTTATGAAAAGCTCCCAAGTTCCCAAAGAGCTCCCATAAAAAATGGGACGTTTCGTACCAGCTCCCAAGCTCCTAGGTACGGGTTGCCAAAATCCCGGGAGTGGTACCGGTGCAACTATGGTTATTCATTTATCTATTTTTATTTAGTTTATAAGTTTAATTATAGTGTTAGTGTAAATCTACCAAGTAACGCATATTAAGTATTATTTTAATAACCTATCACCATAGAAATTTGGCAACAGAGATTATTTTAATATTTAAGATGGATTTAAG
This sequence comes from Pseudotsuga menziesii, assembly GCA_001517045.1. NCBI lineage: Eukaryota > Viridiplantae > Streptophyta > Pinopsida > Pinales > Pinaceae > Pseudotsuga > Pseudotsuga menziesii. Next base: position 641,934 of record LPNX010712375.1, on the reverse strand, counting down.
CTAATTGTAATCTTTTTTATATAACTTGGTGTTTACTTAGATAGTATCTAATAATATTATTATTATTCTTTTGTTGACTTTCTCTTTGGTGTGGCCATTTGTGTGTATTGAGTTTTACCTTACCAACATAATTACAAGTATATCAATGGAAAGATGAATAAAAACTTTGATTTGGTTCTCTAATTATTAGTGCAATGGAACATTGTTGGGTGTGTTGCATAAGAGAAAAAAATATGAAGCTAATTGTTCTAGTTAGAGTGAAGAGTTTAATGATGTGATAAGTTTACTCTTGGGATATCTAAATGTTACATGTAAATATAAAGAAGATTGTTATTGAACTTGAAGATTGTGCACATGATTGATTGTTTCGAAGCGCATGTTTATTGAATCCAAATGTGTAGAGGTTTAGTCCATTGGGGATTCTATAACGAAATAGGTAGGCATCATAGTTGTTACAAAAAGGTTTGATAAGATAGAATAAGAGACCATGGAGACTTTTTCCAATTATAATTATGTCATAGAATTAGAATTGTGAAAAAGTAGAAAATAAGTACATATAGTAGAGCACTAAAGAAGATCTCAATATAATAGACATTTCCATTGCTAGGAATGGATGACTTAATGGACATTTTATGTAGGAAAATACAATTCTTGAGGAAGTTTACACTTACTAGAGAAGGAGTAAGGACCCCATACTAATAAAGAAACCCCTTTAACTACAGTATCAACAAGTAAAATCCCTCTATAACCAAATCTAGCCCTATCACAATCAAACATTTATTTCCAGTATACTTTGAGAAGATGATAAAAGGGAAAACACAAGCCTTTCATTGTAAGAAGAGATCAAAATATCGATGACTCAACAAGATCTAATTCATGCTCTCAAAAAATCATATGACAAAAAGGGTAAAGGAGTCATTATAGAAGAATTTACTGAGCCTATTAAAAAAATGATTCAAAGAAGGAGAATATCAAAAAATCATCTAGTATTAATGTTACTTTGACAGGTAAGATATCCTCCTCTAGTACTCCTCCTTTTGTATTAACTTTCAAAATTTTCAACAAAAATGTTCATAATTGCATGGTTGATAGGGTTCCATCATCAAATGCTATGAAATACTTAATGCATACCATAAAAGATGTGGACCACAAATTTTTTAGTTTGATAGATCCATGGTTAAAGTATATGGTGAACTTAAGAAAGTATTTATAAGATTAGCCTCCAATCCTAGAGTTCATCAAATCATTGGTATCATTATAGTGGGAATCCCTGAATCCTATGTATTTCTCTTCGGTAGAGACTAGTCGAAGAAATTAACTAGATATTTTTCAAGGGAATTAAATGGAAATTAGTTATAGGGAATGGGGTAGTTGAATCTATGAAAAAAGAATTAATCCATATCTTGAAGAAAACAATCAGTGATCTCTATATTAACGTGAATAAATCCCTCCCAAAATATGTATGGAAAGATAAGGTGACCCCTAAGGCCACCTTACAAAATTATCCATTATGCCTAGAGTATGGGAAGGAAGTTATTTTACCACCTAATGCCTTCTTTCCATCCGTTAAATTAGCATAGTTTGTAAAAGAAACAGAGTTCCCTCTAATGCAAAAAAGAATTAAATTATAACCTAATTAAACTAGAAGAGGAAAGGGGAAAATCCAAATGCAAATTTTAGGAAACATTAATACATAGTTAAGAGGTGGTTTGATAAGCATTCTACAAGTGACAAATATTTCTATATAGGAGACTTAGTCTTAAAATGGAATAAATTACACGGAGATAAAAGAAAACACTCTAAATTCCAATCACTTTGGTTAGGTCCATTACAAATTGAAGAAAACTAGGACCAAATACTGTTTCACTTGAAAAATATTCAAGGGGATATAGAGAACTAGTATGTCAATGGAAAGGATCTATAAAAATACTTTTTTTTAAAATTTCCCCACATAGAAACACCATGTACCATATTATAAATTAATTTATTAGAAAAATAAACTTAAAACACTATACAATCTACAAATCTTAGTTTTTCTTATAGACCAAGGAAATTTATAGCTTAACTAAAATGAGAAAATTTCCTTAAAAATATCAATGGGAGTTGGTAATATACTTAAAGGGAACAAAAATGATCATTGGGAAAATCAAAACTAATCCTCACAAGTGGAGAAAGATTCATAAGAACCTTCTTTCTGCACAGAACATGTAATAGGCATGTTATACATTTGATGTCTTCTAGACATTCTTTGCTTGCTCCATCCACCTCACATAATTTAAATATTATTTCACTATGCTTTCAAGATATGCACTAAATGGGTAGTCGCTTATGAGCATGCTTGAAAATTTAACATCAATTAGGAGTACCACCCCATGTGTTCAGGAGGATTTTGAATATCTCGCCCCATGTAATCTAATAATGCAATGCATATATGTTCATTATACAGTAATAAATAAAGACTCTTATTAACATCCCATGCCTCTAAGGGGCTTAATAGTATCTCCAACATCTACAGTGGAAGCAATATGGTATGTAACAAGAGTGCTCAGGTAAAAAGGGTGCTAGGGAACTTTTCCAAGGTGATAAAGAACTACTAGAAGCAGGGGCTAGGGCAATACCTCCTTCTATAAGAAATGTTCTCAAACAAGAGCATTCAGGTAAATTGGGTAAAAAAAGGTTGAATTTGTTGAGGCTATGGATGCATGTTGTAACAAATAAACACATGTGTCTCAAGGACTAAGGAATATACATCACCATCATATTAGTATGGATTGTCACCTTAGATATTGCATATCAAGAAAATACAAATGAGAGAACGTTACATTAGAGGAAATTTGGGGTCTAAAATGGGCCTTATAAGAAAACGTGCGAAAATAAGTTTTTGTGAGTTGGAATTCAAGAACCATTAGAATTTCAATAAAATAAGTCAACCATAATGGTTGAATTGGNATTATTTTATTATTTTAACCATTATTTTATTATTTTAACTATTATTTTATTATTTTCCTTAGGAGGCCCATTTTAGACCCCAAAATTCCTCTAATGATAAACCCATCATTTTTATTACAGAGAATGATTGGAATTTTTTCTCGTATAACAACTGTGATGAACCATGTTTGGAAAACAAAGAAGTTTAAATTGTGGGGCACATTGTGCGGGATGAAAAAATAATATCTCTTCAAGGTTGTCATTTTATACCTTAATGTTCCTAATAGCTCCCTAGGTTGAAACATGGATAATCGGTTTGTCCAACATGTTTACATTTGTTTTACCTAGAACAACTGCCCATGTGAATTGTTCCTTAAGAACAAAATATCTGAGGCTCCCCATAACTTTAAAATTTTCCAAAGCAAGTGTTACTTTAAGGTTTTAAAGTTATTCCTAAACAAAAATGCACCTTGATGATGTGTTGTGAACTTTTGGGTGTGATGTTATTCTCAAGACAATCTATTTCATATATTAAAGGGAAAACATGCCACTAGAAATTCCATGAGTCGGTGAACTACTGAAAGCGTTAATTTTTCAACACCGAATGAGTAACCCTACCCCATTTTGTTGAACCTTGAAATAGGGGCTTGCAAAAAACAACTTATTTTAGGTGCCGCAAGACAACCCTTCCATAGTAAGAGCTCTAGTATCAAGGTAAAATTTAAATCCTTTCCTCACAAGATCCGTAGAAAATACACAATGTGCAAGTGGACCTTTGGAAGTAGATTAAGCTTGAAAAAAGATCATTTCAAATGACATAGTAAAAACCTATCATGGTCATAGTTTGTATAAGTGTAATGTTGATCCTTTGTTTCCTACCAGTGTAGGAAAACCCCTCCAAGTTTCCTTTTACATTAGTGCCTCGTGAGAGAATCATTTCATTTTTTTATCCTGATTAGATAACACCAATGAGTGTCATGTACCCATCCATGTAGATTTATTCCTAGGACATCTCATCCTCAACACCTCCATTCCTTGACCATAATTGTTCCATGGACCTTTCCAAATTTTCCTAACCAAACGATCACCTTCTTACTTAGTTTGATTCCAATAGTCAATCCACATCACTAATACTAAACGGAGTTATTCCCTAAGAAGAATAAATATATGAATGATACAAATATTTTTATGTCATTAAATGGTTTATGTTGGCATTTCTTCCCTCTTCGACCTGGGTTCAGACCCTCTATCGCGCACAACAAAGCCCAATATATCGGTCAGATAGAGAAAGGCTCATTCGGCAGCACCTATGATGAAAATGAGATCTCACCTGAGATATCTCTTATGGGTAACTGCCAGAACCGGTTTTCCGCAGTTGGGTGGGGGTTTCTTCTCGTTTGACACCTTACCAACCCGTTCTACCGAAGTCGGTGGGTCTATGGCTTCATACGAACTTGCATAGATAAGACACTACTTAACTTATATGTCACAATGATTATAACACCAAAGTATGTTTAACACATAGTTTACCCATCAATGATGTGATTCATGCATAAGGAAAATCCTCATAAGCAAACAAATAAACACTTAATCACAATATACAGTCCTGCGACTCAAGAACATTCATATACATTCACATACATTCATGTGACATAAACAGATTAATCATCTACTCAATGACACAATATTTAACATGGAAAACCATCCAGGAAAAACAACAATGGTTCTCTTCATCTTGCATGAGGAATATATGGCACCTTTGGTCTGGGAACTTAGCTGGAGACTTTGTTCTATATATTCTTCTCTTATATATACAAAATTCTCTCTCCTCTTATTCTCTTTGGTCTTCTATCACTCGATCTTCTCCTACTTGACTCTATTATTCATCCGCACACAACCTGGATCAACTACTCTTCTATATACTTCTGCACACTCAGCTGCAGATTACTCAACTCTTCTTATAGACAAAAAAATCTACTAACTAGTTGAGTAAGTAACTAAGCAAGTAAAATAATTAAGCAACCAAGCAAACTGCCCACAACCTGGGTTCGCCATTATTATAAACTCTTGCATGTCATTATCAGCTAACTTCATTCATTTATCCAACATGATATCATTCCTATTCTAGTGACATTTGTCACTAAGCACTAATGACCCAAATTACAAAGATTATTTTATTAATTAAAACATGTTTGAATTCCATCAATTATAGTCGACCTTGTACCCATGATCTTCCTTGAACTATTGTTTTCAGTCGTTGCACTACTAAACGTTTCCTCTAGCATGGTTCCTTTCATCGCAGATGATCTCATTGCATCCTTCTCTCCTGTCACAAATTCTCTTATGTCGTGAATTCTCTTCTATCATGTCTTCCTCTGTGACTATGTATTTCCTTAACTCACAGGGGATTCACCTGATTGAGCAATATCTTATCACGTTCATTCATAAATGGGGGGTTTTAATTGTGAAAAATAAGGCCAATATATTGTAGGCATTGGGGGGCGGGGAATATGGTATTGGGGTTTTATAGGTATTGAGGGGGTTTAAAAGGGGGTTTCTATTGAAAATAAGGAATATACCATAAAAACAAGGTTTTTTTATTGGAAATATGTATTGGGAGGGGGGATCAACAAAATGATTTTTGTAAGTAATTATCAATATCTAGTGAAATTAGGGGTATTCTTTAATGTCCCATGAACGAAGGTGATATGACATGGTTTCACTAAGTGAAGACCTCGTTCCTTAACTATTTCTTCCTTTTCTTCTTCTACTCTTCCCTTCTCTACTTATGTTGAAACTCATTTTCCTTCTTACGACCGGATGCTTTACCTTCGTGGGAATAATTATAATTGAATTATGCCTATATTTCCCTAGGGAAAACATGACCCAACCACTCACACGTGGCTCATCCTGATCCATGCAAATATATTCAATAACTTCTGTATTTTTAATGAATTTACCTTGAAAATATTGGATTTTTTTCATTACCTCTTCAGTATCTCATCACACATCTTCTTATTCCTTCTGCAAGTTTTCCACAAGGTCACAAATGAGGTGTTCTGACGTTACCAGCCCTGCAGCCTCCACTGTTCATCGCACCATATGATGTACATGATGGATAATGCATGTAATCATTTTTGTTTTGGCATGAAAGTATGCAACTTTATCTATTTTTTGTTGTTGTTGTGTGCACGACACCGTAATTTGTTGTTGCATCTTATTCATTTTCTATTTCCTTATCTATTTTCTCTACTAAGGGTAACTTTTTCATCTCATTATTCAACTAACTTACTCCTATCTCAATTGTATGCAGCTCCTCTACAAGTTTTTCTAGCTCTGTGCCATCGATCAAGGATTCCCAAGTCTGGGATACTTGGTCAAAAACCTTGGCGCATGATGATTATGCTTCTTCGATCCTCTTCACATCCTTTTCCACTATTTTTCTTCTTTCTTCTATTTGAAAAGTTAATTTTTTGGAGCGGTAGGATGGACGAGATGGAAAATTTCATTGACATCACCGATTATATCTTGGGATTTATTGAAAGTTGAAGACAAAATCCCAAGTGCTTTCTTGGGAATTATTTTCTTTGACTTCTTCCTCCTTGTTACGGAGAGAAACCTCCGATGGCTTGGGGTCAAGGATGATTTTAAGGAACCATGATTATTTAGAAATGTATAAATGTTGGCGAATCTTACCAATTCTTAAAATGCCAACTATAAAATGTTTGGTGATATTTTTCAAAAAATGTTTTAATTTCCAAGGATTTTATATCATTCAATATAATAATTTGGCGATTTTAAGGGTGAAAACATTTAACCCCATCAAAATTGGGCGAAACAGGGCTTCAAAAAATGCAAAATGGCGAATATGTTTTGGGAGAAAAACATGGAAAAATAGCCCATGGGCTAAATTTTGCCCCTAAAATTATCCCTGCTTGGGGTGTACCACAATAGACAAATTTGACACTAGAAACCAATATTTCCCAATATGCAAGAGAAACCAAACATCTAACACTAAGGGATACTGAATCGTACCTTGTTCCAGACGGTTGAAGTAGATCCCCATTGAGCTTTCCAATTCATGCTTGTATTAGCAATTCCCTCTCAACAACATCAAACAAGAAAATCATGCTATATAATAGTGTGTAATACCTACTCTAGGATATATATTCAATACTGCATAAACAATTAAACACATCCATGGATTCAATATTCATATTTGATTGCACATAATTGGACATGAAAATATATTTCTATTAATAAAATTAGAGATTACAATAGTGACAGCCTCTACCAGCACGTCTACGAAATGAAGAAACTGAGTCCTCCATCACCTCAATCCTCCATTTCTTGATAGCAAGCTCACAAGCAAAGGCAATCTTGGGAAGAAAAAAAAATGCTCCAAAGGGACAAAGGGATGTAGACTCAAGTATATGCAAACTGTGGCAACAATGGACTATAGTTTACTTGGTCTTCAATTCCTTTTCTTCAATGTATCCAAGGGGTTCCTTATATAGCGATATCAAGGAATATGGAAGGCCAAGAGTCAGGATCTTCAAACTCCTATGACGAAAATTCCAAAATTGTTTGGACTTATGCACACATCCTCATGTACGCAGGTTTGAGGTCAAGAGTCGAGTGTACACACTAGTATAGGTTTAAAAGTCATGTACAACAATAAAAAGAGGTTCTTTAGGGATGATCTTGGAACATCAAATGATAATATAAGTCCATGGGGTCTAAAGAGTCTGTAGAGGGACAAGGAAGGCCATAAATATGTGATCAACCATGTGTGGTAAAATCAGTTATAACAGATTCCCCCTAATGTGCAAGGTCAGAGGGGTAACATGATGGCTGAAATACATTATAAAATCCATTCCAGAAGTGGCGTAATGAAGATCTAGGGGGAAGAACCAGCCACTCATCAATAAAATATAATGATAAATCTCTACATGTGACTGCAAATACATGGAGAAGTCCTGGATACATAAGAGTACAATGGCCATGAATATGCATGATATACAAAATGTAACATGTGTGGTCATCGCCATGTACAATATACAATAGATCAGAATCTCCAAAGCGGGTGAAGATATATAATGGATCAAGATATCCATAATAGCTGACGATATACAAGGGATCAAGATATCCATAGTGGATGAAGATATCTAATATACAGTAGAATCAAATCATGAGAGTTGAAATATCATGAACATTGGCATGATCAAGGAGGTAGCATATATGGAATGCCACCAAGCTAGAAGGTATTCTACACGAACCGCTATGAGTACATGTCCTACTATGCGAATATATGTGTCGAGTTCAAACATAGTATTTGTTACACTCAAAATCTGTCACTAGCATGTGATAGGATCCCTAACATAGACATTTGCCCTCAAATCCCAAACTTGAAGAGATTCCTGCTCTAGGTGTTGATTCCAACATACAAAATTGCAGCACCGCTCTTACCCTCAAGCAGATAAGAGGTACCCTATTCAGCACCACACTAGTTCTATGAGAACCAGGCGGTGCCACCACCTTTAACCTATGTTGTTGGTGCAGTTCCTACCCATCACCGCTCTATCATAAAGGGGTAGAAGCGGTGACCTTGGTAAAAGGTGAAAAAAAGGAGGTTTCTTGAGGCTTCTAGAATAATATCCTCATGTATAACCTTATCCCTACTCACCTGGGTTGGTTAAGGTTGAGATCCCTCTTTGTAGGATCTTGTAGCCACCTCACCCACCAATCGCTCAACCATCCTATCCATTTGATCCCTATAAATACAAGCTCATACTCCATGGTTGAGGGAGAGAGAAGAATAGTAAAGTTATGTTGTTGAATTGATACCCTGGCCTAATCCATCAAAGAGCAATTGTGGAGCAAGTTGGAGATATCAGGGACAAGGTGCTAGTCTTGTGAAGGAGTGTATCAGCACTAAGGCGCATGGTTGTAAGCTCTTTCATTTATTTTCTAATGCAAAGTTCATTTCCTTCCCACATGTTTGTTGCGTAAATATCACATATATGTTATTGGATTCCTTAGTCACCAATATGGATGTGTAGATGATTTTCTGGTAGCTTTGAAGTCTTTGTATGTTTGATATGTTTTACAAGTATACATGTATTTCATCAGAATTACATTCTAGGCGTCTATAATATTCAAGGAAGGTATTCAACCGAGTTATTCACTCATTTGTTCTGGATCTGAACCATTCAGACCAGAGGAACAACTTCTGTCTATAGAAGGTGATATATTCCTGATAACAAATTTGGCGACTCTATTGGGGAATAGATTCGTCTTGTTGTTCCTCATTTTCTGAAATACTCTTGTTTGAATCCAAGATCCAGCCTCCCATCTTTGCAGTCAGATATACATCTGATCTACTAAATTTTTGGTTTGAAATCTTTAGGTCTGAGCCACCTTAACTTTCTGTGCTATGTATTGTGGTTGATTCATCATTTTTATGAATTTTTTGACATTTATAGCTTGATTTTTATCTCTCCTACTATTCTGGGTTGTTACAGAGAATCACATATGTGCCTTTGGCAAGAAGTGATGCCACCTCCTGAGCCCAGTTACCAATAGGCAGTGCCACCACCTGAATCCAGTGAGCAAGAAGCGATTATGCCTCAAAACTGTGTGTCAACAACTTCATCTGCGCGGTGCTAGATAGGCCTATCCCAGACTTTGATTTTTTCAAGATTTTGTAAAACATCTGTGTTTTTTTGGATTTGGTGTGTTTAATTGGTCTTATCCAAACTTGTTTGAACTTGCTTGAGTGATTGAAATCTGGAATTTTTACGTGGAAATTGCTTGTTTGTTCAAATAAAAAAGATAGGTTAGATTCATCATTCATTATTGCTTGTAAGTTTGTTTTTTCTTGAAAGGTGTTAGTTGGAAACTATAGGCCATATTAGATCTCTGCTTGTTATAGACTATCACTAAAAATAAAGACTCCCTTAGATCAGTTTGCTTGTTTCAATTTCTCGTTGTGAGAAAGATTCTTTTCTCTCTAAAAAGAAAATTTGTTGAGATTAGGTCATTATTTCATCGAGCCTAAGCCATTGGATCTCTGATTAGCCTCACAAGATTTCAGGATTCCCTTGTCATTTTGCCTCTTTTGCATCAGTATCTCAACTAAAAGAAAAAGTATCAATAGTTTAAGTTAGATCTTTCCATGCTTTGGAAAAAAATGAAAGTATAGCTCGCATATGCATATTTGAGTGATGTTTGTATTTCTTTTTCATTTGAAAAGAGATCTTACCCTACCTATGTGCTTTCAAAAAAGATGATTTGAAGAAAAGTGTTGTTTGATTGTATGCTCGGAAAAAGGAATTTTGTATAGTTGTTTACGAAATGTTTTGGTTTTAAAGCAAAATTGAAAATAAAAACAATCTCTCTCTTTCCCGTAATTAGGAATATTGAATGGTAAAGTGAATGAACTTACATTTCATATCTGCATGGTTTTACTTTTTTGTCAAAACATCATGCATTCACCTAACCATCCACTTTAAAATTAACGGTATTTATAGGCTTAAAATTTGTATAGAAATTTGAGTGCTAGGTTAGAGACGTGTTCGGGAGTCGTTAAGCGTAAGAGTTGTCGTTACTTGTCCGCATTACATCCCGGGACTGGTGCGATTCTTCCACATATCGTTGGTATACTGAAATGCCTTTCACATACCCTTGAGTTATATAGAAAGGTACTTTATGTACTCGATTGTATATCAGAAGGCCCCTTGTGAACGATTGTGCATTAGACAATACTACTACCGATTTGATCTCCCATGTACCTTGCGTATATCGGGAGACCCCACTAGGATACCCTATCTATCTAAGAAAATCACTTTGGCCATCTTGTGTGGATCAATACACTGAATACACCATTCAAGGATATTACTACACACATACCCTTGTGGTATATTGCAAGTTTCACCTACTTGACAATCCTGGTGAGAGACCGACCATTTGAGCTCATCCTATCATTTGAATTTGCTTGTTGGCCTGTAGCTTGAGTAGGAGAAAGTTTTGGTGTGTTTTTTCTTAGGTTTGAAACCCTAGGTTACAATAGGAACTGTGCAATCTGGTTGAGTTTCGTTTGAGACGGTCTAGAAGAACATAGGGCTTACCTCCTGACTTTCCTCCCATTACAGGAGAAGTTCCGATGGAAGCTACTGACCAAGGAGCTACAACTACTTCCCAGGTGGAAGAGAATATAGTTGTAGAAATTGGAGACCAATTCACTTCTTATACAAATCCCTTGGCTCAACAACCTTCTGTCGGTGACACTTTTTTCCATGGTCCCATGGAAGGTCGTGTTGATAGTCAAGTTCATCTGTATTATGGTCCAGATGCTCCATTTTGGGGAACCTCTATGGGACAATCCATTGGTTCATTTGGAATACGTAGGCCTCCTCCTGAACATTATTCACCCAATGAGGAGGAATATAGACAAATTCAATCAGCTATTCATCGTGCACAATATTTTCAGGAGAGAATGCAAAGACCAGATAATATCTTAGCAACCCCAATCCCTCACAAAGAACCTATGTTCGCTCTTCTTCCCTGTAATATAGATCCTTGGCTAGACGAATATCGTTCACTAGTTGATTCTATCAAACCTATTGATCTTGTTGAGATTTCAAAACACCTAGGTCAAACTTTCAACCCTACGGTTGCAAATGTTAGGTCTTTTTCTAGTCCTCCTAGGTATTCTAGGGCTAGGGAGCAATATTCAACTCCAGTTGTATCAATACCTTATAGTACCGAGGGGAAACCCCCGACATGATCTACGTTACCTTCTGATGGAGTTGTTACTCATAATATATAGGTCTCTAATGCAGGAACATCCATGGTTTATGTTCCTCCTACGAACATAGCTAACCCTCCATTGAGTTCAGGTTAACCCTTGGGGGTGCAAATTGTTGTTAGTCAAACTTCTTGGGGGTATGGTTACCTAGAAAATCAAGTACCTATAGGAAATGTGAATTACCAACCTACCCTACAGGCATGTCATACACTAGAATTCCATATCCTGGAAATAATTTTACTCCATGGGGGCAGCCCAACTGGTCCTACATGCCAGCATTAGGAGGAATACCTATTCATACAGCTAGAGGTGCCAGAGGAATGCCTTATGGAGGTCCTCCTCCCACAGATCCCAGAGGGCCATATTATGTTGGTCCTCCTCCTAGTGGTTCGGGGGGTTTGAGTGTCCCTCCTCCTGGTGGTCTTGGAGGTCCTCCTCTTGGTGTTCCTGGGGGTCTTGTTGGTTCCCCCCTGGTGAACCTGGAGGTCTTGGTGGTCCTCGACCAGGTGGTCCTCGACCTGGTGGTCCTAGAGGTCCTAGTGGTCCTGGAGGTCCTGGTGGTCATTCCCCTAGTGGTCTTGGTGGTCTCGGTGGCCTCGGAGGTCTTGGTTGTCCTGGAGGTCCTGGCGGTCCTCCTCCTAATCCTCCTAATCCTCCTAATGGCCCTGGTGGTCCTGGTGGTCCTCCTCCTAATCCTCCTAATGGCCTTGTTGGTCCTGGTGGCTCTAACCATGGAGTTCCATCTTCTAGAGGTTCATCATCCCATCAACCTTTTGAGTAGCCTATGTATCAGTCCACTTACGGTCCTATTGGTGGTTACATGCCTTATCAATATTACTAGTATGTTGAACTGAATCGTCAGTTACCTATCCTAGCAACTTTGGACTTTCTTGATTTGTCCAAATTGATCAATGACCCCATCCAACACAATGCTTCATGGCCTCCCATTCCAGTCAAGTTACCATCGGATATTCCAAAATTCGATGGTAAGCAGGGAGATGATCCCAAAAATCACGTTATGAATTTCCATCTATGTTGTTCGTCTAATTCCTTGATGGATGATTCTATTCGATTAAGACTCTTCCAATGCAATTTGACTGGCATGGCCACGAAGTGGTATATCGAACTTCCATGACACTCATTTGTGGATTTTAGTGCTTTGGAAACTATTTTCTTTATGCACTTTCAGCTACCCATTCGATACGAAATGGGTACAAACCTTTTAACCTATCTACGTCAAAACACCTCCACACACATTTCAGATCATATTCATGAATGGAGAAGGTGAAGAAGGATCATTAAAGCTCCTATCTCAGACCAACTCTTGATTGATTGGTTCACGAAATCTTTATTGCCACTGATTTCCTGAGATGTGGCTATGGGGGGTGTTGTTACTGAAGAGCAAGCCATTAGTCACACGCAGTATCTAGACTTGGTCTATTCCCAATATGGAACTTTGTACAACCTCATTCCCTAAGCTCCTTGACCCAACACTAACTGACTAAGCCACCCGTAGAAACTAGTCTTGATGGGGTTATTGGTTCAATCCAACCTCCATCAATAGTTAAAGCTTCCAAACAACCCAATCCTTCCACTCCTGCTCCTTCCAACCCTATGGTTTTCGTCGAGGTGGATTCTATTCAAAGTACACAATCATCTGGTAATAATAAGAAAGGAAAAGGTAAAAACAAGAAACCTAGAAAGCAACAGGAAAACCCCAAACCTATGGCCCTGGGGAATGACAATAAAGGAAAAATGAAAGCTAAGTATCCCTACCTATTGTGTGGTGGTGATAATTTCATGAAATAGTGTTCACGAAGTGATGAAATTAATAAATTTTTAAAGAGTAACCCCGCACATGCAGTTCTCACTGATCCTTTTCCTTCTCGGAAACAACTCGTAGGCCACATGTCTAACCAGGGAAATTATACTTCCACAAAGGAAATTCAAATCATGTCATCGGATACTATTAATCTAACAACTTGAAGTTAGTCATATGACAAACCCGAGGAGAAGAAAATTGAGAAACCCTCTCCTGATAAAGCTCCTTCTACTGGTTCTCCCACTTCCTCATCTAATGGTCCCCTAACGATTTAGAAGCCTAATATCGACATGATTTTGCATCCTCCCAAGAGTACTCTTAGGAAGGCTATTTTTAACCCTAATGCCTGAGCTGCACAGTTTTATAATGTTGTAGAAGACCTAGCTTAGAAACCATGTGCAATGTCTACCTTAAAAGTACTTCAAAGCTTTCCCACACAATGCAAAAAATTATTAACTACTTTGGGAGCCATAGACTTGAGTGACATGAATCTGATTCATTTCAATCCGGAGAACCTTAAACCTAGATTACCCCACCAACTGGATTTTGAAGTCATAACTAGAGTAGTTGGAAAAAAGGTCTTTAGAACTATTCTAGATGAAGGTGCTTCAACCTCTGTTTTGTCTTTGTCTTGTTGGAAATCCATTGGTTCTCCCGAGCTTGTAAAATTACCGACAACACTAAAAGCCTTTGATGCAAGAGGTTTCCAACCCTATGGTCTCATGCCAACCCTTTCAGTTGAGCTAGGGGGGAAACTGTTTCCATTCAGGTGGAAGTAGTGAATGCCCTGTTAGACTACAATCTTCTCTTAGGAAGAAACTGGTTTTATGCTATGACCATTGTCACTTCGACGGTATTTAGAACCCTCCAGTTTTTTCATTTGGGAATAATTGTAACAATTGATCAACTTGATTTCTATACGTTAGATGTTACCACTCCTACAATGAATAATATCCCTTTGATAGCTCAGTTCCCTCATCCTTACCAGTCGATTGGGGTAGGGATGTTGAAAGACTCCTCCCTTATGGGCGTGTTTCTGTCAACCCCTTCTAGCACAAAAACAACAACAGTAAATATGATCTCTTCATTTAATTATGATCCTAAGGGTAAACAAGTTGTTGAGACATCCTCCCTTATCCCACATGAATAATTTTATGATGCCATCCAATATGTTTCCGATGTTCCTACAGATGATCTTCATCTGGTGGCCTTGGATCCTTGCTACCTGCCCTACTGGTTAGAACCTTCGCTTCCTACTCTAGATTATCTCTTGCAGAATTTTCCATCGGATGAGTCTATTATAGAGATTATGAATACAAGTACATCCGTATGGGAGGATCACCATCATAGATCTTCCTTCCTCCCCAATACCAGTTCAACAAATAAGGATTTTGTATCTCTCTTGGGTACTAATATTGTCGATGATCTACAAACACCTGTCTTGTTGTAAGATTCTAAGTCTGAAGGCAATTTATGAAACATTACCAAAACAGTTCCAATCGACATATCAGTCAAGTATGGAACTATTGAACATGTTCACATAGGGAAAAACTATTCAATAGATGACACTGAAGAGTATAGAGCACTATTTAAATAATTCCGAGATATTTTTGCTTGGTCCTATGAATAAATACCCAGCATAGATTCATCCATTGTAGTCTATGAGATAAAAACCTATCCTACGGCCAGACCAGTTAGGCGAAAATTGAGACAAGTCCATCCATGAAAGGCTGCAGCTATCAAAGACGAAGTCAAAAAACTTCTGAAGGAAGGATTTATCTATCATGTGCCCCTGACGAAATGGGTATCAAATATTGTTCATTTGAACAAAAAGCAGGGAACTATTCGAGTCTGCATCTATTTCCAAGATTTGAATAAAGCTTGTCCCAAAGACAACTTTCCAACTCCACACATCAATCAGATTATCGATAGCTGCGATGGGAGTGTCATATTCTCATTTATGGATGGATTTTTTGGCTACAATCAAATTGATATATTGCCCGCCAATCAGCGTAAGATGGCATTTATATGCCCGTCGGGAACCTTTGCTTACAAGAAGTTACCTTTTTTCCATAAGAACACTGGGGACACATTTCAGTGTGCCATGTCCTATGCATTTCACAACATTAATAATATTATGGAGCCTTACCTCAACGATCTCCCTGTGCACTCACAGCTACAGGAAGACCATCCTCGGCATCTTAGAGACATTTTCCTGAGAGGTCGCCATTACAAGATACATCTGAACCCACACAAATGTGTTTTTTGCATTTAGACAAGACATCTCTTAGGCTTCATAGTTTCCAAGGATGGTATTCTGATTGATCCCTTAAAGATTGTTGTAATAATCGCTTTAACTACCCCAACCAACCTGCTTGAACTCCAAGGTTTGCAAGGGAAGGAAAACTTTCTTTGTCATTTTGTTTGTAACTTCGCTAAGAAAATGCATGGTTATACGCGTCTCCTTAAGAAGTACACTCCATTCTTTTGGGATGACCAGGCCTAGCGAGCCTTCAATAATCTCAAACATGCTCTAACTCATTCACCTGTCATCCACACCCTGGATTACTCGAAGTATTTTCTCTTGTATGTTGCTGTCTCTACTACTACTATCGAAATGGTTTTAGCTCAAGAGGACCAAAACAACCTAGAACACGTGATTTATTACACCTGTAAGAATATTTTGGATTCCAAAACTCGATACTCACGTGTGGAGAAGCTATCATTGGATCCGATCATTGCTGTCCAAAAATTTCATCACTACATCCTGCTTTGCACTACTACTGTACTCGCATACCAAAACCCTATGTACTACATCCTGACTTGTCATTTTCTAGGGGGAAAGTACTCCCGATGGATTGTTATCCTACAAGAGTTTGATCTTGAATTTTCCAAAGCTACTTCAAATAAGTCATTAGTTTTTTTCGAGCTTATGTGTGATCTTCCCTGTGCTTTCACAGATTCTGAGCCCCAGTGATTCATTCTCGGATGAATTTGTATTCCTAATAAGCACAACTGACCCGTGGTATGGTTATTTAATCATTTATCTTGAGACATAGTGTTTTCAGCCTACTATCTCTCGTGAGGATCATCGGCGCATTCGTCACCACATAAAGTACTATCTTATCCTCAATGATACATTGTATAGACATGGTATTGATACTATCCTCCAATGATTCCTCATCCATGACGAGGCTGAAGAAGTTCTTAATGACTTCCATTCTGGGGCATGTGGCGGTCATCTTTCTGGGATGGCTACAACTCAGAAAATACTGTACGGTGGCTATTTATGGCCTTCTATTTTTAAATATTGTCATGAGGCTATTAAGAAATGCCCACCCTGTCAACACTTTTACCCGAAAAAGTGCACCCACCCTACTCTATTACGCCCTGTCATTGTCGATGGCCTTTTCACCAAATGGGGAATAGATTTCATGCATTGTAAGCCTACCTTAGCTAGGGGGCACGGTTACATCATAGTAGTCATGGATTATTTCACTAAGTGGGCTGAGGCTATGCCTACATATGCAGAGGATGGTAAGACTACCACCCTCTTTATTTTTAACCATGTAACAACTAGGTTTGGAGTTCCTCAATCTATTGTCACTGATCATGGATCACATTTCTAGAATCAAATGATGGTAGAGCTAAGTGCTAAGTTGGGTTTTCGCCATGAAAACTCAACCCCCTATTATCTGCAAGCTAATGGTCAAGTAAGTCTCAAGTTGAGGCCATTATCAAAGTTTTAAAAACTATGCTACATCGGATGGTTGGAGATCACAAATCCAACTGGCACCAGACTCTCTTGTCTTCTCTTTGGGATTATAGAACTTCAGTGAAAACAACAACTAGTTTTACACATTTTCAATTAGTATATGGACTAGAAGCTGTCCTACCTATTCAGTGTCAGATTTCGTCTTTGAAACTTGCCATTGAACTTCTCCCTAATACTTCTACCGAGGAAGAAAGTTTTTTATATTTAACCAACCTTGATGAAACTAGACGAGATGTTGCCTTGGTTAATGAGGCACATAAGAAACATGTCAATGCACAATACGATAAATCTGTCGAACCTCGTGTGTTTAATGAAGGTGACCTAGTCCTGACTTATGATCAAAGACATGATAAGCTAGGAAAATGGAAGTTTGAATCAATGTGGTATGGTCCTTTTATCATTTCCAAGGTTTTTGAAAAAGGGGCCTACGAGCTTGTGGATTATGATGGAGTCCCCTTTGGGAAACCTTGCAATGGGTTGTACCTAAAGAGGTACTATCCTAGATCATTCATGTATGGTACCTTGTATATATGTACATTATTTGAATTTTCAGTGTGTTTTGGTACTTTCAATATGGTTTTGAGTTTAATGTCTAGACTGTTTATACTATGTTTTGGTTATGCATATCAGATGGCTTTTTATGGCTTCACTGATGGTGCTTGCCGCTATACCTTGAACCTTGCCTCAGTTGCTTGGGTTCTGTATTCCCTTGCACATGATCTAGTGAGTTCAGGAGTAGTTTTTATTTTTCTTGCTACCAACAACATCGTCGAGTATGAAGCAGTCATAGGTCTTTTGACTGAGGCTGCATCCCAGAACATTCGTGACTTGGTAGTGTTCATGGACTCGCAATTGGTGGTTTGTCATTTAAACCAGGTTTACAGCATCATAAACCCTATACTACTCTATCTCTATCGAAGGGTACATTTATTGGAAAGGTCATTTGAAGTCATTACTTATAGGCATATCCCTACTGTAGACAATGCAGTTGTTGATCCATTGGCAAATTATATCCTAGACTGGTATATTTCTCATTCATAGCATTAAAGTTAAACATGGTTCATAACATTGTAAATAAACAGTAAAAACATATAAAACTCATGTAAATACATTTTCCATTTGAAGCATAAACATCGGAGGCAAAAGTATGTATATATATATATATATATATATATATATATATAAGTGTTTTTACAAAAATAGGTCATGAGACCTCATCTGAAGCACTTTGGATTTCAGGCAGCACAAAATCATACAAAAAATCTGAAGCTATGGCAGCTTTCAGTGATACATATGTAAGAGCTAGTGATGCTCATGGTAGCACATAACAGCCCACACTACTCTACGTAGCAGACGACTGAAGCGACATGGTACCCTTGCTGTGTGCCCCTGATAGTGCATTGGGATATCATCAATGGATGCATCAGGTATGTCCAAAGTTAACCTCTCTAGGTTCTCCTCCAACTCTCCCATAGGGTCATCGCCTCGTTGAGAAAATCAAGCTCTTGCTCGTCTGTCCAATGGGGATGATCCCCCAGGTCATGCAACTCCTACAGCTGCATGAAAATTTCAGTTCTTGTTACTATACATAAAAATAAAAAACATTGAAAGACAAAAAACACAAATAGCTATCTTAGGGTTTTGTTTCTTACCCATATATCCCCACTGCTCGCCAGGTAGAAGTGGTAGGTCAGGGTCACCTTTGAAATCAGTGCCTTCATAAGCATATCCTCAACCATGATGATCTGGTCACTAAGCCATTGGAATAATGGAGACCCGAACTTCACCTTCCCTCTACTTGCTCTTGTACGGGCCATGATCCTAACCCACCTCAGCATACAAGGGTCTCTCACCCTCATCTCAATAGAAACCACTTAGGGTATCAGCTGTGGGATCTGCTCAGAAAAGAAATAGGCTCAGATAGAACCATATCCAAACTATTTTATTTCTCCCTGTCGACACTTGGTCAGCTAGTCTTTAAAGACTGGTAGAAATGCCTCTGCCCAGTTGAAAAATGTAGCTTCCATAGCCTCTATTGTAGACAACATATGTGCCCTAGAAGCCTCATGAGGCCCTTGGCTCCCAGCTAGCCTCTTCATGGTAAAAAGAAGAGTGTGGAGAGGAAGATCCACCACTGCCTTGATGGGAATCTTCTTCCCTAAATTTCTAGTACCAGGAATGCAGTGGCAGTCAATCAGCTCCTGAGTAGTCATGTTCCCTCCACGGGAAATAGTCAATGAAATTGGGGCACCCCGTATCGACAATCTAGTTAATAAGTAGATGTCTTCTACGTCAATGGTCAACACATGTGCCCCCACTTCGAAGTATTGTTGTTCCAGGTTCCACATATGGAGTATATACTCCAGCAATCTCTCATGAGACACCATACTAGGTGTGTGGAATAACTTGAGGAGGCCATAGTTCCTCAATGCAGCTATGCATCCCGCATTTCTTTCAGCATGGGCATCATCATCATCATGATGTCATTCCTTCCATATCACCATTTTTGACCACTGGAAACCTGCCAAAAACCATTAATGGACTAGTTAAAAACATATCCAATCATCAAAATCAATTAAAAGCTTGTGTTTTTGCCTATCCATGCATTTTTCCCAACTCACGGTCGACACCTCCTGAGCTCTGTTTGCATAGAGCAGTGGAACCACCTGAGCGTAGTGTTATGAGCACAGTTCTCATGGTGCACTGCTTGTCCCATAAGGGGTAGGAGCGGTGCCCTCATTTTAAGTTTAGGGCCTACCTAAAATGGCCAAAAACCCTCCTAAAATAAAAAATAAATGCTTGAAAGTGAAATCTTAGCGTTTTGTCTTTCACCTGGATCTGATGGTGCTTAAATCGGATGATCGGATCTCCCAGAATTAGCAGCTGAAGATCTGGTTCAAGCTTGCTCCAAAATGCTATTGACTAGTGGTAAATAGTGAAATGTTTTGATTTTTACTATTTAAAATGACTTTTATAGCTATCTTAGGTTTTTTTTAATGTCATTTTAATATTTTAAAATCATTATCATTATAAAATCCATCCATATGACTGATTAAAAGTCATTTTTCGAGAAATTAATGTCGCTATTGAGTTTTGTGCATGAGTAGAAATGAAAATAGTAAAAATCTATGGGAAGTTTGTTTTTGACTTTTTTGTACTTCCTTAAAACAGAAAAATTCCTCAAGCATTTGTTTCGATACTCTGGTCACGCTCTCAAAACTCAATATCAAAGTTCTGAGTCTTTTTTTGAGTCTTTTTAGGCTCATAAAACTGTTCATCGTTAAAAAGAGACCTAATGAATTCTCCTTTAAGTTCTTTTCGGACTCCCTAAATATGAAAATATTGTCGAGTACTTGTCTTCTTCATACTCATAAAATTATTTGAAGAGTCATTTCTCCGATGGTAGGTTATCTCTTTTTTGGTTCGGATAGACTATTTTATGAAAAAGGACCCTTTGGAGTTTTCTTTTGTCTTCGTTCAGACTCTCTAAATATGAACGATGTCGAGTTTTCTTTCATTGGAATCATTAAATTAAACACTGAGAGACCCTTTTTGGGAACGAACCACTCCTTTCTCAGGTTCATGAAATATATGGGAATGGACTTGTCTTCAGATAAGCTTAAACAAGTGTTTGTTACCCTCTTGAACTCGTAAAAATGAAAAGACGCACTCATCAATCATGATGGGGGAATTAAGGGAAGGAAATCATTTTGCAAATCTAATGACAGTTCTTTGTCACCTTTGAACATGGCACTTGTCTGCATATCATTCAGTCAATTGGGTATTCAACTAACTTACAAGTCGATCCACTTTCATGATTCATGTCACTCCTTTAAGTTTTTCAAAAGAATGTATTGTCCACTGTCGCATTGTGTGTCTATCTAGTCTAGTCATGCTTCCAAGTATTTTGTGATGCCACCCAATGTTCAAAGGAAGAAAGAATTTTACCTCTGTAGTTAAAATAGCCTTTTTGTCAGTACTTTGAGTCATTCCTATGGTTGCATTATCTACGATATTCCAAAAATTTGTTCCAAGTTTCATGTCGTCGATGTGGGATTCATCATGGCCCTCCTTCGATAAGACTATTCCTGTCAACATCAACTCATCATCCTGGAAATAGTCTTAGAAACAAGTTTAGTACCTTAAGATTTGTATGCCTTAATGATAGATTCTCTTGCTATTGATATAGGTTCACATCATTGCCCTTTGATCGGAAGAATCTGCTGGGTTTTCAACACTAAGACATCTATTCACACTTAGTATATTGTACTAGGGTACCTTGGGAATCATTGACATCAATGGTGATTTCCCTCACACGTGTTAACGATTCACCTCATTGACTGGTAATCAAGTGGTTTCTACCATGTCCGACTTCATAACATTGTAATCACATGGATAGAATCGTACTTTGTGGAAGACGAGACGAATACCCTGGGTACTTGTTAAGTGCTCATAGCTTGCTCCCCAAGTTGTGATGGAGTATATTGTATGAAGTACCAACATGGATCCACATTTGTATGGTCGTGGCTATGCTCAAATTTGTGTCAGTATGACATATATCTACGTTGTATATCTAGTAGCTATGTCCAAGTTTGATTCCTCTATCACATGGATCTACGTTGTATTCTAGTAGCCATGGTTGTTTATTCCTCTCATGGATGTTTCTTGTATTGGTATACATCCCTGATGAGGTTACATCTATTCACAAGTCAAAGTATTGATGTATTGCATAGGCCTGTTCGATGACACTCTCCGATAAAGCTGGCTCTTGCATTGAAGTGATAACTTGTTGTATCAAAGCTCTCACCTATCATATCCCTCTAGCCTCATGCTTTGGGGGGCATTCTATTACACTCAAAATCTGTCACCAACATGTGATAGGATCCCTAACACAGACATTTGCCCTCAAATCCCAAACTTTAAGAGAGTCCTACTCTAGGTGTTGATTCCAACATATAAAATTGCAGCACTGCTCTTACCCTCAAGCAGATAAGTGGTACCCTATTCAGCACCGCACTAGTTGTGTGAGAACTAGGAGGTGCCACCACCTTTAACCTATGTTGTTGGCACAGTTCCTACCCATCACCCCTCTGTCATAAAGGGGTATAAGCGGTGCCCTTGGTAAAAAGTGAAAAAAAGGAGGTTTCTCGAGGCTTCTAGAACAAGAGCCTTGTGTCTAACCTTATCCCTACTCACCTGGGTTGGTTAAGGTCGAGAAACCTCTTTGTAGGATCTTGTAGCCACCTTACCCACCAATATCTCAACCATCCTATCCATTTGAACCCTATAAATACAAGCTCATACTCCATGGTTGAGGGAGAGAGAAGAATAGTAAAGTTATTCTATTGAATTGATACCCTGGCCTAATCCATCAGAGAGAAATTGTGGACCAAGTTGGAGCTATCAGGGAGAAGGTGCTAGTCTTGTGAAGAAGTGTATTATCACTAAGGCACATGGTTTTAAGCTCTTTCATTTATTTTCTAATGAAAATTTGATTTCCTTTCCACATGTTTGTTGCGTAAATCTCACATATATGTTATTGGATTCCTTAGTCACCAATATCGATGTGTAGATGATTTTCTGGTAGCTTTGATGTCTTTGTATGTTTGATATGTTTTACAGGTATATAGGTCTTTCATCAGAATTACATTCCAGGTGTCTATAACATTCAGGGAAGGTCTTCAACTGAGTTATTCACTCATTTGTTTTGGATCTAAACCATTCAGACCAGAGGAACAGCTTCTGTCCATAGAAGGTGATATATTCCTACTAATAGTAGTCCATCATTTGATTACTGGTCATTGATGTATACCGTTAATAGACACGATATTACCCACCAATAATGAAAATGGGAATCAATACAGAGTGCAATCTAACAAGTGTGAATAGATGTGTTGAGGTTGAACACTTGGAAGAATCCATCGATTAGGAGACATTTATGTATTCCCAAAAATTTCGATGACGAGAGAACCTATCACTGATGACTGTAAGTCTCAAGGTACTCAAATGAATCTAGACTCCTATTCAAGAATAAATGATCAGATGTCTATGGAATAGAATCTGTTGAAAGGAGGGCATTAAGGCATCCCCCATCAACCAACATGAGGTACTCAAAAACGCTGTATAATGTGGAAGAGCAAGATGTGCATGAACCAGTAACAGTACCAGGAATGGATGACATGCAAATTCAAGATAACTGAGGAATGGCCAACTCAAGCTTCAACCTCCTTTGAACAAGAGCATAAAGGTGAATGGTGACTAAAGGTAGGAAGCATGGAATCGATATGCAAACTGGGACATCTTTGTGACACAGGAGGAATCAACAGAGGCTCCATATGGACTAGAAGCTTAACTAGTCTATGGAGATAAACTCAGAGTAACGAGTACAGCTCCTAAATTCAAACTAATAACCCAACCAACGGATGTGATATACAGTGCTATGTTTGAAGGTGACACGAGTCAACTACTGCCAAAGATAACATCTTTCCCTGTCTAGATTTTTGGTTTTTTTGTTTTTTTGGACTTTTTTCAGATATTTTGAAAATATTGAAAAAGAATAAAAGTGCTTTATAGTACAAATTTAGGAGGAGACAAGTGTTATAGGTAAAGCAAACTAGTTCCAAGCAGTGGAACATGCCTATGCTCAATGCAAGGATATATGTTCAGGATAACGACACTCAAGGGAAAGTATTCTCTTAGTAAAAGGAATGATCAAGCTGAAAAAGATATGTAAAAATGCTCTACTTGGCTAGACATGAGACAAGCTCAGGCTATATGGCTTATAACTCAAATTTACGGAGCCTTCATAAATCTCAAGAAGGAAAGCAAAACTCAAGAAAATGCAATTACAACTTGATATATACAAGGGAGTCTTGGGTAAATGGCCAACATAAAGTTCAAGAGGATTATGAAGCTCTTTCTCAAGGACATGGAGGGACTAAAAGGACTCCCAGAACCTAAAAGAGAAAGCTCAACATGGGCACAAGATGCAACATATGATCTAACTAGGGCACCCATGTATAGGAAAGCTCTACCATTCACACAATACCACTTCTCACATCAGCATGAAGGTTCTGTGATATCATGGAATGGGTTCATACCTAAGGTCCAGATGAAACAGTCATAAGGTCATGCAAAATGCAGGGGGATGTGAAATCATAACCGATATGCTAGTTCAGACAATATACCTATGATAGATACAAACAGATCAAAGCCTCGGAGAGAGTGTACAAAAAAGGGACGCTACATGACAATAATATTAGTCCAAAACAACTAGAAATAGTCAATAAAGAGTCCAAACTATAGGGTATAGGGAGTATTGATCATGAAAACACATTCAAAGGAAACAATGCGGTGAACAATGGGACATACGAAGGAAATTAAGGTGAAGACCCAACGTTCACGTATCCACTACCACCCCCATGAGGGTGACCACTAGTGTAAATACCGAGTGAAGGGAATAAAAATCCTCCACAAATGGAGTAGAGGATGGAATATGACCATTCCCAAATCCATGAGCACAATAAGGGGCTGTGATGCCCCCAAGTTCGACACCAAGGTCCGAACTATGACCAAGGATGGGTGATTGGATACCGGGCATGCCGAAAATAAAAGGATCTAAACTCAAGAGAAAATAAATATACTCAAGTAACCATGATCCAAAAATCCCACTAGCGCACAAAGAGCACACTCCTATGAGAATCTATATCAAAAATACAAGAAAACCAAGGGGAGGATATGTGATCTCCCAAATGCAATAGGTATGTCTCACCTAGGAGAGGCTCAAAACTCCCATACACTACAAGCAGAGGTATGTAACCAGTTATAGTGGCTCTGATCTTCAACACATATAGAGACTGTGCTCTCTGACCCCTACCTGGCCAAGACACCTGCAGAATAACCTCTGCAAATACCCTTTCAATACCTAGGTAAGGAAACTAAGGTCACCCCAATATAACCAGTGCTCATGCAGATAGTCTCAAGTGGGATCGACTGTATGGGAAGGGTAGCAAATCCCAAAACTCTTGAAAGATCCCCCAGATAAGAATACGATCCTGGAAATATATATGGCGCTCACAAAAATGACCAAGGGATATCCCAATCATAATCATGCATGATTCCTCATGATTAACTCCTGTGTAAGAGGAGCATCCTAAGCAACACTAATTATATCAAGGATTTCACTCTCTCACTTGGATAGACACCTACTTGTTTGTGTTTAGTATTTTTGGATAATTGACTCACAATGAACTATTTCAAGACCCTAAAACCTAATCTTGTTTGTGAACCCTATAAAAGAAAAATATGTAGTACATTTTATTAAAGCGTTGATTTTAATTGGTTGTGATTACTCAAAGGGAAATGTCTGTGCAGCTAATGATAGTTATGACTCAGTAGTGAAATATATATGCACGCCTAAAAAGCAATGCCAAGTGCAATCTTGTAGAATGAAAAATGGGGTATGCCACTACATGAGATGCAAAAATACTCATTCCTTTCCAAATTCCAATGCAATCATTCCTATATTAAAACCTAAATACAACTCTCATCCAACCAATCCAATGCAAGTATTTCGTCAAATCCATATCTTAGATGCAACTAAGAGTGCAACTATTTTGTAGTTTTCAATATAAAATAATGAAAAATGAAATAAAAGTCCTTTAAAACTATTAGTCTCTGCAGCAAGTATAAAACACAAGCCTAGTAAGACACCGAGAAAAGAAGAGTAATGCATTAATGGAAAAATAAAAAGATAAATGACTAAAACTACTTTCAAGGAAAAATCAATAAAAAATATGTCTCTGGTCATGAAAGAAGCATTCAACAGACAACATCAAAACCCAGGAAGACCCAACCACACTCACAACCCACCCAACAACTTCCCACAACATCAAAATCAACCAAAAGGGAGAATGTAAACAAATATATAAAGAACAACATCGTATGTACGCAACTTTTGGCCACAAACCTGCATGTATACACATATTTTGGCCAAAAACCTGCATATATATGCAACTTTTGGCCAACAACCCACGTATGTACATGAACTTTAGCCAAAAACCTGCGTATACAAAGAAGACAGTGGTAAAAATAAGGCCAAGAGTCAAACCAATCTAGGGGAGTGTCAATGGATGAACATACTACTAAATGTGGCATAGAAACGAGGAGAAATAGAGAGCAAGTCAAGAATATCAAGCACATTGTTCTGCCAACCCCCAAAGAAAAAACAACTAAGAACCTCCCGATTATGGTCTCCAATTCTGTTACGGAGAGAAAATTCCTATGGCTTGGGGTGTACCACAACACATAGCTTTGACACTAGAAATCAATATTTCCCAATATGTAAGAGAAACCAAATGTATAACACTAAGGGATATTGAATCGTACCTTGTTTCAAATGATTGAAGTAGATCCCTATTGAGCTTTCCAATTCATGCTTGTATTAGTTATTCGCTCTCAACAACAGCAAACAAGACAAGCATGCTATATAATAGTGTGTTAGACCTACTCTAGCATATATATTTAATAATGCATAAACAATTAAACACATCCATGGATTCAAATTTCATATTCAATTGCACATAATTGGACAGGAAAATATATTTCTATTAATAAAATTAGAGATTACAATAGCGACAACCTCTGTTGGAACGTCTACGAAATAGATAAACCAAGTCCTCCACTTGGGCCTCCACCACCTCAATCCTCCATCTCTCAATAGAAAGCTCACAATAAAAGGAAATCTTGGGAAGAACACAAAGTGGTCCAAATGGACAAAGGGATGCAGACTCAAGTATATGCAAATTGTGGCAACAATGGACTATAGTTTACTTGCTCTTCTTCAAAGTATCCAAGGGGTTCCTTATATAGCACTCCAAGAGGGTAATGGAGGGTCGAATCCAAGTGATCTCAAGGCATATGGAAGGATAAGAGTTAGCATCTTCAGAATCCTATGAGGAAAATTACAAAAATGTTTGGACTTATGCACACATCTTGATGTACGGGGGTTTGAGGTCAAAAGTCGTGTGTCCATGTGAGTATAGGTTTAAAAGTCATATACAACAATAAACAGGGGTTTTTTAGGGATGATCTTGGAGACTCAAAGGATAATATAAGTCCATGGGGTCTAAAGCGTCTGCAGAGGGAAAAGAAAGGCCATAAATATGTGATCAACCATGTGTGGTAAAATAATCTATAACACTCCTCATAGGAAGACCATTTTCATCAACTTCTTATTCGTCAACTATGAAATATACCATCTCATATTCTTCTCTTAGAAAACATCACCAACTATATCTTGAAATTATTTTATGGTTGATGGCGATGCTGTAGGCTTGTGTATTTGTTTACCATTAACTGAACTCTGGTCCAAACTGGTGTGCTTTACTAATGGATACTGTGTATTCTAGTGAATCCTTCCGCAATTGTGTTTGGAATTTTAGGCGAAATGTCATCTAGTAGACGTATTTGGACCACTACTCATTCATCCTTCATCGATAGTGGCAAGACAACTTTTCTCTTACAGGAACTAGAATGCTTCTTTGTTGACGAACCAAGTAGATTGGGTGGTAACCTTAGTTGAGAAATGACTGGAAATTGCTCAGTTTCCAATACAATATCTGCATGCAGTGGAACATATATGGAAGTGTCTGCCATAATGAGTGTGGGTAACATAATTTAAATGATGAATTATGTTACTACACTGGATTTGGGACTCCAAACTCTCATACTTTTTGAACAAAGAACTTACTTCGACCCTAGAAGTTGCAGAGAGAAGTTCCTCATTCAAGCGTAGCATAATGAAAATGAATGTGAAGGGTGAATGCTAATAATATTGACTCGCTTGATCAATCAAACCCTCACATGCAAATCTATTAACTAGATTGGTGACAACACGATCAATCAAGTGGGCCACCTGTTTGAATCATCATACGAAAACAACTATGTAACCCGTCACTTTACCCTGTGACATCATTGTCATTATTATGCAATCATGACGAAAGACACTTAAAAGTGCTCCACCAAATTCTTTCAAGATTTTCAAAGTAATGATGTCCACTTGTCTTAATGATGGCTAGATATCACTTTTGCCATTCCAGTGGTGCTAGCGACAACATCGCACTTCCTGCAACCTGTAGTCTTCCTGTGACAAAGTTCCTTTGGAGTGATAGACTAAGTTTCTTCACCCTCATTTTTCTATCCGTGACAGGATTTTCTTTCATGAAAGTGAATTTCCTGCAATTTAAACAAAAATATATATTTCTTTCTTTAATTTCATTATTTTCTTTCTCTCCTGAAAACGAAACCATTTGTCAGAATTTCTTTCCACTTCAACCTAGGTTCAGACCTTTTGTTGCGCGTAAGAATGCCCAATATATTGGCCCAGTAGAGCAAGGCTCAGTCAGCATCACCTACAACATAAATTCAGTCTCACTCGAGATATCTCTTATGGGTATCTGCGAGAACCGGGTTTTCGTAGTTGGGTGGGGGTTCCTTCTCCTTTGGCACCTTACCAACTCACTCGACTGAATTCAGTGGGTGTATTGCTTAATCCGACCATGAGAAAATAAGACACTACTTAACTTATGTATCACAACGATTATAACAAAAAGGGATGCTTAACACATATTTTATCCATCAATGATGCAATTCATACATAAGGAAATTCATCATTAGCAAATACATAAACACTTAATCATGATATACATTCCTACGACTTAAGAACATTAATCATATACATGCACATAAATTCACATACATTCATGTGACATAAACATATTCATCATCTATTAAATGACACAATCTTTAACATGGGGGGAAAACCACAACAGTGTTCTTCATCTAGCATGAGGAATATTGGTAGCTAGGAATTTTGCACCTCCTGCAGATAGGAGTTGTTCCTCTAGTCTGAATGGTTCAGATCTAGAACAAATGGTACACGACAAGATTGGAAGTCATTCCCTGGAATGGGTGGAGATCTGGAATCAAGTCTCTTTGATGTACTAGTATAGTTGTTTCCTGTAAAGATGATCCTTCATGGATGTACCTACATAATCACAAGAAAAACAACAAACAAGATCAAATAGACCCAGAATATAATCCACTATTCTATATTGATGAGTAAGTAATTCAATAATAAAACATATGATAATGACACAATATATTTTATGGGAATGGAACCAATTTTGCATTAGATAATAGAGAAGAATTTTACAACCTATGCCTTAGTGTTAATGTGCTCCTTCACAAATCCAACATCTCGTCCCCAATAGCTTCAACTTGCTCCCTCAAGATCACTGTACTGATTTAGGCCAAAATGTCAAAGCAACAACATAACTTTACTCTCTCCTCAACCATGGAGAATGAGCCTACTTTTATAGGCTTGGAATGGATAGAGATGGTTGAGAAATTGGTTGGTGAGGTGGATAGGATATCCTACACGGATGGATGTCATGACCAACTGGCCCTAGTGATCAGGGATAAGGGTGCCACGAAGCCTTCTTTCGAGAATTCGTGAGAACCTCTCTTTTTCACTTTTTACCAAGGGCACCACTTCTTCCTCACTGAGACAGAGCGGTGACAGGGAAGAACTGCACCTTGATCAAAGGGTAAAGGTGGTTCCACCACTTACTGTCAA
This sequence comes from Pseudotsuga menziesii, assembly GCA_001517045.1. Classification (NCBI taxonomy): domain Eukaryota; kingdom Viridiplantae; phylum Streptophyta; class Pinopsida; order Pinales; family Pinaceae; genus Pseudotsuga; species Pseudotsuga menziesii. Next base: position 611,963 of record LPNX010712375.1, on the reverse strand, counting down.
CACATTACAGGCGGTGCTAGATTTTCATATGTAGATTTGATGTCTGGACTAATATTCTTACTTCACAATTTGGGATTAAGAGAAAACACTGAAGTTTGGGATCTCATCATATGCTGATGACGAGATTTAGGTGTAATAGAATTCCCCCCAAAGCATGAGGCTAGAAGGATACAATAGGAAAGAGCTTTGAAAAAGCAAGTTATCACTTCGAGGAAAGAATTGGATTGATCAGAGATCATCAACAAGACATCTACAATACATCAATACTTTTGAATCATGAGAAAATATGTCTTCATCATGGCTACAGACCAATACAAGGTAGATCCATGAGAGAGATAAAAAAACATGGCTACTAGAATACAACGTAGATCCATGTGATAGAGGACTCAAACTTGGACATAGCTACCAGATATACAATGTATATCTATGTCATACATATGCAAATTTGAGCATAGCCATGACCATACAAATGTGGATCCATGCTGTTACTTCATACAATATACTCCATAATAACATGGGGAGAAAGCTATGAGTGCTTTTCAACAGACACCCAGGGTCTTCATCTTGTCTTCCACAAAGTATGATTCTATCCATGTGATTACAATGATATGAAGTCAAACATGGTAGAAACCACTTGATTACCGGTCAATGATGTGAACCGTTAACAAGTGCAAGGGAGATCACCATTAATGTCAATGATTCCCAAGGTACCCTAGTACAAAATACTAAGTATGAATAGATGTTTTTATGTCGAAAACATAGTCAAATATCTCGATCAAAGGTCAATTATTTGAACCCATGTCGAGAGTGAGAGAATCTATCATTGAGGCATATATATCTCAAGGTACTAAACTTGTTTCTAAGACTAATTCCAGGATGATTAGCTGATGTCGACATGAATAGTCTCGTCGAAGGAGGGCCATGATGAATCCCACATCAACGAAATGAAACTAGAAACTAAGTTTTGGAATGTTGTGGATAATGTAACCATCGAACTAACTCAAAAGTACTGACACAAAAGTTTTTTTAATTGCAGAGGTAAACTTCTAACTTTCCTTTGAACATCAGGCGGCACAACAAAAGACTTGGAAACATTGACTTGATGAGGTGGAACACAATATGACATTGGAAAATGCATTCTTTGGAAGACTCAAAGGAGTGACATGACTCATGAAAGTTGATTGACTCAGAGACAAGCTGATTTTCCCAATTGATGAATGAAATATAGATAAGTGCCATGTTCAAAGGTGACAACAAATTGCCATTTTATTTGCAAAATGAATTGATTACCTTCCCTTAATTTCCCCATCATGATTGATGCGTGCCTATTTTCATTTTTATGATTTCAAAGAGGGAAACAAACAATCATTATAGCTTATCCGAAGACAAGTCCATTATCATACATTTTACGAACCTGAGAAAGGCCCAGGGTTCCTTCCCAAAAAGGGTCTCTCAATGTTTAGTTTAACGAGTCCAATGAAATTTAACTCGATATTGTTCACGTTTAGAGAGTCTGAATGAAGAAGAAAGAAGACTCCAAAGGGTCCTTTTTCATATGATTTAGTCTCTAGGGCCAGAAAAAGTATAAAATTATACCCAAGAGAACTCTTCCAGTCATGATTTCCTGGAGTGTACCTTTTTTTGTAAGTAGTGCCCCTAGTCCGGAAAAGGGGTAAACTATTACTAGGAAGATGACTCTTTAGGTCCTTTCACGAGTGTGAAGAATACAAGTCATTCAAAAATATTTTCACATTTTAAGAGCCTGAAAAGAGCTTAAAGAAGACTCCATTAACCTTTTTCATGTTTGAATCCAGAGCATGAAAAATTAATAAACTAAGCTCAAACCAATTTTCATGTTTTAACCAGAGCACGAAAAATAAAAGTTAAGCTCAAAACCATCTTACTTTTTTTAAAGAGCTCCAAGATTAGTTGAAAGAATGCTTAGGGTATCTAATTCATTTTTTAACGATATTGACATAGTAGAAGAACTATGCTCAAAATTACCTGTTTCATTTTACACAAGCTTGAAACAGAAAATAACTATGCTTGAAACATGGTTTCATTTTTATGCAAGCTTGAAACCAAAAGGTAAAATTTGCTCGAGAAAACTATTTCATTTTTTAATGAGCTTGACATATGTTACAGCTGATTTTACCACACATGGTTGATCACACTTTTATGTCCTTCCCTGTCCCTCTACAAACTCTTTGGACCCCATGGACCATTATTGTACCTTTGATATTTCCAAGATCATCCCTAAAAACACCTATTATTTGTTGTACATGACTTTTAATCCATTTCTCGCGTATATACACGTATATTACCCTTCAACTTGTGTACATCGGGATGTGTGCATAAGTCAAAATATTTTTGGAGTTTTCCTTGATATGGATTCGAGTCACTTGTCTCTTGTCCTTCCAGATGCCTTGAGGTCGCTCAGATTTGACCTTTCATTACCCCATTGAAGCACTATATAAGGAACCCCTTGGATACATTGAAGGGGAGGAATTGAAGAGAAAAAAAACTATAGTCCATTTTTGCCATAGCTTTCTTATACTTGAGTCTGCATCCCTTTGTCCATTGGAGCACTTTATGTTCTTCCCAATCTTGCCTTTGTTTGTGATATTTATATCGAGAGATGGAGGATTGAGGTTGTGGAGGCCCAGGTGGAGGACTCAGTTTCTCCAGTTCGCGGACATGCGGACAGAGGTTGTCACTTGTGTAATCTCTAGTTTTATTAATAGAAATATTTTTTCCTGTCCAATGATGTGCATTTAAATGAATATTGAATCCATGGATGTGTTTAATTGCTTATGCATTATTGATTATATATGGTAGAGTATGCCTAACACTATATTATATAGCATTCTTTCCTTGTTTACTATTGTTGAGAGTAAATTGCTAACGCAAGAAGGATTGGAAATGTTAGAATAATCAACCCATAGTTAGGTACCTTAGACATTAATTTCATTATTTTTGTCTTATTTGACTAGTTCATGTGTCCCACCTTGTGCAAGTTGTCATTTACCTATCCATAGTGGTCAAACTTGACTTATTTGAATCATGTAGTGCTTGGGAAACCTCAAGGAATCAAATCTACTTTCTTGCTGGTCTCCTAAGTTCCCTTCTACTTTTTCTGCTTTATTCCCTGCTTTTTCAGTGTTTTAAGGCAAATGGAAAAGCTTGACTAGGTGAGGTTGACTAGTTTTTTGTCCTACACATCCTCCACTCTTTTCTCCTTGTAAAAACATGTATGAGTTGTCATTCCATCACTCTTTAGCTTGCCTAAGTACTTTTTCCAATTTGTGAGCTCCATGACTGATTTGGGATCAGCTTTTTGCATCTATGGGGGATTTGCTTATTTTTAGTAAGCCTGCTTTATGCTAGATTTGAATTTCTCCTCATGCATTCGAATCACTTATGTAATTATTTAATGATGCAACCTATTATGTTACAGGGTTGGCTATTGTACACTTATTCAATACAGTTTAGTGTTCAGCTCATTATTCAGTCTCTTTTGTGAGTGATTTTGCATGTTCAATTGATAATTGTTGTGAGTAAAATTAATCTATCACTGGGTTCAATTTCCACATGGTATCAGAGCCATTGTAGATCGATTTCTCTCCTTCAAAATTTTTTTGTAGGTTCGACATTAGTGACTGGGAGCCTTCTACTGACAGCCGGGAAAATTTCTAAGCTATGGATCAATCTCAGAAGATCATCTTGAATCCCTTCAATTTCTTTGAATGGAAAATAGAGATGGAGATACTGTTGAGAGCGAAAGGCCTCTACAGGGTGACTATGGCAACAGAAGCAGAGCCCAATGCAGCTGCAGAGAAGATAAAATGGCACAACAGGAGGGATGAGGCCTATGGTCTCCTGTGTCTGAGTATTTCCAGAGACCTCCTTTTCCATCTTGATGGATTGACATCACCGAATGAAGTATGGGAGAAGATTACTGATATTTTTGGAAAGACAGATGAGATGAGGGGACATCAAATAAAAAATGAACTGATCTCCCTGAGTCCCAATAGCTTTGAATCTCTGCAACTCTATTTCTCCAAGTTCAAAGCACTTGTTTTGCAGCTAAAACAGTGTGGGATCGAAAAGAAAGATAATAAGCTGGTCTTGGCCATTCTCTCGAAGCTTGGCCCTAACTATTCGGTGTTTTTTTTTACCTTCTATGCCACAAAACTGACAGCTTGAACTTGGAAGATGCCTATACTTGCATATTTCATGGAATCTCTCACACAAGAACAAGACAAGCTGGTGATGATGGGCACCATCAAACCATCCAAAGATCAAGCTCTAATTGCTAGAGATTCGAGGGTGGATTCAAAAAGAAAAAATAAAGCTAAAAAGCCACCTGAGCAAAAGAGAGACAAGAAACAGTCTCCAGAGGAGCCACAAGGTTCCAAGAAGAATAACCAGAAGAAGAAAAACAAAGGAGAAATGAGCAAGTGTGCATACTGCAATAAGGGAAATCACACTAAAAGCTCTTGTATGAAGAAGCAAATAGACATGTTGACACAAATCCTAGAGAAGAATGGCATCTCCCTTCCAGATAGCTCAAAGAAGAGAGAAGGAGGATCAAGTTCAGATGACAGAGAGAGAGTTCATGCATTAGTTGCTGGCACATCAATCTCACCCAGTTTTATCATTGATTCTAGAGCTTCAAGACACATGGTTTCGACCAAGGATGCCTTCTCCTCACTTGACATGTTGAAGGGACCACCTATAGTACTGGGAGATGACTCTCTCACTGAAAGTTTGGGAAAAGGGAGGATTGATCTTGATCATGGTCAGTTCAGCAATGTGTTGTATGTTCCTGGTCTTGCCTCCAACCTCTTGTCAGTGTACTAGATGACTCACACTAGGTCTCCAAATAAGGTCATATTCTCCCCTGATGAAGTTGAGATCACAGAGATCTCAAGTGGTAAAGTCATTGAAAAAGGAGTTGTGAATCATGCTCAGAAGGTATACATGTTCTCACACTTCCTAACCTACTCAAACCCCTCTACTCTTCTGATTCATGCTAATGAAGCAAGCAAGATTTGGCATGAGAGATTTGGCCACCTAAATTACAAGTATATTTCTGATCTTAGTGAAAAAGAGATGGTCATAGGGTTTCCCAAGATAAAATTTTCCAAAGGAGTCTTCCAAGGTTGTATCCTAGGAAAACACCCAGAGCATAAATTTGAGAGAGCTAGTCATGAGAGAACCTCTGCACCCCTTGAGCTGATCCACAGTGATGTTGCTGGCCCATTCCCTCATATGTCCATGGGTCAGGCCAAATATGCATTGAATTTCATAGATGACTTTTCCAGGTATTGCTGGGTTTACTTCCTGAAACACAAGTCTGAAGTTTTTGGCCTCTTCAAAGTCTTTAAGGCTTTGGTTGAAAACCAGTCTGGGAGGAAACTCAAGGTCCTCAGATCTGACAATGGTGGTGAGTATGTCAAGTATGAGTTTATTAATTATTGTTTAGATGCAGGTATTCATATGCATCATTCTATCCCTTACACACCACAACAAAATGGTGTTGCTGAGAGGAAGAATAGATCACTGAAGGAGATGGCAATATGCATGATGGAGGCCAAAAATTTGCCACCAAAGTACTGGGCCGAAGATATCAACTGTGCAGCCTATATCCAGAATAGGGTGCCTCATAAACAACTTGAAGGTATGACTCCTTTCAAAGCATGGAGTGGGCACAAGCCAGATGTGACCCATTTCAGGATTTTTGGCTCAAGGGCTTGGCTATAATTCCAACAGAAAAGAGAAAGGATTTGCAGCCCCAAAGACAAGAGTGTCTATTTGTTGGATACTCTGAAGATTCAAAGTGGTACAAAATGATAAATTTGATCAAAAATAAATCCTTCATCGAAAGGTGTGTTCAGTTTCAAGAAGAACCCCTTGCAGCAGTGGAAGTTGGAGAAGCCTCTTCACCACCTGAACCTCTGAAAGTAAGTGAAGAGTTTGTTGAACATGCTGATTCTGATTTGTCTAATGAATATGAGTTTATTTCAGACCCTAACAGCCCTACAAGGCCAAAATGGGAAGCCAAGACACTACATGCAGCAGGAGAGCTAGCTGGGGATCCCAATGACCCAAGGAGGACTAGATCTCAATTTGAGAGTGGTCTGTGCATGAAGGATCCTATTTTTGCTGAAAAATGATATTTGATGGTGTAATCTGATCCTCAAACATATGAATAAGCAGCAGGAGATACAAGATGGAAAGCAGCCATGAAGGAAGAGTTCAGCTCACTCCAGAAGAGCAACACATGGGAGCTAGTGGATCTTCCCCCAGGGAGGAAGTTAGTTCAGTGTAAGTGGATCTACAAGACCAAATTTTCTGCTGATGGTTCACCACTGAAGTACAATGCCAGATTGGTAGCTAAGGGCTACTCGCAGGTTCATGGGATATATTACAATGAGACCTTTTCCCCATTGGCAAAGATGGATTCCATCAGGCTAGCCCTAGCCATTGCAGCCTCAAAGAAATGGGAGGTACATCACATGGATGTAAAATGTGCCTTCCTGAATGGAGATTTCACTGAATATATATATATTCAGCATCCTCAAGGTTTTTCTACTAACCCTTCTCTTGTGTTCAGGTTGAGAAAGTCATTGTATGGGCTAAAGCAAGCCCGTAGGGCTTGGTATGCCAAGATCGATAGCTTCTTGCTATCACTGAATTTTGTTCGGTGAAAATCAGATCCAAATGTATATTTGAAGTTAATTAATGGTTCATTAATGATCATTGTGTTATATTTTGATGACCTCCTCATTACAGGAAGCTCAAAGGATGAGATTGCTTCCTTAAAGGGTGCAATGAACCAAGCCTTCTCCATGACAGATTTGGGGCTCTTAAGTCAATTTTTGGGGCTTGAGATTGCTCAAACCAAAGATGGAATCAAGGTGCACCAGTCCAAATATTCCTTGGAATTGATGAACAAATTCAAAATGAAGGACTGCAAACCAAGCAAGACTCCTTTCCTTTCAGGAGTGAAGCTGGAAGAAGCTGATTCTTCACCTATGGTAAACAATACACTGTATAGGAAATTGATTGGATGTTTGTTGTATCTGACACATACTAGGCCTGATATTTATTATGCAATAAGTGTGGCTTATAGATACATGGATCAGCCTCATGAGATCCATTGGAAAGCATCCAAAAGGATCCTTAACTTTGTTCAGGGAACAAGGACACATGGGATCTTCTATAAAGCAAAATCTGATCTTGATTTGATTGGATTTACTAATAGTGATTGGGCAGGTGATAGCACAGACATAAAGTCCACATTAGGATATGTGTTCATGCTTGTATAAGGTCCAATCAGCTGTTCAAGCAAGAAACAGAGTGCTATTGCACTCTCATCTATAGAAGCAGAGTACAGAGGAGTTGTTAATGCAGCAACTCAATGTTTATGGTTGTAGGGTTTACTTGGAGAGTATGGTTTCGAATCAGAGTACTCAACTACCATATATTGTGATAACCAGATTACCATTCAAATCTGCAAAGATCCAGTTCAGAAGTAGAGAACCAAACACATTGAGATCCATATGCACTACATCAGAGAGCTTGTGCATGATGGCACCATTCACCTACTCTTCTGTTCATCTTCAGAACAAGTAGCTGATATCTTCACCAAATCATTTTGTGAGAAGAACTTCAGCAATCTCAAATCACTGCTGGGGATTGCTGATCATGCTGTGAAGCATGAGTGAATACAATATTTCCAAATTTTGTTTTACAGTCCATGTTTAAGGGAGGATTTTCCCATGTGGTTTTTTCCTTTTTCCTTGGTTGTATGGACATGCAGTATGTAAAGGGTGACTAAGGATTGTTGCTAGGACCTATAATTTTCTAATATATTACTCATAAGTAATGCTTAAGGGGGGGTGTTAGAATAATCAACCCATAGTTAGCTACCTTAGACATTAATTTCATTATTTTTGTCTTATTTGCCTAGTTCATGTGTCCCACCTTGTGCAAGTTGTCATTTACTTATCCATAGTGGTAAAAATTGCCTTATTTGACTCATCTAGTGCTTGGGAAACCTAAAGGAATCAAATATACTTTATTCCTGGCCTCCTAAGTGCCCTTCTATTTTTTCTGCTTTATTCCCTGTTTTTTCAGTGTTTTAAGGCAAATGGAAAAGCTTGACTAGGTGAGGTTGACTATTTTTTTGTCCTACACATCCTCCACTCTTTTCTCCTTGTAAAAACATGTATGAGTTTTCATTCCATCACTCTTTATCTTGCCTAAGTGCTTTTTCCAATTCATGAGCTCCATGACTGATTTGGGATCAGCTTTTTGCACCTATGGGGGATTTGCTTATTTTTAGTAAGCCTGCTTTACACTAGATTCAAATTGCTCCTCATGCATTCGAATCCCTTATGTAATTATTTAATGATGCAACCTATTATGTTATAGGGTTGGATATTGTACACTTATTCAATACAGTTTAGTGTTCATCTCATTATTCAGTCTCTTTTGTGAGTGATTTTGCATGTTCAATTGATAATTGTTGTGAGTAAAATTAATATATCACTGGGTTCAATTTCCATAGGAAAAATATCAATCGGGATCTATTTAAACCATCTGGAATAAGGCATGTTTGAAGATCCTTTAGTGTTATATGTTGTATTTCTCTTGCATATTGTGAAGGGATTGATTTCTGCGGTTTCTCTATTGGTTGTGGTATACCCCAAGCCATAGGAAGTTCTCTTTGTAATAGAATTGGAGACCATACTGGGGATGTTTCTTTTTTTTATTTGGGATTTGGGGCACAATGTGCTTGATATTATTGACTTGCTCTCTATTTCTCCCCATTTCCATGTCACATTTTATAGCATGTTCATCCATTGACACTCCCTTTTATTGGTTTGACCTTTGGCCTGCTTTTTACCACTGTCTTCTCTATATATGCAGGTTTTTGGCCAAAATTCGCATGCATACGCGGATTTTTGGCCAAAATTCGCATGCATACGTGGATTTTTGGCCAAAAGTTGTGTATACATGTAGGGTTTTGGCCAAAATTCATGTATACATGCAGTGTTTTGGCCAAAAGTTGCGTACATACATAGCTATTATTTAAACAGTCGCATACATCCTCCATTTTGGTTGAGTTTGATGTTGTGGGAAGTTGTTGGGTGGGTTGTGAGTGTGACCGGGTCTTCCTCAGTTCTGATGTTGTCTGTTGGATGGTTCTTTTGTGACTAGAGATCGCTTTTTCATTGATTTTTCTTTGAAAGTAGTTTTAGTCATTTATCCTTTTTGTTTTTCCATTAATGCATTACTCCTTTTTTTCCTTGGTGTCTTGCTAGGCTTGTGTTTTATACTTGCTGCAGAGACTGAGAGTTTTAGATGACTTTTATTGCTTTTTTCTTTCTTCTCTATTGAAAAGTACGAAATAGTTGCACTCTTATTTGCATCTTAGATATGGATTTGAGGAGGTACTTGCATTGGATTGCTTAGATGAGAGTTGTATTTAGGTTTTCATATAGGAATGATTGCACTTACATTTGAAGGAACGATTTTTTATGCATCTCATGTAGTGGCATACCTTGTTTTTCATTCTACAAAATTGCACTTGGCATTGTTTGTTAGGTGTGCATATTTACTTCACTGCCGATTCATAACTTCATGTGTTGCACAGCCATTTCCCTTTGATTAATACAACAAATTAAAATCAATGCTTAATAAAATCTATTACACTCTTTTCTTTTATAGGGTGCATCAACAAGATTATGATTTAGAGTCTTGGAATAGTTCATTATGAGTTAATTCTCCAAGACTACTAAACAAAAATAAGTAGGTGTCTGTCCAGGTGAGAGAGTGAAATCCTTAATATAATTAGTGTTTCTCAGGATGTTCCTCTTACACGGGAGTTAAGCATGAGGAAGTGCCCATGATTGTGATTGGGAGGACCCCTAGTCACTTCTGTGAGCACCAAATATATTTATAGGATTGTTTTCGTATCTGGGGGCTCTTTCATGAGTTTCGGTCTTTTCTACCCTTCCCATACGGTCAATCTCACCTGCAACTTTCCACCTAAGCATTGGTTATATTGGGATGACCTTAGTTTCCTTACCTAGGTATCATAGCTGGTACTTGCAGAGGTTAATCTGTAGGTGTCCCATCCAGGTACAGGTCGGACAACATAGTCGTTTTATTCGTTGAAGCTGAGGGCCACTATAATTTGTTACATACCTCTGCTTGTAGTGGATTGGAGTTTCGAGCCTCTCCTAGGCAAGACATACCTACTACATTCGGGAGCTCACATATCCTCTGCTTGTTTTTTTTGTATTTTGGTTGTAGATTTTCTTAGGAGTGTGCTCTTTGTGCACTAGTTGGCCTTTGGGATCATGGTTACTTGAGCATATTTATGCTCTCTTGAGTTTGGGTCCTTTTATTTTCGGCATGCCTGGTATCCTATCACCCATCCTTCGTCCTAGTATGGACCCTGGTGTCGGACTTGGGGGCATCACAACCCCTTACCATGCTCATAGATTCGTGAATGGTAACATTCCGTCCTCTACTCCATTTGTGGAGGAATTTGAATCCCTTCTCTTGGTCTTTACACTAGTGGTCACCCTCACGGGGGTGGTAGTGGATGCGTGAACATTGGTTTTACACCTTAATTTCCTTTTTAGGTCCCATCATTCACCGCATGTTTCCTTTGGGTATAGTTGTCATGATCATTCCTCCTTATATCCTATAGTTTGGATTCTTTATTGACTATTTTGGGTTATTTTGGACTAGTATGGTTGTCATGTATGGTCCAATTTTTGTACACTCTCTCCAAGGTTTCAACCTGTTCCTTCCTATCATAGGTATTACATCTAAACTGGCATATAGGTTAGGATTCACATCCATTTACACTTTGAATAACCTTATGGCCATTTCATTTTAACCTTAGGTACGAACTGTTGGAGACATTTACCACCATACACACTCTTTTTGGTCAAATTGGCCTAGTGAAACCACTATCCTAACTATAATTGACATTAATTGACATCATTGGAGCATTAATTGACATCATCCAGTCACACCCATGCCTACCTATAGTTAAGGAAGGTAACTTAGCCTTCTCCTATAGTCAAGGAGGCTAACTGGAGCACTTCGGGGGTGATCTGAGTGATATTAATGCACCTAATTGCTAACTGGTGTTTACAATCAGTTCAACCAGTCAGTTAAGGTGCCTCCTCTCATTAAATATATTATTTAATGATTATTTATTATTATTTAATGATATGGAGTCAATAGGGGCGCCTCCACCAACTTCTAATGATCAGTTCAGCTTCAGTTAACCTCATTGTGGTTCATTGAAGTCATTGAAGCAATAGCACTTGATGGTTGGATTGCTATGACATGTGTTTGATCTCTTTCAGTTGAGATTCAGTCATGTATTGCACTATGACTTCAGTTAGGGTTTGGTGAGTCAATTAGGGTTTTGGTATACAGAGCGACTACTAATCCTGTAGACTGATTACACCATTTCATGAGTTATTTGTTGATTAATTCTTGATGAGATTGATTATTTGTTCCTAGATCAATAGACAAGATTAATATGGTATCAGAGCTTATGGCAAGACAAATCTTCATCTCTCAAAAAAAATATTTTTGATAGATTTATGCATGAAATTTGAGCAATAGCTCAAAAATCCAACATTGCATCAGAAGCCAAGGCCTACCACATAATACCCCGAGTAAAGAACTTGTTGATCACGCTTGCTTGATTGAATATGATGGGTGTGATGAAAGCCTAAAATGTGCAGGCTGTCTGACCTTACGGTGCCCCTTTTGTTTTTATTTGCAGGTTTTAACAGGTACAACTTGAATGGACTCATCAATCCCACTTCTCACCCCATTCACAAGCTATTCAGAATGGAAGTTGAAGATGATTGCATTTCTGAAGAGATGAGGTCTCTATGAGGTGTCTATTGGACTTGGAAAAGAGTCTTATGAGAATGAAAATGACTGGATAAATGATGGTGATAGATCTTTTGGAGCAATATGTCTGGCCCTTTCTCCTAGGTTGCGCTACCTTATTGGTTCTGCTGAATACCCAAAGGATCTCTAGACAAAATTGGACAGAAACTTTGGCAAGCACAATGACGATCATAATAGAAATTTGGAGATCACATCCAGCACCAAAATATTTCTTTACTCAAAAGTCTCAGCCTCTACTCTCTCTAATGAAGTTGTTCAAGATGAAGATGAAGCAGAATCTTCTACACAGTCAATTCGAATTGAAGAAAGTCTCCATGCAGTGACTCCTTCTCTTGATGCTCCGGAAGTTCATGAGATCTCTGATATCTCATATTATCAATTTCTGAAACATAAGAATACATTTGAATCTCTTATATTGAAGAAAAATACTGCTGCACTTCCATGCAAACATTCACCGGTGATTTTCCTTTGAATTATGTGCAAAATTTACCAGTAATTGCTTCCGAAAGTGAAGAGAAATTTGATTTTTCTTCCTCTAATGTTGCTAATGGTGTGAAAATATGTAATAACATAGATATTTTGGAAAAAATATCATATTACAAGAGTGATCAATTCGCTCCCCATGATCTAGATCTTCCAGTAAAATCCTGTAGGATTGCATGCACCAAAATTCAGAGTTTTGAAGAAAAAGACGACTGTGCATCCACCGTCTCGGTTGACCATAATTTTGGATCTGATATGAACCTTATTGGATCTGATATGATCTTATTTGGATCTGATATGATATTTCTTGTTTCAAAATTTAGGTTCATAAACCTTTAGTACTGCTTGTAGTTGTTCTCATCAACGGTGTGAAGAAACAAGTACCGCAAGTCTCCTACAAAACTGCTACTGGGAATTTGATTTCATTCCAAAGTTTTGGATATATTGTGAAATTATTTATATCTGATCTGATATTATTTTTTTCATATTTTAAAATCCAAGAGCTTTCAGTCATGCTTGTAGCTTCTCTCACCAATTTCGGTGTGAAAAATCAAGTACCACAGTTCTTCTTCAATTTTGCTGCTAGGGATTTGGTGTTAGTTTCCTCTTATGAGGTTGCTGATATTTTATTTTTTGAATCATTAGCTATATCAGATTATGGATCTAAAGCATTCACTCTCTAGAGTCCCATGGATTCTCTACCTTTGGTCACATGCTCATCTCCTCACATAACTAGTAAAGAGGAAGACATTTTGCATCCGCTTGGACACTTGCTCCTAAGAATTGGGGCTGATTTTACCACTCATGGTTTTCTGTTCAAGGATGCAACATATCAGTTTCTTGAGTGTTCCACACATGGTTTGAATCCTCAATAACCTTTTCTCTCTCTTCAGATGATTTCAGCTACTCTACATGGGTCCAGTTTTCACCATGCAGTTGTTTATATTTTTTATTCAGTTGAGTGAATTGTTGTAACACCCCGGTTTTGACCCCACTGCATTAGATGTATATGACGTATATATTGTAAATGATCATGGTGTGGAGCTAAAGTCCAAGGCCCCACCATTGATCAGTCATGTTATGTTTTGGATTTAAATTTGTCACCAATTGTATATCGAGGCATGCGGCATATATTATGACGGTCATCATGTAAATATGCATCTACAATTAATTAAATGAACCCTAGCTACGATCGCGGCAACTAAATCGAAAGGGGCATGATTTTCACAAGGATAAGGATGTGGGGGAAATTGTTAAACTTTGGCCATGAGAGAAAAACCCATGTGTCTTTTTCCAACCACTCTCATTAAATAATTGCTGCTGGTGGTTGAGGCAATTAATTGCTTTGGGAGTGAGGTGGCAGGACTGTCAGTCCTCACCCTCACGCACACTCCACCCCACTGTTGACTTCACGATGGAGGAAAAACCTTCATGCTCTCTCCAATTCGTGACCTCACAATTTTTGTTGTTCATCTTCATGCATTATCTCCATTGTCTGATTCTCTTCACGCATAGGCTTTGGGCAAATTGGGTCTCACGAAGACATTTTCTTGGCTCCACAAGTTGCTGAGCCCCCACGCACTGCAAATTCGCGTCCTCCTGGTAGCTGTTCACCTTCACGCACTTCCCATTTGGCCGCTCACTATTTTCATGCACAAGAATTTTCCTGGGTTTTACCCACGCAATTTTCTCCTGCAAATTCGCATCCTCTCCATTGCTGTGCATTCTCATGCAGAGGGATTCCTTCCCGTTTTTGGTTTTCACGCACAGGATTTTGCTGGATTTACCCACGCAGAAATTTTCCTCTATGGATTGGTGAATAGTGTGGCCGTATCCTGTACTCACAGGACGATTGTGGGTTCTGCATTGTTGCTCATGCTCACCCACAGGATGGGAGACTGTAATTTCTTCCCCAAATCGGTCTGTATATGTTTTCTTTGTGATTTCATTGCCCAGGACAGGCTATGTTTTTCCCACATTGTTGGTTGTGGTTGTTGTGGTCTTCCTTACATGCTGGGGACTGTTGTAAATTCATCTAAGAGTCATTTTGGCCACGATAGGGCCAATAATGACTTAGAAGCCATTTTCCTATTTAGGCTGTGACAGCTGACTTAGTTGCTTGTGTGCAATGGTTGGTATTCGGACTGTGAGAGGAGAAAGGATGTTGGCTTAGAGTTGCTTGATAAACCTAGTGGCTAGAAACCACACAGACAGAGTTGGAGGGCTGGCCTTCTTCTCCATCACCCCTGAATAGCACTGGAAGGGAATGCAGGGCCTGAGGGACTATGTAGCAGAGAAGGGACTGATTCCTTGTGTTGGGTGTGTTTGGGTGTCTTAGAGGTCAGGCTAGTTCTGGTGTAGGTGTTCTTGGCTCTGTAATGAGCTCACCAGCTTAGTAATCTGCCTTCTACAACTCCTTGATGGACTGATAAACCAAACTCTGTTGGCTTGGCTATGCTTGAGTATGCTTACCTATACGTTAGCCTGCTAGTTCCCTTATTCCTTGGAGAATCATGCCCAGCTCGGGGGTGGTAGCGTTGCTGAGAGATTGAGGAGCACGCTGGCCTATGGTTGGGTGGAACGTTGTAGTGACGTAGCTGGTTGCGGAAGGAGATTTCATAAGATAAGTGATCTTGTTCATTTTACTTCTGCAACCTTATTTTCTGTCAATGATATGAAAATGATGAACATGTTGAATGAATGCTTGATTAAATGTATGATTTTTTCGCTGTGCCTAATAGATGTTTGCATCTATGCATGATAAATGTTCATGTGTGTATGTTTAAGCATTTTGTTTTAGCAATTTTGTGAGTGCACATGTTCATGGGGCTCTTAGCCCGGGTGGTTTAAGCTTTTAGTCGCGTCCTCTTTGCCGGCCGAAGGCATGGGGACGTGATAATTGTTCTTCTTCCAAATTGGAAGATTCCTACAAACATATTCATTTAGTTTGGATTCAGAGGTTCACATGCACAGTCTTAGGATACTGCTGCATAGAAGAACCAATTCTTGATTTACTACTTAGTTTGAGGGGGGGTATTTTTCCCATGAGGTTTTCCCCGTTTCTTGATTATATTAAGCAGTTACTTTATTGTACAGGGTGACCTATGGCCTTTGTTTCCAGGGACCTAGCATTTTTATGCATTTATGTTTTCTAACTCTTCCTGAGTATAGCTTAAGGGGGTTTGTTCGAGACATGTACCACCATACATACTCTTTTTGGTCAAATTGGCCTAGTTAAACCACTATCCTAAGTATAATTGACATTAATTGACATCAGTGGAGCATTAATTGACATCATCCAGTCACACCCACACCTACCTACCATCAAGGAGGCTAACTAGAGCACTCTGGGGGTGATCTGAGTGATATTAATGCACCTAATTGCTAACTGGTGGTTACAATCAGTTCAACCAGTCAGTTAAGGCGCCTCCTCTCATTAAATATATTATTTAATGATTATTTATTATTATTTAATGATCTGGAGTCAACAGGGGCACCTCCACCAACTTCTGATGATCAGTTCAGCTTCAGTTAACCTCATCGGGGTTCATTGAAGTCATTGAAGCACTAGCAATTGATGGTTGGATTGCTATGACATGTGTTTGATCTCTTTCAGTTGAGATTCAGTCATTTATTGCACTTCGACTTCAGTTAGGGTTTGGTGAGTCAATTAGGGTTTTGGTCAAGTGGTTAACATAGTGTGAACCATGGCCTTATAGTCAGTTAAGCTAGACTCACTCATTGAATTCGAATGACCTCCTTAGGTATTCAAATTTGTCATTGATTCAAGCTATTGCTTGACATTGTTATTGTAACTATTCATTCTTTATTTGTATACAGAGCAGCTACTATTCTTGTAGACCGATTACACCAATTCATGAGTTATTTGTTGATTAATTCTTGATGAGATTGATTCTTTCTTCCTATATCAATAGACAAGATTAATACGAACCCATTCCATGGTATCACAAAGCCTTCATGATGTTGTTAGAAGTGGTACTATGTGAATGGTAGAGCATTCTTATACATGAGTGTCATAGTTAGCTCCCTTTTGCATTTGGTACCCATGTTGTGAGTCCTCTCTTAGGTTCGAGAGTCCTTTTTAGTACTTCCATGACTTTGATCAAGAGCTTCATACTCCTCTTGAACTTTATACTGGCCATTTCCCTAGGACTCCCTTGAATATGTCAAGTTGTAATTGCATTATCAGGCATTTTTCTTGCCTTATTGAGCCTTACGTGGCTTCTCTGACTTTGATTATCAGCCATGTAGCCTGATATTGTCTCATGTCTAGACAAGTATATCCTTTTCATATTGATTCGCCATTCTTTACCGGGAGGGGACTCTCCCCTGAGTGTCGTTATCCTACACATGTTTCCTTGAATTAAGCATAGGTATGTTTCACTATTTGGAAGTAGATTGTTTTCCCCTTGACACTAGTCTCCTCCAAGATTTGTAACTATAAAACACTTTTATTCTTTTTCAAGCTTTTTAAAATATCTGAACAAGTCTGAAAAAGAATCAAAAAACCAAAAATATGGATAGGAAAAGATGTTATCTTTGGAGGTAGTCGAGTCGTGTTGCCTTAGAATAGAGCACTGTATATCACATCCGTTGGTTGGGTTAGTAGTTTGACTTTAGGAGTTGTACTCATTTTTATGAGTTTACCTCCACTGACTGGTTAAGATTCCAGTCAGTATGGAGCCTCTATTGATGCTTCCTATTTCACAGAGATGTCTCAGTTTTTTATATCGAGTCTATGCTTCCTATATTCAGTCACCATTTTCTTTTATGCTCTTGTTTGAAGGAAGTTGAAACCTAAGTCGGCCATTCCTCAGTTGTCTTGAATTTGCATGTCAGCCATTCTCAGTACTATTACTGGTTCATGCACATCTTGTTCGAGTCCTTCCACATTATATAGCATTGCTGAGTACCTCATGTTAGTTGATGGGGAATGCTTTAATTCCTGCCTTCCAGCGGATTCCATCACATAAAATTCAGATCATTTATTTTGGGATAGGAGTCTAGAGTCATTTGAGTTCCTTGACACTTACAGTCATTAGTGGTAGCTTCTCTCGCCATCGACATTTTTGGGAATACATCAATGTTCCCTGATCGATGGATTCTTCCAATTATTCGACCTCAACACATTTATTCACACTTGTTAGATTTCACTCTAGTACCTCGATTCCCATTTTCATTATCAGTGGGTGATCTCACATCTGTTAACGATATACATCAATGATTGGTAATTAGATGATGGACTACTATGTTCAACCTCAACACCTCTATTCACATAGTAGGACATGTACTTGTAGAATTTTGTGTATAAGACTTTCCATATTGGTGGAATTCCACATATGCTACCCCCTTGATCGTGCCAATGTTCATGAGATTTCAGCTCTTGTGACTTGATTCCAGTGTATGTCAGATATATTCAGCCATTATGGAGATCTTGATCCATTGTATATCTTCAGCTTTCATGGAGATATTGATCCTTTGTATATCTTCATCATGGAGATTCTTATCTATCATATTTTGTACATGGCGATGACCACACATGTCACATTTTGTATGTCATTCCTATTCATGGTCGTTGTACTCTTATGTATTCGGGACTTCTATATGTATTTGTAGTCATATGCAGAGATTGATTATTTTACTATACTTATGGATGGTTGGTTCTTCCACTTGGTTCTTCATCACTCCACTTATGGGATATATTTATAATGTATTTCGGCCATCATTTTACCCCTCTAACCTCACACATTAGGGGGAATCTGTTACGGTTGATTTTACCTCACATGGTTTATCACAATTTTATGGTCTTCCCTGTCCCTCTATAGACTCTTTGGACCCCATGGACCATTATTGTACATTTTATGTTTCCAAGATCATCCCTAAAAACACCTATTATTTGTTGTACATGACTTTTAATCCATTTCGTGTGTATATACGTGGATATTACCCTTAAACCCACATACATCGGGATGTGTGCATAAGTACAAATATTTTTGGAGTTTTCCTTGATGTGGATCTGAGTCACTTGTCTCTTGGACTTCCATATGCCTCGAGGTTGATCAGATTTTACCTTCCATTACCCTGTTAAAGCACTATATAAGGAACCACTTGGATACATTGAAGGGGAGGAATTGAAGAGTAAGAAAACTATAGTCCATTATTGTTGTAGCTTGCTTATACTTGAGTCTACATCCCTTTGTCCCTTGAAGCACTTTGTGTTCCTCCCCAGCTTTCCTTTTTTTGTGAGCTTGCTATCAAGAGATGGAGGATTGAGGTGGTGGAGGCCCAGGTGGAGGACTCAGTTTCTCTAGTTCATAGACGTGCTGACAGAGTTTGTCACTTATGTAATCTATGGTTTTATTAATAGAAATATCTTTTCCTATCCAATGATGTGCATTTAAATGAATATCAAATCCATGGATGCACTTAATTGCTTATGCATTATTGATTATATATGCTAGAGTAGGCCTAACACTATATTATATATCATGCTTTCCTTGTTGACTGTTGTTGAGAGTAAATGGCTAACACAATCGGGATTGGAAAAAGCTCAATGGGGATCCACTTCAACCATCAAGAATAAGGTATGTTTTGAGATCCTTTAGTGTTAGATGTTGTATTTCTCTTGCATATTGGGAAGGGATTGATTTCTGTGGTTTCTCTGTTTATTGTGGTATACCCCAAGCCATAGGAAGTTTTCTCTGTAACAAGTGGATAAATGTAGTGGATTCATATATTGCATGATTAGTGATCTATTTTGGTTAGCTATAAAACTTGGGTGTTTGTAAAGTTAGTGATTTATCAAATCCTTTCTATTATGGCATTGTTAGTTAAAATTAGTCTATCCAGTTGGATTTTCACTTTCTCCCTAAAATTGGAAACAAGGAATCACCTCCCTTGGGATTGCTCTTTTGTGAGGTCTGTTTGGGAGTTTTCTACATAGCAAAATGGATGTTATCTCACCAAGTTGCAAGTAGAGAAATGCATAGAGAGATATCTGTGTAGTATCTCTTTGATGAGTTCGATTTATAAGCATTTTTGTAGTGGTGAGATCGCCTACGCCAAAGAAAATCTGATGGTCTCCTACTTCCAACAGTATTCTACACAGCAAAATGGATCTTCTCTTACCAAGTTGCGAGTAGAGAAATGCATAGAGAGATATTAGCATAGTATCTCTCTGATCAGTTTATTTATAAGCATTTTTGACCAGATTGCTCCTTTCCTTCTTCCTTTCTTCTTCGTCAAGCCGAAATCATGCTTTAGTAGTTTGAACTTTGAAGGATTACACTTCCATGTTCCAAACGTTGGTTTGGAGTCTCTTGACTTGTTCAACATTCAAATTCATTATGTTTGACAGTGCGATCATGTTGGAATGTATTTCTATGGAGGTGTGATTTCTCCTTTAATTCCAGTTTGGAGACCTAAAGTCTATTGATGTATTTCATACTTTAATAAAGTATCTAGGGATTCAATGATAGATCTAGATTCTTGAGTTGCATAGTGTTTGGTTATATAATATTTTTTATATGTTGACACTTTTTGTTTGCATGGCTATTGATTTGAAGCTAGGATCAAACTTGGGCTTGCCTCATTAATGTGTTTGTTTATAATTTAAGCTAGGTTTGAAGCATTAATGCACTAATTTAATTAGTGCTTAAATTCTTCCAATGACATTAATACTAATAGTTGGTATTTTTAAGCATCATTATTACACTTAAATGCCTAAAATCTTCATTTATACACTAACACCCCTATTTCATCCATTGACCATCTGTAAGGTTTATGTACCCATTTATAGTGATCAAAACATTAAATTTGTACTCATATCCTGACTCAAAGGCCAATAATCCATTTAGGAATCCAAGAACAACGACTTCAACCACTACACATAGCCCCCTTAGGGGATACTTAGCCTCTTAGTATGGATATGGTTGTAATTTAGATGTTTGACTATATTTAAGGTCCTATGACCTAAACCAAGTATTGAAAAACTCAAGATGGTAAATATATCATTTCTTAGAGAATAAGAATACCTAGTGCTCAAAACCATCATTTAAGGTAATTGAGAGATAAAATGGGTCTCATGGGCTAAAATATGGATTAAAACATACATTTTTGGGATCGATAAGTTTAGCTTGTAAACTTTTTAAATGTAGTGGGTGTGTGGTAGAAAAAAACAAGACAAACAAAAGTGTCTTAAATAATATGAGACCTAAAGTTAGGTAGTGATCTCATTAAAAAAAAATGAAACTATTAAATAATGCATTAACTATTATATAAAATATTAAGAAATATGCTATAAAATTCTTATAATTAATAAATATTAAAATTTAGAAGATAAATTTCCCACAGGGGTTAGAGCAATTGCTAATGAGCAATTGAAATGAGAAGCTATAAATGAAAGGCCACGAGTTCAAATCCATGTGGGTACTTAGAAAAAAGACTCATAAGATAAAATTATAATAACTTAGTATAAGTATTTGTAAAATATTTAAGCTAAGTTATTATAATTTTATCTTAATATTTTGGATAGGATTTCTTCAAAATATTGATTTGAAGTTAGAAAGGGTAGTCCATTCCTATATTTTTAAGGGTAGTGTCTAAGTAAGATATTAATAACTTTTATTGGAGGGATTTGTGGGATGTGAGATATCACTCTTGTAAGGGATAATCATTTATTGATTGTGGGTTTCATTATTGTAGGGACTAATGATCTATTGCTTGTGATTTTTCATTGTGTTTTGTGGATCACCACACTATTATTGATAGTATCGGTCTTATTATGTAGGAAGACATGCTCAATATGAATATATATATACCTATTCCCGTTTGCTGTGATTTGGAATGCAACTTTAGGCTTCCCTTGCTCTAGTATGATTCTAAGGGGTTGCATTTTCGTCTTCATTGGAGGCATGAGATCAACCCTATTTTTAATACATTATCTATGTCTATTGGTGCACATAGGTATTGGATTGATAGATTGCACAGTCTGTGGTCAATTTGGGTTGGCTATAAACCTTGGGTGTTTTTGTGACTAGTGATTTATCAATGCCTTCCTACAAAGTCATGGCTCATTAGAAGTAGCCTCTCAAGTGGGATTTAAGTTCCCACATAAAGTTGGAAACAAGGAAGCACCTCCTTTGGGATTCTTCTTTTGTCAAGTCTTGTTGGGATATTTTTTAGTTTGAGCATGCAACAATTTTGCAAGGTAAATTACACTAGAGTTTTTTTGTTGGGTGATTCTTCTCTCTTTGGTGTTTGGTAGTGCTTAGGGATTTCGACTTCTCTCTCTCTGGTGTTTGGCACTACTTGAGGATTTCAACATTGTTTATTGATTGGAAACTACAATGAAAATATGTTTTCTTAGAACAAGATTGAAATATGTGCGTATGAAATTGTTAGCTAAGGGATTTATAGTACTTAATCAAAGATGCCAAGGGATCATTGGATATAACCACCTATTTCAATTTTAATGTTATTATAATTTCTTTAAAAAATTGTAAATATCTTTGTACATACCTACCCATATGAAATTGTTCGCTAAGCAATTAATACTAATCAAATATATCAAGGGATTGGATATAACTACCTATTCAAATTTTAATATTATTTCAATTTTAAGAAAAAATATGTCAATATATTTGTTATGTTATATTATGTTAAGTGTTTCCATATATATATAAGGTCATAGAGAAACCAATTTGGTTATGTTTAAGTATTTTTCGAATTGCTGATAGTGATCATGGCTAATGTCTAATGTAACCAACTCTTGTATACCGAAACTTATAGGGATTACTTGGATTGTTGTAAAATTTTATTTATGTGCTAAAAAATCTTAGAAAGAATCATTCCAAGCTTGCCATAGTTTTGACCAGTTAGAAGGTTAGATATGTTTGTATTGTAGCAAAGATTATGGAAACATGATCGAATGTGGGTGTATGCATGAAATTCTAAGATAAATTGTCTTTCATCCTCAACACTCAGAGTCTTACAGATATGTGAAATCCTTTCCTCACATTGAGAGATTGTCCAACGTCCTATTTCAATATGAATCTCATGAGGGTTCATTTGAATATTGTCTATATTAATGTTCTTCTTCAAAATAGTTAAAACTGAGAGATAATCTTGATCCTCTTGATTAGGCTTAATGACCTCCTTATAGCATCTTAATTTTCTTTTAAGCTCTAAATCTTTCTCACCCCAAAATTTTTCTTTAAAAATATATGTGATAAAATTTTTAATGTTATTGAGATCTTGCAAAGTGGTATTTTTGTAAATCCTTCAATGGTTTAACCAAGCCATTGCCTCTTTATACTGCCCTGTTTTGAGCTGAAATTGGCCTCGACAGGATTTTAAAGAAATTTAAGGAAGTCTCTAGAATCCCATATTATTAATCTTGTTCTTGTACATCACATACCTAGTCATAGTGATGCTCTTGAATGGGGGGAATCCACTTCTTGAAGGAGAATCGGGTAGGGAATATTTATTTTAATTATGGGGTTATACATTATGAAACAGTTATGGATTTGTTCAACCAGTTTTAGGATTCTCAAGTGATGCTGCATCCCCAAACTTTGCAACCGTATAAGATAAACAGTGTGACTAGAGTTTCAAAAAGAAACTTATGTTTATCCCACGTCATAAGGTTTGATAACATATGATTGTTTTCAATGTACCAAAATAAGTTTTTTACCCTCCATTAATCCTTATCAATGCTATAGTTGAAATTAAGCTTGCGATCAATATCAATTTTGAGATATTGATAGGAATTCACTTCCTCCAATTTTCTATTGTCATATACAAAATTAGTGTAAGTGTATTAATTTGTCACAGTGGTCTAGGAACTGAAAACAAAGTCTCACAAAGAATACAGACAAATATGCATAAAATTGGGAGAATGGTGCTACAATGGAAGTAGCAGCTATGTATAATCAAATGAAAGAATGATGATACAATACAATAATTATGCAAGATGAATGAATGCCAAGACAATTCAAATTCCCAAGCAGGTCATTTGTATTGAATGAATGGGTGTATCTTAACTGACTGTAAGCCACACTAAACACACTAGTTAACCAACTCATCAAGTGTCGATTGACTCAACTGAGTCCTAATTTGAAGTTGAAGTGCAATAAATGACTGATTCTAACTGAAAGTAGATCAGACACATGCCATTGCATGCCAACCAACAAGTGATAGTGCATCAATAACTCCAATGAACCCCGATGCGGTTGACTGAAGTCAATTGGTCATCAGAAGTGGTTGTTGGTGCTTGTGTTATCTCCAGTTCATAAATAACCATTAAAATTAATTAAATAATGAATGGAGGCACCTTCACCACTTAACTTAACTGATTGTAACCATTAGTTATCAATTAGGTGCATTATGACAGTCATATCACTCCCAAAGTGCTCCAGTTGGCGTCCCCAAATGAAGAAGGTTTAATTGGCCTCCTCGACTGAAGGTAGGAATGGGTGTGCTCATGCTGATGTCATATAGTGCTCCTCTGATGTCAATTAAGTCAGTAAAACTTAGGATAGTGGTTTAACAAGGCCAAATTGACCAAATTAAGTGTGAATGGTGGGTAAATGTCTCCAACACCCCCCCTTAAGCTATACTCAGAGGAGTAGAAACATAAAGTGCATAAAAATGCTAGGGCCCTGAAAACAAAGGCCATAGGTCACCCTGTACAATACTGAAACTCAAACAATGCTCAAAAACAAACTAAGTGAGGAAAAGAGGGAAAACCTAGTGGCAAAAACCCACCCTCAAGCTGAACACTGAAAGTAGTTGGATCACCCTGATGAACTCATCCCCAATAGTGAACGAAGGTAAGTGAACTTCTTTTTTGAAAATATCTTGGTGAAGATGTCTACAATCTACTCATCATTAAGGTAGTATTGTAGAATGATGGTCCTGTCATGCACTAACTCTTTGATGTAGTGCATGTGTATTTCCACATGCTTGGTCCTCTGCTTGGTAACTGGATCTATGGATATCTTAATAGCAATTTGACTGTCACAAAAGAAGACAGTGAAAAAAGTACTACCAATATCAAACTCTGAAAGAATTCCTTTCAACCAAACAACTTGGATGCAAGCATTCACTGCTCCTTGGTACTCAGCCTCTGTTAAAGATAATTCTATGGTGGCCTGCTTTTTGATAGACCAAAAAATGGGGCCAGCAAAAAACATGAAGACATATCTGGAAGTATAATTATGATCAATACAATCACCCACCAAATTGGAATCTGTGTAACCAACCAGCTCTAGCTCGGAGTTTGCAGCATAGTGAATGCCGTAGGTCCTAGTTCCCTAAATATACTGGAGGATCCTCTTGGCTTCCTTCCACTGAATATCATGGGGCTGCTGCATGTATCTTGATATATAATTCATGGTATAACATATATCAGGCTTAGAATGATTCAAGTACAACAAGCTACCAATCAACTGTCAATAAATAGTCTAATCCATGGGAGGTGTGCTTTTTCCTTCTTCAAGGCTGATCCCTGAAAGGAAATGGAATGGAGCATATATAAATTCAGCCATGTTAAACTTGAATAATAGTTTTGATATGTATTTGTACTGGTTTACCATTATCCCATCAAAATGCTTCTCAATTTTGAGCCCCCAAAATTGTTTTAAGAGCCCCAAATTGCTCATTTCAAATGCATTGTGGAGAACAGTTTTGATGACTGAAATAGAAGCAACTATGCTACTTGTGATCAGTAATTCATAAAAATATAAAACAATAATAATAAAATTACCATCATACTTCTATATATATACATTTGGATCTGATTTACACCTTTGGAAGTTTTACGAGGGAAGGAAGGCATCCATCTTGGAATATCACTCCCTTCGGGCCTGTTTTAACTAGTATACTGACTTCCTTAGCTTGTAAAACAAAGATGGATCAGAAATGTAGCCCTTATGATGATTCATTTATATCTCCTCATGAATATATCCATGCATAAAGGATAAATTAACATCCATATGATGCACTTCCCAGTGTTTAGATGCTGAAATTGCCAAAACTAGGTGAACGGAGTCCATTTTTGCAACCAGTGCAAAAGTCTCATGGTAGTCCACACCTTGGACCTAGGAGAAAAAATTTTCTACCATAATTGCCTTATATTTTCAGGTGATTCCATCAGCACCAACCTTAGTCCAAAACACACACTTGCATTGAATCGATTTCCTCCCAGAAGGAAGAAAAACTAGCTCCTAGGTAGTGTTTTTCTGAAGAGAATTCATCTCTTCGTCTATGTCAACTTGACATATCCGATCCTTCCAAGAATGGTAGTAAGAATTAGGGTATGAAATTATCATAAAATAAAAATATTCATACAGCAAATAATTAGGACAAGAGAGCGCAATAATTTCTCTTTGAAAATATGACCAGGTTCTCCTTGGATTGTCAGGATTTCTAATGTTATCTCCTACGGAGGAGAGTGTCTATTGGGCCCAAGTTGGGAGATGATTTTGTACTTCAAGTTTTGATTCATAATATTATGTTTGCTTTACATTGATATCAGAAATAAAAGGATCCAAATCAGGGTCATCACCCCCAATTACAGCATCCAAATATTTAGTAAAATAGGAAGGAAATTCAACAGTATTCTCCTTCACTAGTTCTACCTCCTAAAGAGGATCATCGAACTTGACACTCCTTTAAATGATGATATAATTTGTTTTGATATCCATAATATTGAAAACTTTTGATTCTTCAGGATATTTAATAAACAAACATTCTATGCTTTGCGGTTGCAAAGCCCTCCTTTTATCAAGTGGAATTCTGGCCCATGCAGTGGACCCAAACACCCACAGATTCGACACATCTAACTTGTGTCTGAAGTATGATTTAAAAGGGGTATTCCCTTTCATAAATGAGTGTATAAATATGTTTGGAATATATTCTACAGCATTCATGGCTTCAGCCCACAAATTTGTAGCCAACTTCTTTGATTCCAACATACAGGTGGTCATCTCCTTGAGAGACTGATTCTTCCTCTCTGCTACACCGTTGTGCTGGGGAGTGTAAGGAAATGAATGCTGGATATAAATAAAACTTTGGGAACATATATGTAGTAAATAATTACTGACATACTCCCCACCATTATCAGATATCAAGATCTTGATCTTTTGGCCAGATGCGTTATCAATCACGGCCTTCAATTCAGTGAATTTTTCGAAGACTTTCGACTTCTTTTTGATAAAAAAACCCATGTGTATATATAAAAGTCATCAATGAAAGATAGAACGTACCTTGATCCATTCATGGATGTGATAGGAATGGGACTGTTGATATCAGAATGTATCAGTCCCAAGATGCATCATGCTCAGCTTGCCTTCCCCCGATCGAACTTATGCTCAGGGTGCTTTCCAACAACACAACCCTTGCAAATTCCAGTAGTAGCTTTGATGACTGGGAGGAATTCAACCATAGAATTCTTCTGTAATTGATGCAATTATTTGAAGTTCAGATGGAAGAACCTCTCATGCCATAGTCTACTAACTTCATTTCCATGAGTCAGGAATGCATTGGGCTTTGCATCCGCCACAAAATGGGAGAACTCGTAAGATTTTGCATGATGGTTTGAAAGGCCTTTTGCTACAAGTTTTTCGGATGCAAGTTCTGTGATCTCTACATGATCCAGGATAAAGGATACCCTCTTGGGCACTCTCGTATGTGTCATTTGATAAACACTTAGGAGGTTTGATGCATCTCGTGTATGTACCATCCTTATCCAAGATATGGTACATACAAGAGAGCCCAAGAGAGGTTTGATGCATCTCTTATATTTAGGCTCCTTTTTGGGGTTTGGAAAAATAACCATGCTCAAGATCTACAGTACCTTGTTCTTTGAAAATGATTGTGGAGTCATCTCCCATGTGGATGGGAATGGATTTTCCAGTCTCCAAAGATGACAAGGATTCTCTTTTAGCCATCATGTGGTTTGAAGCTATAGAATCTATCAAGAGTGCTTTGGACTTTGAAGTGATTTCCATGAGGGCATGACCTCTTTCATGCTGTGGTTCTTGATCTTGATGATCTCTCCTATGAAAGGATTCTAGAAGATTGATGTGATTTCTCTCAAGGAGAGAGGTAGATTCATCAATTTTCTTTTTCATGTAGGCATGTTTAGGGTGGAATCCCTTCCTGCAGTATGAGTGCTTAACTTTTTCCTTTCCATGATGCCCTTTTCCTTTGTTCTTCTTTGATCCAGAAGACTCTTCATCCTGCTGGTTTTCAACTTTAGGCTTAGGATCTTCGAATTTGGTTTTTGGGTTCTTCTGTTGCTTTCCTTTTCCCTTCACATCTTTGGGCCCCGAGACATGGAGGGCTTTGTTAACCCAAAAAATCCCTCACTTAGCTCTACATGGCCTACACCACCCAAGGACACCCATTCATGACCCTCCATTAGACCCCCACACCCTCAAAAAGGCTTAAGGATGAACAAAAGGGCTTAAAAACCCCAAAAAGGAGCCTAAATAACTCTCATAGGGGCCAAAGCCTCCAAAAAGGGGTTGAAACCCCTAAAAGGAGCCTAAAAACCTCAAAGGAGCTAAAGTTAGGGTGGAAGGGGATAAAATCCCAAAAAAGGGGCTAAATCCTGGACCAAGGGCTTAAAACCCTAAAACCTCAAAAAAAGCTATAAAAGGAGGGTGGGGGGTCACTCTCAAAACACTTATCCCTTGCATACTGTTATGTTGCTTGTGGATGCAATGAGACCCTTTGTCTCTCAAGCCACCCACACTCCCTCTCCTCCATCTCCATTGAGCCATAGCTCCCCCATCCAAGAGAGGTGATTCTTCAAGCCAGGGCATGGTGGCCCAATTCCATCAAAGAGAAGGTATACCAATGTTGCTTCTTGCATTGGCTTTAGTATGTTGTAGTTTTTTTTTTCTAACCCATCTTTTTTTGCAGGATTGCTTATAAAATTTTTTGCAGGTTTACTTTTGATTAATAGTTGTTTGTGTGAAAATTGAACCCAGGTGATAGATCAATTGCACTCACAAAATTACTAATCAAACATGCAAATTTACACACAAAGGAGACTGAAATTGGAGCATAATACTAATATGTATTGAATAAGTGTACAATAGACAACCTTATAAATTCATAGGCTGCTGCAATAAATAATTACATAAGAGATTCAAATGAATAAGGATGCCATTCAAAATAGTCAAAAGCAGGCTTACTAAATCTAGTGAAATCCCCCACATGTGCATAAAGCAGTTTTCAAATCTACCTAGGAGCTCACGAATTGGCAAAGTCAAGTAGGAAAGATAATAGGTGATGGAAAGACACCTCATACATGCTTTTATTAGGAGAAAAGAGTGGCAGATGATGAGGGAAAAAAATAAGTCACTCCACCTAGTCTTACTTTCCCTTTTGCCATAAAACTCAGTAAAGCAGGCAATAAAGCAGAAAAAGTAGACATGCGCTAGGGAGGATGTGGAATAAAGAAGATATGCTAAATATGGATTCCAGGAGGTTTCCCAAGTGATCCATGACTCTATTTTAGCAATTTTGACTTCTAGGACATGCGGAAGACAACTTGCATAGAGTGGAATATTGGAAACTAGGAAAATAAGACAAAAATGGATTAATTAATGTCTAAGGTAGCTAACTATGGGTTGATTATTCTAAAACCCCCCTTTAAGCATGACTTATGAGTAAATATCAAAAAACTATAGGGCCTAGAAACAAGGCTTAGTCACCCTTTACATACTACATGTCCATTTAACCAAGGAAAGAGGCAAAAACCCAGTGGGAAAATCCTCCCTTAAACATGGATAGTAAAACAAAATTTGAAAAAATTGTCATCAATCATGCTTCACAAAATGATCAGTAATCCCCAGCAGTGATTTGAGATTACTGAATGTCTTCTCACAAAAAATATTTGGTGAATATGTCAGCTACTTGTTCTGAAGATGCACAGAAGAGTAGATGAATGGTGCCATCATGCACAAGTTGTCTGATGTAGTGCATATGGATCTCAATGTGTTTGGTTCTCTGTTTCTGAACTAGATCATTGGAGATTCGAATTGTGCTCTGATTATCACAATAAATAATAGTTGAGAACTCTTATTCGAAGCCACACTCACCAAGTAACCCCCGCAACAATAAACATTGAGTTGCCGGATTTACAACTCATCTATACTCTTCTTCTATAGATGAGAGTGCAATGGAACTCTGTTTCTTGCTTGACCAGCTGATTGGTCCTTCAACAAGCATGAACACATATCTTGATGTTGACTTTTGATCTGTGTTGTCACCTGTCCAATCACTGTCAGTAAACCCAATCAAATCAAGATCAGATTTAGCTTTGTAGAAGATCATAGGAGTTCTTGTTCCCTGAACAAAGTTAAGGATCCTTTTGGCTGCTCTCCAATCGATCTCATGAGGCTGATCCATATATCTTGAAGCCACACTTACTACATAAGAAATATCAGGTCGAGTGTGTGTAAGGTACAACAAACACCCAATCAGTTGTCTATACAGTGTACTATCTACCATAGGAGAAGAACCTACTTCTTCAAGCTTAACTCCTGAAAGGAAGAGAGTCTTGCTTTGCTTGCAATATTTCATGTTGAACTTGTTCAACAAATCCAAAGCATACTTGGACTGATGTACTTTTATTCCATGTTGCGATTGAGCAAATTCGAGACCCAAAAATTGGCTCAACAACCCCAAATCAGTCATAGAAAATGCATGGTTCTTTGCATCCTTCAAGGAGGCAATTTCTTTCTTTGAGCTTCCTGTAATCAGAAGGCCATCCACATACAAAAAAATAATCATCAAAGATCCATGAATCAGCTTCAAATAAATTCAATGACAGCAAAAAGCCATCAATCTTGGCATACCAAGCCCTGAGGGCTTGCTTAAGCCCATACAATGATTTCTTTAGCATGCACACAAAATATGGATTAGTAACAAGCCACTGAGGCTGCTGCATGTAAATATCTTCAGTAATATCTCCATTTAGGAAAGCACACTTCACATCCATGTGATGTACCTCCCACTGGTTCGAAGCTGCAATGGCTAAGGCTAGCCTGATGGAGCTTATCTTTGCCACTGGTGAAAAGGTCTCATTGTAGTCAATACCATGTACCTGTGAGTAGACCTCGGCTACCAATATTGCCTTATATTTCAAAGGTGAACCATCAACAGCAAACTTAGTTTTGAAAACCCACTTACATTGAACTAGCTTCCTCCCTGGGGGAAGATCAACCAGCTCCCAAGTGTTGTTCTTCTGGAGTGAGCTGAATTCTTCTTTCATGGATTCTTGCAATCTTGGATCATGTGCTGCATATTCATATGTATGTGGGTCTGATTCAACCATTAGATATCATTTCTCTGCAAACAAAGGGTCTTTCATACTCAGGGCACTCTCAAACTTAGATCTAGTCCTCCTAGGATCACTAGGATTTCTAGCTAGTCCCCCAGCTGCATGAATGGTCTTTGCTTCCCATTTTGGTCTTGTAGGACTATTAGTATATGTCGTTAAATCATAATTATAATACATATCAGAATTATCAAACTCATTTGCCTCTTCACTTACACTCAATGGTTGTGGTTGTGAAGAAGACTCTCCAACTTCAACTGCTACTAAAGGCTCTTCTTGGAACTGAACACTCCTTTCAATGAAGGATTTGTTTGTGCTCAAATTGATTAGGCTGTACCCTTTTGAATCTTTAGAGTACCCAAAAAATAGACACTCTTGGCTTTGGGGCTGCAAAGCCTTCCTCTTTTCTGTTGGAATTCTAGCCCAAGCCCTTGAGCCAAAAATCCTGAAATGGGTCACATATGGCTTGTTCCCACTCCATGCTTCGAAAGGAGTCATACCATCAAGATGTTTATGAGGAACCCTATTCTAAATATAGGATGCATAGTTTATAGCCTTGGCCTAAAAATTTGGTGGCAAAGTCTTAGCCTGCAACATACAGGTTGCCATCTCTTTCAGTGATCTGTTAATTCTCTCAGCAACACCATTTTGCTATGGTGTGTAAGGGATTGAATATTACATCTAAATACTTGCATATTCACAATATTGAATGAAATCAGACTTGACATACTCACCACCATTGTCAGATCTAAGGATCTTGAGTTTCCTCCCAGACTGGTTTTCAACCAAAGCCTTAAATACTTTGAAGAGGCCAAAAACTTCAAACTTATGCTTCAGGAAGTAAACCCAACAATACCTAGAAAAGTCATTTATGAAAGTTAATGAATATTTGTCTTGACTCATTGGCATATGAGGGAATGGACCAGAAACATCATCGTGGATCAACTCAAGGGGTGCAGAGGTTCTCTCATGACTAGCTCTCTCAAATTTATGCTCTGGGTGTTTTCCTAGGACACAACCTTGACAGACTCCCTTGGAAAACTTAATCTTTGGTAACCCTATGACCATTTATTTTTCACTTAGATCAGAAAGATACTTATAGTTAAGATGGCCAAATCTTTCATGCCAAATATTTCTTTCCTCATTAGCATGAATCATAAGAGTAGAAGGGTTTGAGTAGGGTAGAAAATGTGAAAACTAGTATACCTTCAAAGTGTGATCTACAACTCCTTTTGCAATGACTTTACCATTCGAGATCTCCATTATATCAAAATCATCAGGGGAGAATATGACCTCCTTTGGAGACCCTGTGTGGGTCATCTGATACATTGACAAGAGATTAGAGGAAAGACCTAGAACATACAATACATTGTTGAACTTACCATGGTCAAGATCAATCCTTCCTTTTCCCAAATTGTCAGTGAGAGAGTCATCTCCTAGCACTATTGGTGGACCTTTCGACATGTCAAGAGAAAAGAATGCCTCCTTCGTAGAAACCATATGTCTTGAAGCTCCAGAGTCTATGATGAAGCTAGGTGAGCTTGATGTGCCAGCAACCAATGCATGAACTCTCTCTCTGTCTTCTGAATTTGATCCTCCTTCCCTCTTCTTTGAGCTATCAGGAAGGGAGATGTTATTCTTCTCTAGGAGTTGGGTCAGCATGTAAATTTGCTTCTTCATACAGGAGCTTTTAGGATGAAAGCCGTTACTGCAGTATGTGCACTTGCTCATTTCTCCTTTGTTCTTCTTCTTTTGGATGTTCTTCTTGGATCCTTGGGGCTCCTCATAAGGCTTGTTCTTATCTCTCTTCTGCTCAAGTGGCTTCTTATATTTCTTCTTTCCTTTTGAATCCACCATCAAATCTCCAACAATCAAAGCTTGGTCTTTGGAAGGTTTGATGGTGCCCATCATCACCAGTTTATCTTGTTCTTGTGTGAGGGAGTCCATGAACTCTGCAAGCTTAGGCATCTTCCAAGCTTGAGCTGTCAACTTGGTGGCATGGAAGGTCGAAACAAACACTGAATAGTCAATTCCAAGCTTCGAGAGTATGGCCAAAACTATTTTCTCCTCCTTTTCAATTCCACACTGTTTTAGCTGCAAAATAAGGGCTTTAAACTTGGAAGAGTAGAGTTGCAGGGATTCGAAGCTGCTGGGAATCAAGGAGATCAATTCTTTCATGATTTGATGTCCTCTCATCTCATCTGTCTTACCAAAAATATCTATAAGCTCCTCCCATACTTCATTTTGTGATGTCAATCCATCAATATGGAAGAGGAGGTCTCTGGATATGCTCAGACACAAGAGACCATAAGCCTCATCCCTCCTGTTGTGCCATTTAATTTTGTCTGTAGCTGCATTGGGATTTTATTCAGTTTCCATAGTCACCCTATAGAGACCTTTTTCTCTCAACAGTATCTCCATCTCTGCTTTCCATTCAAAGAAATTAAATGGAGTGAAGATGATCTTCTAAGATTGATCCATAGCTCAGAAATTGTCCCTTCAGTTAGCAAAATAGCTCCCAGTCAAGATGAGAAACCTGCAATAGAAATATGGAAGGAGATAAATCGATCTACAAAGGCTCTGATACCATGTGTAAATTGAACCCAGGTGATAGATCAATTTAATTCACAAAATTACTAATCAAACATGCAAATTTACACACAAAGGAGACTGAAATTGGAGCATAACAATAATCTGTATTGAATAAGTGTACAATAGCCAACCTTATAAATTCATAGGCTACTGTAATAAACAATTACATAAGATATTCAAATGCATAAGGATGCCATTCGAAATAGTCAAAAGTAGGCTTACTAAATCTAGTCAAATCCCCCATAGGTGCATAAAGCAGTTTCCAAATCTACCTAGGAGCTCATGAATTGGAAAATTCAAGTAGGAAAGATAATAGGTGATGGAAAGACAACTTATACATGCTTTTATTAGGAGAAAATAATGGAGGATGATGAGGGGAAAAAAAAGTCAACTGCACCTAGTCTTACTTTCCCTTTTGGCATAAAACTCAGTAAAGCAGGCAATAAAGTAGAAAAAGTAGACATGCACTAGGGAGGATTTGGAATAAAGTAGATATGCTAAATATGGATTCTAGGGGGTTTCCCAAGAGCTCCATGACTAAGTTTTAGCAAGTTTGACTTCTAGGACATGTGGAATACAACTTGCATAGAGTGGAATATTGGAAACTAGGCAAATAAGACAAAAATGGATTAATTAATGTCTAAGGTATCTAACAATGGGTTGATTATTCTAATAGTTTGTAGGCAGCCAAGGTGAATCCCTAACTTTGTTTGCAAAGGGGCTCACGGCCATTTTCTTTGTTGTTCCTTGCTTTTTGTCTATTCCATTTTCTTTCTACATTTCCCACATGCAGGAACCTACCCTTCTATCCTATAGACAAAAGGGAGCCATTCCTTCCCTATAGCAAGGAGAAATCCCTGCTACAGAACTGGCGACCATACCAGGCCGATCCCACAAGATCCTTGGTTCAGTTTTCTTTCAAATTTCAAGTTTTTCAGTTTATGTCGTAGTTTTAGAAATTTCTTGTCAAATCTAGCTTAAATCTAGTTTATTTCCAGTTTTTATTGTTGCCGAACCCTGTGCAAGGCAAATCCAAGTCAGTTTGGCCATAGTATAGGTTACTATCGGTTTGATCTGACTTAGGATCAGAAAAACCCCAAATCTGAGGCAGGTCACACTTATCGGGCCTGAACAGGGGATGAGGTCGCTCTTTTAGGCCTCACAGGTGCGACCAGGTCTCCCTTTTCCCTCAAAAGGTGCGACTTCACTCAAACAACAGATCACTTTTGTCTGTGAAATATGTGCGACCCCCTCGCTGTTTCTGGAAAAATTTCGTGACCCCCTCACCGAAATTCACCCAAAATGTGCGGTCTATCAGTCAGAGGTTAAATTTCAATTTAATTGGGACTGTTAGTGCAGCTCAGCCACCTCTGTCTAGCATTGTAGTTCAATTTCAGTTTCTGTTACAATTTACTCTAATTTCCTATACAAACAATGTGTAAATTCCAAACAAATTTTAATGGCTTAATGAATGTAACTTAACTAAAATTGATAATAAAATTAGCAGTCTTGCTTTCCCTTCCTCGTCTACCTAGTCATCACCCTTCGAGGTATTCTGGGATACGATGAAGGGAAAGCTCGTATAGTCCTAGGCCCTTCATTGAATATTGTTTGAAACCATTAAAAATGGATGACCTAGAAGGTAGAGGGGGTAGAGAAGGAGGGATTCTCACAGCGCTAAGCATCCTCCCTGTTGACCAACCTTGCATCCGGGTGGTGATCTATGGATCTACGGATGGGGTTAGTCCCATTGTGTTGAGAGCCCAGCAACTTCTCTTGGTTGAAGAGGAATATAGGTGTAAGGTAGTCATCTAGTTAGGCTATCACATTCAATGTTAAAAATGTATCTGTTTACAAATTTTTGATTATTCACTACTTGCACAACAATGATATGAACTCTGCTACAATATGATGAATTCATAAACCATTTGTAGCCACCTGATACCAAAAATATAGAAAAAAAATACACCATACCAAGTAATCAACCCAAATCAGTCCATGACGCTGAGAGATCCTTAAAATTTATCAATTTACACTAAGTTCAAACAAATCCATAGTCTTTGAGGACGTAAGTCCTTGACTGCTTCAACCGTGGGAAGTACCTAGGCTCAGCCCAAAAACTCATTGTGAGGAGTACCATGGGAACCCCAAAGTAGCTAGCCACTAAGAGTAATTGCCAAGCAAAACAGGCAACGACCCCCACCGATTGAGTAGAAACGCCTGTGAGGAAAAAGCCAAGCGCTGTCTTCTGGCAGTCTTGGTGGCCGAGTGACCACCTACAACCAATAGGAATCCATTGAAACTGGGGTCCAAACATCATTCCCATTAGTTTGATAAACATCTAACATAATTGATCCCCCATGCTCTTCCTGACGCCTAAGAGGCGAACCACCACCATTCGGGACATTAAACTGACATTGTCGAAACTATTCTTAGTGATCTCCCACACCATCAGAAGGCCACACAGCTTTTGATTTGAATTCAGACCCATACCAGTCTGAAACAGACCTCCATACTACACCATCAAGCCCCACGGCTGGTGCAAATTCAGATCCATTTTCTGGCTGAACCATAGCAAGTGGATGTTGGGCTGAATTAATGTCATTCTAATTCCATTGTAGTAATTGCCCAGCCATTTAATTTATCAATCCAAGGTTCGTAGGCTGACGAAGCACCTGCAAAGTATATGCAAGACTGAAGTGAAATTAAGCTAATTTAACCCCTCATAAAACTAAGACTAATCTAATCTAACCCCCTTTAAACTGAAACAAGAAATTGCTAATCTAATGGTGGAGGATGAAACACATGGCTGAAAGTAAATTGCATAAAAGAAAGACAACATATGAAGAGCAACAAGACAACACATGTGAGCTCACATTAACAATCAAGCAATCTTAATTTACATCACAAGAATCAATGACAAATCATGAAAGCATCAAAACCAACATTATAAACAAAATCTAAGAATTCCCTTCTCCATATTACAAAGTCAAGACTAACTTCTACAATCTACTATTCTCTAAGATAATATAAGATCTAAAATATTCTAAGATAATATCCCATTACAAATGAAGAGAGAGCACTCTATTTTATACATGAACTTCTTTGAGAAGAAAATAATCATCTCATAATGAGAGATCCACAATTCACTCAACCACTCAACTACTTTCTTATTATTACAAGATATGATCCCTTCAAATCCTCCACATATCTTTCACAAATTCTCCACATGTCTCTCAACCAAATCTCCATGATCTTCTTCTTAGAATATTCTTTGCATAGCTATTTCCTTGAAATGATGGAGGAGATATACGTGAAGTCTTTTCTTTGAATTAATCCTTCACATATTCCTACACATTACAAAGCTCATCCATACTTTGAGATATAGTGAAAAACACGTTAATTTTCTAATATTTAATCATAAATTCACTTATAATGCTAAAAATAAATAAAGTGGAAATGATAAGGTGAAACCCACATATATGTATGGAAATGGTATGATAAAAGGTTAATGGAATGATGAAATGTAAGGAATAGTGGAAGATAAAGTGGATGAAAAAGTGACATTTTTGCATTTTAACATACTCCCCAACTGAACTTGTTGCATGTCCTCATGCAACCGTGTATGGATCTTCTCAAGAACTTTTGGCATCTAAACTTTGGCTTTGATTGATGATGTCTTTTTAACAATGGATATTTCTAGGG
>LPNX010712375.1:295919-574609 GCA_001517045.1 Pseudotsuga menziesii | reverse complement strand
TGAGTAACAACTGGCATTTTCCTTATGGTTGGTTCTTGTGTGACAACCATGAATGTAAAGAATGTTGGTTCTTGTGTTAACAACATTCATTTCATGATGTGAAACGCATGAGTAACAACTGACATTTTCCTTATGGTTGGTTCTTGTGTGACAACCATGAATGTAAAGAATGTTGGTTCTTGTGTTAACAACATTCATTTCGTCATCCGTTTTCTAGCTGCATAATAATTTAACCATACACTCACTGAAAATGATAAGCTATTAATGTGCATAGAAAGCATCATCGTGCATAAGAAAGTCTTTTCTTTATCTTTATGAATCATGCCAATATGTATATCAATGTGTATGAAGCAAAGTGCAATAGAGGATTTGTTGGAAAAGAAATGCTCGTGAATGGTAAATGAGATGAAAAATGGGTGATGGTGGTGAAAAGAATGGAATGATAGTAGTGAGTATGTATTGAATATAGTTTCCTCTCCCCAACTGATAAGGTTGCATATCCTCATGCAACCTAGCATGGGCTATGAAAGAAATGGAGCATGGTGAGGGAATTTTCCTAATTATTCATTTCTAGCATGTAAGGAATTGCATGATTAAAGTTTAGAAAACAACATACCCCCACTTACACAAAAAGTAGATGAATGATGCAATAGGAATGTAGTTGATGCCACTGGATCGTGCAAAGTGAAGGAATCAGAACTGCTACTGCTGAATCATAGAGAATATGTCACGATTGCAGGATAAAAATGTAACTATAAATTTTGCTATGGCTGTAACTGCTGGAACTACTGTAATGTGAAGTGGAGCAATTTGAACTACTACTGATAAATAATGGAAAATGTGGAAGTCTGAAAGTGGAACTGTGGTACACTCATAGCTCTAAAGTCATGTTTCTACAACTGCTGATGGAGTCATGAGAACGAATGTATAGTATTCACCTGCTACAAAACCTGATGGTACAATTCTAGTCATGCGAATAAATGTGTCGAGGTCGATCATGAAGAGAAATCATTGGATTACCAGCCATTGATGAATGCCGTTAACCAATGCGAGGCAACTCACCGGTGATGTCAATGAGTCCCAAGGTACCCAAGTACATATCGCAAAGCGTGAATAGATGTGCTGATGTCAAGCCACTTGTAAGATCTGACGATCAAGGGGCATTGATGAATTCCCATGATTGTCAGCGAGAGAACTTGCCATTAATGCATGCAAGCCTCCAGGTACTCAAAATGAACTCTAGTCTATATCCCAGATGAGGTGCTGAGGTCGATGGGGCAAGAATTGTTGAAAGGTGGGCCTTAAGGAATCCCACATCAGTCAACATGAGTTGGTATAAAAAGATTGGTAGGACTATAAGTGAAAATATCTCATAGTCAAGCAATGGATATGGAAAGGCTATGTAGTCATGGAAAGGGAGCTAGTTTTATTCAGAAGGCAAACTGGAATGGAAAAATCAACTGAAAAAGATAAAGGGATGTATGCAATTCAGAAACATAGGCATGTGTGAAGTCATGAAAGATAAAGCGAGGGAAAGTGGACTTCAAGACATGGATGGTGAAGGTGCTTTGAAGGAAAAATATGGATAAACAATCATGACGCAAGTGAGTTTATGGATGGTTTCTGTGTAACAACCAACGTCATGATGTTTATCAGCAAACATCATGAGTAACAACTCCTTCAGGCTGTCTATCAAATCATGTTTCTTAAAAATTTCGTGTTTGTTTGAAAAGTCACTTCAGTAACAAAATGCGACTGTCTCTAAAACCTGAAAAAACACTTTAGTACAAAATCCTGCATGAAAAATTATTACTGAATATGTATTGAATATAGAAAAAAAATTTGTGAGAAGTTCGTAAAAGAAAACATATAATGGAGAAAGAAGTATATAAGCTGCAAAGAAAATTACCTGTTTCCCGTGCTAGTTTCATCTGCGATTATTGTCACAGTGACTTAAGAAAAACAATTAAGCATTAATCATAAAAGCAATTTCAGGAAAAATTAAAACATCCATTTGCAACTTTAATTTTTTTGGTTGTTCTTATTTTTTTTAACTTTTTGTGATATATATATATATATATATATATATATATATATATTTTCTTTTGCAAAATGTAAAACAAAAGAAATAATTTTTATAATTTTATATATTTTTCTTGTTTTTGTTTTATTTTTACAACACACCAAAGTAAACTAAAAATAATGGAAAAAACACTCAAAATTAAATTTACTTGATCATAGTTGTAACAACCAAACCAGCTGCGACAACAACGACTGCAACACACAGCAGTGACAGCGAGCTGCAACAACCACCGGTAGCTGCCCCATATCAATTTGCTTCTCACCTTCCTCCTTTTTATGGTGTTAATACCGGTCCAATTGCTTCTACGATTATAATATTTTTAATTGATTCTTTGTTCAACCTTTGTTCAGCCTTCACAAAACTATGTTCATCCTTCACAAAACAAAACTATGTTCAGCCTTCATAAAACTATGTTCATCCTTTTCTTTATTCAGCCATTTTTCTGAGCTTTGTTCAACCTTTGTTTATCCTTCACAAAAATATGTTCAGCCCTCACAAAACTATGTTCAGCCTTCACAAAACTATGTTCATCCCTCACAGAACTATGTTCAACCTTCACAAAATTATGTTCAGCTGCTTGGAATCGGCCGCAATAGTAAATATGAAAAATATCCTCCCAAAAAACCAACTGTATATCACAAATAGTGGATTTGTTTGGAAATTTCCTTGACAGTCAGGTAAAGGAGGATGTTACACACAAAACCCATATCTTGTATTTTCAAAATTCATTTCCATATTCCCGCAAATAGAGATGCGAGTCAAGGTGTTCTTATCTGGGATGCATGTTGGGTCGACGTAGACTACCTGACAGTGTTTTGGTAATAAATTATTTGTTTCACGCCCGATTTGAATGATTCCAAAACAAAAAGAAATTGGATTCATAGAGATACTTCCAGTAGAAACAAGTTTTAAAAATTCTATGGTATGGGATGTCATATAATCTGAATAACAGCCTACATCCTAATGTTGTTTATGAGTTTCAGCCTAGACCAAAGGTCACTATTTTGAGTACAACTTTTTCGTTAAAAGATGGATTGATGTGATTCCAATTGGAGATGAAAATAGATTCATCTATGTATCTCCAATAGAAACATGTTTTGAATAC
The DNA here is from genome assembly GCA_001517045.1 of Pseudotsuga menziesii. NCBI lineage: Eukaryota > Viridiplantae > Streptophyta > Pinopsida > Pinales > Pinaceae > Pseudotsuga > Pseudotsuga menziesii. The sequence goes on along the minus strand of LPNX010712375.1, from coordinate 571,421 downwards.
AAGAATAATTGATGGGTCAAATATTCCAATGAACAACTGAGAAAACAGATTTTTTAGAGTGCAAATTTTGGATAGGTAGTCAGTATTTTGGGCATATCTCCTTCGTATGATATCGAAATTGAATGATTGAAATTGTGTTGTCAATTAGATTTATAGGAGAGTATGTAGTAGAATTTTTTTTTTTAAATTAATCCATTAGGTCTCCCAAAACATGACTGTCCCAACTATGTTCTTGAGCTACCTACTCCACCCCCAGTCAGTATTTTGACCATATCTTTTTCGTTTTAGAACCAAATTGAAGAATTCAAATTGGATTGGAAACTAGAATTAAAGGGATAATTTGGATAGAAATATGTTTTAAAACTAATCCCTTATGGTCCCTAAAAATAGGACTGGCCCGACTGTGTTTTAGCGAATTTTAACAAGCCAAAATGTCAAAAAAATGTAATAGATTTGCATTGTTTCAGCTTGGAGTTGCAGCTGCTTTTCAGCATTCTAATTTCAGTGTGTGTTCAGCTTAAAAATGAAATTGCAGACTATTATTATTTAACAATTGAAAACATTTTTAGCAAATGGATATAATGAATTGCAAAATAAAGATAAAATCAATTAAGCATGTTGCAAAACATTAATTATTCATTCCAGAAAATTTTAGAAAACATCCTACTTTCTGATCCTCGTGATCGCATGAAGCATGGAGGAGAGCATACTTATTCTAGGTGAAAGCAAAGATTAGAAATAAAATCCTACCTACTCTATGGTAATTGGTAATTAGAAAACAATTACATGTAATCAAATAGCCAGTGTAGCCATACACGCAATAGTAATAGGAATATATTATCTTTCAATCCCATGAATGAAAAATGGAAATATACAAAGATGAACAAATTTAATTGTTGTGGCTGTGATCTAACTAAATAAAAAGAAAAAATAAATTGTTCTAACCTCATACTCGCTTGAAACCATCGTTCAATAGGGCTTTCGTAGGCATAGTTTTCACTCCTCAGATCATGCTGCAACTCCTCGTGGTCCTCCTCGATCTCTTGTTCGTATTCATCAATCTCTTGTTCAAATACTTTTTTTCCTTCACATGTGTAGGAGTTTTCAGATGATGATTCCTTGTTTGATTCTGGAGGAGTAGTTAAATCTCTTATTGCTGCCAAGACTTCCTCTTCCTGGGAAGAGGAAAATCCAGCTTTTTCCAAGGCATGAGTGAGTAGTTCTAGACTTACACTCATTGTTAAATCATGTTGAAAAATACATTCTTACAGCACCCAAAAATGAAATTTGAAAATCTTAAATAAAAACAAACCATTTAAAAAAACACTCTAAAAAAATAAATAACTCTTCACAGTTGCAGAAATTAAACACTATTGTAAAAATTGAAATTTACACTACCACACTTGCATGTATTGAAATCTACACTACCACACTTGCAGGAATTGAAATCTACACTACCACACTTGCATGCATTGAAATCTATACTACCACACTTGCAGGAATTGAAATCTACACTACCACACTTGCAGGAATTGAAATCTACACTTCAATCCATCATGCTTTGTTGGAGCAGGGTCCCGCAGCTACAGGAAAAGCTATTGTTTTGGAACGAGAAAGTCAAAGGCAACAGTACCTGAGTGGCCAAGAAGAGAGAGCTCAACCACTGCACTTAAGGCAGCGGCATAGACATGAGGGCTCAGCTACCCTCATAAATAGAAAAGGAGCAACGGGCCGAGGTATTGAAGACGAAGTACAAAAGGGAAGCAACCGAGGAAGCGGTGCCTGTACCCATGATCAGCGTCAGGAAGCGTGGAAGACTGCAGAGAGCTGTGGTGTGATGAAAAGCAGCAGTTCAAGTACAGATAGACCGACTGTCACAGTTAGGGTTTGGGTTACTGTTGGGACAGGCCCACAGTGTTGTAATGGCAAGACCTTCGGGCCGCCTATAAAAGCATGTATTTTGTATTGTAAAAGGTTAGCTATTCAGACATTGAGCTAGTTAGCTGATGATCTGCTAGCTCATAGACATTTTGTATTATAGAAGAGCCGAGCTTTGGTTCTGTTATTTAGTCTATAGTATCTTACTGTAACCAGTAGCTGACTCCTATAGCGTGTATATATCGATCCGTAGGGATTGAGAGAGAGAGAGAGAGAGGAAGAGTATATTGTAAGAGAAGCAATATAAGAGAAGAGAAGAGATCTAAGAGAGAAGGGCTCCCGGCGGTGTGCGTGGAGTTACCCAGAAGATATCAGCTGCATATGAGGTTGCAGTGAAACTGTGTTTACTCTCCCAAGTTATAATATATAAACCAGTTCCCGTGGACGTAGCTTCTACCCTGGAAGCGAACCACGTAAAATCAGTGTGTTGTGTGGTTGATTCATGTGATTGTGTTTACTTATTGCTATCTGTCATTCATTATATGAACTTTGCTTACAGTTAATGTATGTATGCTATCTTTTAGTTACAAGTAGCATAGAGGTTTACATGCAAGTTGAACGAATTAAGTATTCTGTGTATGAGTTTACCAGTGCTTGATTCATGATAGTAACAGTTACAATGTTAAGTGATTTATGTATACAACTTCAGCAAGATTGCGCATATTAGACCATAGAAGTCTAAGTGAGGTTGTTTAAGGGCTAGTGTGCCTAAGGTAGAAGGCCCTTAGACCTCGAGATTTGTATTAATCCCTACTATAGGAGATAACGAAGTACAGAAAGGCGACATTGCACCGTTGGAGGAGTTGCGGTGTGAGATATCGTAGAAGAGAAGGAAAGTAGAGGGGAAGGTTGTGCATCGTCTACGAGGCTGCGATGCGATAGAGTCCTTCTCCTATCAGAGTCAGCGACTAAGAGAGAATATCACCTCGCTGAGAGATCCCACGGGCTAAGAAGAGGTAAGAACCACCAGGATGCCTCAGAACCTGGTTGAGGACACTTGAGTCTTTAACCAACCCATAAGATCACTACGGGTGAGACTTCAGGCCATTCTGCGGTTTGTTGCTGAAAGGGCCAGTGAGTTAGGAGTGTTGTTGGTACATAACAAGTAAACCTTGGTCTGCCCCATAGTAACCAACAAATGGTTCCATTGCCAGTTTTGAACAAACTGAAGAGCTAATGTTTTGTTGGAATCCTACTAAAGATGAACTCAACCAGTGGGTTGGGTCTACAGAAAAAGAATTTACTGTGACAGAAAACAAGAGACCTATGAACTAGAGTTACATAAGACTCAAGCATCAGTCAAGCTATGATTGAAACGGCACAAGAGTGTGTCGAAACTATGGAGAAAGAAGTCGCAGAACTTCGACAGATATTTACAAGGACTTCGCAGGAAGCCAAGGAGAAACTACAGCAAGAGAAACCAGCTGTTAGTGGCTCAGGGGTGAGCCATAAGTAAGTGTTAGGGGACTGTTGGAGCAGGGTCCCGCAGCTACAGGAAAAGCTGTTGTTTTGGAATGAGAAAGTCAAAGGCAACAGTACCTGAGTGGCCGAGAAGAGAGAGCTCAACCACTGCACTTAAGGCAGCGATGTAGATAGGAGGGCTCAACTACCCTCATAAATAGAAAAGGAGCAATGATCCGAGGTATTGAAGATGAAGTACAGAAGGGAAGCAACCGAGGAAGCGACGCCTGTACCCATGATCAGTGCCAAGAAGCATGGAAGACTACAGAGAGCTGTGGTGTGATAGAAAGCGACAGTTCGAGTATAGATAGACTGACTATCACAGTTAGGGTTTGGGTTACTGTTGGGACACGCCCACAGTGTTGTAATGGAGAGACCTTCGGGCCGCCTATATAAGCATGTATTTTTTATTGTAAAATGTTAGCTATTTAGACATTGAGCTAGTCAGTCGATGATCTTTTAGCTCATAGACATTTTGTATTATAGAAGAGCCAAGATCTGGTTCTGTTATTCAGTCTGCAGTATCTTACTGTAACCAGTAGCTGACTCCTAGACCATGTATGTAACAATTTGCAGGGATTGAGAGAGAAAGAGAGAGAGAGGAAGAGTATATTGTAAGAGAAGCAATATAAGAGAAGAGAAGAGATCTAAGAGAGAAGGTCTCCCGACGGTGTACGTGGAGTTACCCAGAAGATCTCAGCTGCATAATGAGGTTGCAGCGGAACTGTGTTTACTCTCCCAAGTTATAATATATAAACCAGTTCCCATGGATGTAGCTTCTACCCTGGAAGCGAACCACATAAAATCAGTGTGTTGTGTGGTTGATTCATGTGATTGTGTTTACTTATTGCTATCTATCATTCATTACATGAACTTTGCTTACAGTTAATGTATGTATGCTATCTTTCAGTTACAAGTAGCATAAAGGTTTACATGCAAGTTGAACGAATTAAGTATTATGTGTATGACTTTACCAGTGCTTGATTCATGATAGTAACAGTTACAGTGTTAAGTGATTTATGTATACAACTTCAGCAAGATTGCACATAGTCGATGTTAAGCATATTAGACCATAGAAGTCTAAGTGAGGCTGTTTAAGTCGGCTAGTGTGCCTAAGGGAGAAGGCCTTTAGACCTCGAGAGTTGTATTAATACCTACTATAGGAGATAATGAAGTACAAAAAGGCGACATCGCACCGTCGGAGGAGTTGCGGTGTGAGATATCCCAGGAGAGAAGGCAAGTAGAGGGGAAGGTTGCGCATCGTCTACGAGGCTATGATGTGATAGATTCCTTCTCCTATCAGAGTCAGCGACTAAGAGAGAATATCGCCTCGCGGAGAGATCCCGTGGGCTAAGAAGAGGTAAGAACCACCAGGATGCCTCAGAACCTGGTTGAGGACACTTGAGTCTTTAGCCAACCCATAAGATCACTTCGGGTGAGAATTCAGGCCGTTCTCCGGTCTGTTTCTGAAAGGGCCAGTGAGATAGGCGTGTTGTTGGTACATAACAAGTAAACCTGGGTCTACCCCATAGTAGTCAACATGCTTCCCCAGCAACGGCGCCAAAATGTTGGGCCGAATTAATGTTGTTTTAATTCCATTGTAGTAATTTCCCATCCATTTAATTTGTCAATCCGAGGTTCATAGGATTATGAAGCACCTGTAAAGTATATGCAAGACTGAAGTGAAATTAAGCTAATCTTCCCCCCCTTAAAACTAAGACTAATATAATCTAACCCCCTTTAAACTAAAACAAGAAATTGCTAATCTAATGCTAGAGGTTGAAACACACATCTAAAAGTAAATTGCATAAAAGAAAGACAACATATGAAGAGCAACAAGACAACACATGTGAGCTCTCATTAACAATCAAGCAATCTTAATTTACATCACAAGAATCAATGACAAATCATGAAAGCATCAAAACCAATATTATAAACAAAATCTAAGAATTCCCTTCTCCATATTACAAAGTCAAGACTAACTTCTACAATCTACTATTCTCTAAGATAATCTAAGATCTAAAATATTCTAATATAATATCCCATGACAAATGAAGAGAGAGCACTCTCTTTTATACATGAAATTCTTTGAGAAGAAAATAACCATCTCATAATGAGAGATCCACTATTCACTCAACCACTCAACTACTTTCCTATTATTACAAGATATGATCCCTTCAAATCCTCCACATATCTTTCACAAATTCTCTACATGTCTTTCAACCAAATCTCCATGATCTTCTCCTTAGAATATTCTTTGCATAACTATCTCCTTGAAATGATGGAGGAGATATACGTGAAGTCTTTTCTTTGAATTAATCCTTCACATATTCCTACACATTACAAAGCTCATCCATACTTTGAGATATAGTGAAAAACATGTTAATTTTCTAATATTTAATCATAAATTCACTTATAATACTGAAAATAAATAAAGTGGAAATGATAAGGTGAAACCCACATATATGTATGGAAATGGTATGATAAAAGGTTAATGGGACGATGAAATGTAAGGAATAGTGGAAAATAAAGTGGTGAAAAAGTGACATTTCTACATTCCAACAGTGGACCCATGTTGACACCATAACCTATCACCAACAACCCTGCAGGTGGCCCAAGCACAGCCATGCAAACTATCATCAGTCAGCTGCCACCACCCATAGTGACCAGCCAAGCTGGCCCACTTGCAACACACAGGGGCAGTGGTCCTTCCACACACACTGCCCCTCCTGCCACACAAGGGGGCAGTGGGCCATTCACTTACATTGCCCCTACTTTCATACATGGGGGAAATGTACCCTCCACCCATCTCACATCAACCTGGGGTCCAATCTTCCTTTCATGGCTTGTCTTAACTTGCCTGATTTGGCTCAATTGACAAATGACCCCATTGGCCATCAAGCTTTTTGGCCTCAAATGCCAACTAAGCTGCCATTAGACATCTCCAAGTTTGAAGGCAAGGTAGGGGAATGTCCCCAAAACCATATTATGACATTCCATCTATGGTGCTCATCCAACAACATCATAGACGATTCCATCAGGCTGGGGCTATTCCAACGTACCCTTACAGGTGCCGTGGCCAGATGGTACATTGAGCTACCATAGGCCAAATATCCATATTTTGACTCCTTAAATTTCCTGTTCCTACAATATTTCCAACTCCCCGTTAGATATGACGAAGGGGTGAAGATCATGTTATCCTGTCACCAAAGCACTACGACACATATGGCTGACCACATCCATGACTGGTGACGACGTCGCAGCTTATGTAAAATCCAACTTGACGACATGATCTTCTTGGATTGGTTCCTTAAGACCTTTCTCCCACCAATAGAAAAGGGCGTCGCATCCAAACGTCCCCATTCTAAAGAGGAGGCCATACTGAAATCCCAACAGTTTGATCTTATCTATGCCTAGTCTAGATATCTGTACATCGTTATTCCAGATGCCCCCTATCCAAACACCTCTTATCGAGATGCATCGGGGGCATCTCATGCTACAGACGAAATCATAGGCTCAGTCTCCCAACAGTGATAGGATCATCTGAAACCACCTTCCATTACACCACAAACAAGCAAAATTGCTAGTGTTGCTTACCAAAACCAAACTCTGGACTATGCCAGAATGATGTCCCAGTCCAGACCAACAACTTCCTATGCACAACCTACACCACCGTAGTAGGATCAGGCCATGGCATGGCCAACACAGTAGTACACAGGGTAAATTCCCACATTTGTGGCACCACAGCTCACCCAAATTTATTATGCACCACTAATGCAAGCGATTCAATCCCCCACCCCTACTCAAACTACTCCATTGGGATAGGTATTTGCACAGCAAAACCGTCCCAACCAGCCTGCCCCCAACAATCAACAAGGGAAAGATAGAAATAATCAGCCCTGAAACCAAGCCAATAACCAACCGCAGGGGGGCGGTCAACAACCAAACCCTCCTAATAATGCCGCGGCAAACCAACCCGCCCAAAATCCCCCACAAAAAAATGCACCAAGACAAAATTCCCCGTTACACACAAACAAACCATGCACACTTTGTGAAGTCTATGGGCACTACACATTCAAGTGTCCCCTCATGGTTCGAGCTCAACAGGCCATTCAGAGCGAGGCCCAACAGGTCGCCAATGCTACGAACCAAGCCCAACCCAACTTGGCACCACAAGGACCTCCTCCTATGGTGCTCGAGAACCCACTACCTATCCAAGGGTTGGTGGCAACAACACCCCCTCCCCAACCCAATCCCAATGCTCCGGGGGCACCTCCCATGACAGAAACAGGTGTTCACCACCTACTAGCCATGACAATTGAAGAGGTCAACTTACAAACTAGATGAAATCAGTACAGTACCACCACCAAACCTGCTGACACATTAGTGGAATCTACATCCAAGTCACTCAATGCACCTCTTCAATTACCCCCTTTCCCCCACGCCCCCATACCCCGAGTGGCCAACAATGCCATAGGTAGAGCTATTGTTAGCTATAGCATTGTGGATGATTTGGCCCAAACACCAATGACCATGTCCACTCTGGAGGTACTCAAAACGTGCCCAAGACAACGAAAATCATTACTAGCCACCCTTGGGGCCGTAGACCCCTCCGACTCCAAGTTGATCACATTCGACATGGAGAATGGAGAACCACGCATGCCATCCACCATTGCCTTCCAAATCCCAGTATCTATCCAGAATTTGGTTGTGTATCGATGCATAGTAGATGAGGGGGCATCTACATGCGTTATGTCTACCCTGGTTTGGCATAAATTGGGATCACCAATTCTGCAGCCATCCTCCACAAATCTGTGGGCTTATTATGGATATCCCACTAAATCCCAAGGAATCCTCCCCCATGTCCCCATCACATTAGCCGGGAATACAGTGCTTATCGACATAGAGGTCGTCAATGCTCAACTAGAGTATAACCTTCTCCTTGAAAGAAGTTATATGTACACCATGAGAGCAGTCACATCAACTGTCTTTCGTCTCATGATGTTCACTCATGAAGGGAATATTGTGATGGTTGATCAACTCACTTATCATGATCCTCAAGGGTTAACGACACCTGCCAATGTTATCCCTACCATAACCACTATTGAGCCACAAGGGATGACTAAACATGCTAATGTCATCCATGCAATCAACACTATGGTTGACAACACACCAGCCTACCCATTGTTGAATGTGGGCCCTGGGTTGTTTTCCAATCCCACCATGATGGCTCCTTTCCCCTCAATGTCATCGACACTGACACAAAATGAGATTGTAGGCTTGTGCATGGTCTCATCTAGAACCATTGCACCCAAACAACAACTGCAGCTGCAGCCCCAACCACAACCACAACATCATCCGCAGCTGCAACACCAACAACATCCGCAACATCACCCGCAGTAGCAGCATTTCATGCAGCCCCAGCCACAACCGCATCCCTACATGCAACCGTCAGGGACTTATTTGGGCTCATCTCTAGTCCATATGATTCCCTTCCTCTTCCCCCTGCCCGGTGTCATGAGCATGTCGGTAATGGCCAACTTAAGCCTACCCAACTTTACATTGGAAATTTCGGTATGGTATCTTGATCCACTGGCTCAATTAGTAATTCCGTAGGTTGTTTTAACCTCGGTGCAACCCAGCGCAGTTGAGTCTCACCCTCCACCCATTCCGCAAAATCCAACTGCCGCACCCACACCTGCACCGCCCCACTCGATAAGGGAGAGGGACAAGAATACCAAAGCCACCGCAGAACCGTGACAAGTCTCACCTTGCGTCATCTGCAAGCAACAGGACCATCCAAATCAGAATTGCACTGAAATCCCAATGATCTATGCGCATTTAGATTCCATGGATACAAACGAAAACATCCCCATGGTTGAAATCCCAACCACGTAGATAGTCAGAAACAAGGCATTGAGAACAAACCATGCTTGCACCCTCTGCGGTTTGTATGTACATTACTCTCACCATTGTCAAGACCTGCCTAAATTTCAAATGGCTCTAGGTGACCTCCATCAACATTCCCTTGAGTCTAAAATCACCTTGATCAAAGAAGTGCACCCCCCACCGCCTTCTTCAGACACCATGTCCATTTACATGATGTCCAGTTCAACTGACCCGCTTATCTCCACCTCCAATGACGGTCCATCAGACCTGTCGCTTCATTGCTTCAGCAACAATGAAGAGATACTTGAAGCTCTGACCACCCTAAAATACCCATGGGACGACATGCACCATCACTCGTTCTTCCTCCTTGAAGAACTTGTGTCGCAGTCTGACCAGTTTTCCGTGGAGACCAAAGAGTTCATCCATGAGAAAGTTGACTAGTTCAAGAACCCCGTCCTGACACCAGATTCCTTCGAAGAAGAGAACATGGCCAACATTTCACCCACCATCAAAATTGACCTCTCAACCAATTCTGAGATTGTTGAAGAAATCATGCTGGGGGCATCTTGCTCCCTGGAAGAGGTCGCTGCCTATAAATCTCTCTTCCAAGAATTCCATGACATCTTCTCCTGGTCGTACACTGAAATTCCTTCCTTAGATCCATCCATCATGGAACACCACATCGACACATGGCCCGATGTGGCACCCATATGCCAAAAGAAATAGCCCATTCACCCTTCCAAAGTGGCTGCAGTGAAAGCCAAGATAGAGAAACTGCGCACAGCCAGTTTCATCTACCCCATTGCCTACACTACTTGGGTTTCTAATCCTATTCCCATGAATAAAAAATAGGGCACCATTCGCGTTTGCATAGACTTCCATGACCTCAATGGGGCATGTCCCAAAGACAACTTCCCCACACCCTTCATCAATCAAATCATTGATGCATGCACCCAACATGAAGCATTTTCCTTCATGGACGTTTTTTTTGGATATAACCAAATCCAAATCCGGAAAGAAGACCATTACAAGACAACATTCACAACCCCATGGGGCACATTTGCTTATAGAGTCATGCTCTTTGGCCTGAAAAATGCTTGATCCACTTTCCATCTCACCATGACACACTGCTTCTACGACCTCGTTCACATCATGTTGGTTTGTCTAGACGATGTCATTGCACAGTCGTAGAAGCAAACACAACACATAGACGACCTGCAACAAGTCTTCCTAATATGACACAAGTTTTAAATTCACTTGAACCCTTTCAAGTGTTCTTTCTATGTCCCAATAGGCCATCTCCTCGGGTTCATCGTGTCAGAAAAAGGAATGACTGCTAACCCCTAGAAAGTCCAAATGAATTTTCCTCTAACGTCGCCCCTTTAAGTGATGACAATACAACTTGTATTATAGGATTTCTCCTTTTTGGTTTTACACATTTTTCAAAAGTGAGTCTTATGTATCGTTTCCTCTTATTGCTCCAAATGGAGCACACCTCAAACAGATAGTACGGGATTTGCTGATGGAGCAAGCAGATGGTCTCTGAACCTCGCCTTGGCTACATGGGTCATCTACTCCCCATCGCATGAGGTGATCCATATTGACGGCATATGCATAGGAACTGCAACCAACAACCAGGATGAATACGATGGTATCAATGGCCTCTTGGCTGCCACTCTTCAGTTAGTCGTTCACCATCTCAATGTCTTCTTAGACTCCCAACTACTTGTTTCTCAGTTGAACAACTACTATCGGGTATGTGATCCTTGCCTTTTTATAAAGTTCTTGCACACTAAATAGATGGTTAGAGAATTTGATTCTATCACATTCACACATGTTCCCATAAACCTCAATAGTGTCACAGATCAAATGGCTAATGATATTCTAAATTGGCACATTCACAATCGCATATAGGAAACATACAACCACAACATCATGCATAATCATATTAAAAAATTCACACGCAGTGTAATAATACATCACATAGGGATTTGCATTCCACAACATCATAAAAAGACTCACATAATAAAACCATAAAAGTGCATCCACATGTGTCAAAAATATATATAGATAAATAGATAAGTCGCATGTCTAAAACATGTCCAATACAAAAATGAGAAGCCACATATGCTTTCTCAGCAAGATATAAATAGTGACACAAAAACCCGTAAGTGCACCAATGCACTAGGGACAACCCCACTAGTCTACTAATTTGATTTAGACTCATCGTCTGACTCGATATCATCGTCTTCCTCAGAGGACTCATCCTCTGTAGGAAGATCACATCTCGCCACCCGACGAAAGTGCTCACAAGCCACAGCCATCTTCCTCATCACACAAGTCCACTCTAGAGGAATATTGTGAATAGCAGCAATCATCTCACTACTTAGATGCTTCCATCCATCATCTGAGACCCCAGTAGCAAGCTGATCCAGATACGATATTAGTCCATCCATCTCTCGTTGTCACCGGTAAGATCTCCCAGCAGGAACCGCTGCATGAGCTATGGTAACTACCCACCTCTGATGCCCGGGCGGTGGGCGAGGACCAATATATGCACACATAAATAAAGACACCATCATTCCACACATAAATCTATCAACCAGATCAAACTACACTATGTATAAAGATGAACACAAAAAACATCACACATACATACCAGTTGGTCCCCATGCCTGGCCTGGAGGTCGGGGCATATCGGGGTCCCCCTGATAGTCCATACCCACGTACGATTACTCCTCGATCACCACTAGAAGCTGTCGCCACTGCTCTAACAACTCCTCTGTAAAAAGGTGGCCCACTCTGCTGTCACGCTCTCAGATCATCATCTAAAACCACTGGTACATCCATGGCTTCCGTGGACCACTATCCTGCATAGCCCAATGCGGACGCAGTGTAGGTACTTTCTCAAAGAAGAAAGCACACAGGAAGGAACCAAAAAAAAATCTTTCCCTAGATGTCTTCGACTTGTCCAATTGATGTCAAACAGCTTGAAGGTACATCTGGCCCCATCCATAGTACGTACCCCCTATAGCATGCTCTACTAGCTGAAGATGCCCACCAGAGATCTTGTGGCTCCTAGTGGAACCCAAGATACATAGTAATAGTGTCGCCACCACCCGTGTCAATGAATCCTTGATGTCACACATCAGGATATAGGAGCCACACACATATGTAATTAGCGTAACAATGCCTATCACACAGCTCCTCCAATGTCTCCCCTCGAGACAACATAGGTTCCAAATCACCAACAACTCCCAGCATAGGGAGCCCACTAAGGAAGTACACATCTGCCAGCATAATCTTGATATGCTGGCCCTAAAAAAGGAACACCTTCTTGTCAACATCCCAGAAACTCACCAATGTTTGCAACAGCAAACCCAAGCTCTTCATGAGGGGTATCCTCATGAACTTCAACAATCCGCAATGGGCCAGTGTATCTCTCACATTCTTGTCTCATAATGATTCCTCCCAGATGTCTTTGCAATCTTTCTCTCGCCACTTGATCTCAACCATCCTACATAAGCAAAAACCCAGTTTTTAGTCACAACTATCATAAAAAAACACCCAATAGAGGCCAAGTCACACCTATTTGGGGCAAATGAGCGACTAGGTCACTCAAAAAAACCCCATAGATGCGACCAGGGAACACCTTTTCCTTCGAAAGGTGTGACTTGGCTCCATGAAAATCTAAACTACTCGTGGAGGGCCTCTGGGTGACCAAATCTAGAAAATAAACCACCAAAAGGATGAGATTCAGTGAGAGCTCTTACCTGCAAGTCATGTCACTCAAAATAGTCATTCAGATAAAGAGAAATTAGAAAATGAATATTTAGGGCCCACCTCTCCAACTCCACAATGAACAGTGACAATGACACCTCATTAAGTGGACCCCACCCTTATATAGGCCCCATTTGACCTAATTTCTTCCAATCAACATAACAGGACCATACGGACTCCATTTGAGACACCGTTTGTGCCACTGGTTTTAGAATTATTCCCTCTATCTCTTTATGATATGACCAACTCATGTTTAATAAATTAATTTCGAAACCATTTCCTACAAGTCACCTTGATTTACGAGCCATGACATGACGATGCAAGCATCTACGGACCTGTGCTTGTATGACACTCCCCTATTGCTACTCATGTGAGTTTTTAGGACATCTCCCATTAAGGGTTACCATTTTTCTTCTTGTTTTTTATTTTAACACGTAGTTGTCTTCTCCATCCACCTCATCTTACATGGACCTCTGGACCATTGTCCACAAAATAATTTATTTTTCTTGAATGTATTTGGAATATAAGTGCCCCCGGACTTGCACTCATATCACATGTAGTCAAGTACATCCACCACAACACACACACATGCTCTGATGACCTCTATCTGAGAGCCACCTCGGTTTGCATACCTCTGACACACCGACTCGCAAGCCTCTACCGTGATCTATCCCCCGCATGTATTGGTATGTTTTAGAGCCTTCCGCTTTGTCCATACTGCATGGATGACCTTTGGACCACTATCCACCGTCCGGACATGGGGCATCGCCTGTGCTACTGCAATCGGTTGACCATACTGGAGTTTTGGTTAATCTCTTTTCTGACTCCTTAAAACAATGAAAAGATAGCCAAGCGCAACTTCTTCCTTTCCCGCTCGCTAAAGTATAGGAAAGGGCGTCTACATCATCTTGTTTACCTCCTTTTGTAGACCATGTAGACCATCGATTGAAAATGACCACCTTGGCGTATTCAAGCCAAGACCATACCCCTCTACATACTTTTATGATTTCTTAGGTAGAGGGGCTGCACTTTATGAAAAAGCTCACCATGGGTTGTCGTTAAGCTCTTTTCCAGGCTTCTCATTAAGAAATGATTGCTGAGAAAATTTGGTTTCATTCATGCTCATAAAAGTATCTGAATGACTGTCCAGTCAATATAGGTTTAACCTTTTCCGGCCTGATTAGACTACCAATGGTAAAGAAGTCTCTTTACCCCAAAGGATGGGTGAGCTCTCCTATGTATACTTTTATCCTTTTTCAGGCATAGGATACTACGAACGGAAAAGAGCCCCCACTGGAGTCTTCTTCATGCTTTTAGACTCTCTAAAATTGAAAGCACCATCGAGCATTTACTTTCTTGGGCTCGCCAAAAATCCATGAAATTCTACCATAATGGTGTCCCTAGACACCACTCCATAGAAAATAGTTTGGTAGCCTTCCCCCTTTGGGTCGCCTTTTTTCATAGTACTCTGTAATGTGTCTTCCTTGGATACCATCAATATCAAAAGTGTCCACCTCCTCCAAGTGTTTCCCATCTACAGTGGCATTCTTGGTATTACAGCTACGATCCCATTCCCATGAGTCAGTTTCATTTGCTGCCTGGTCCACCCTGCCGTCATACTATGAACAAAGAAAGTTTGAGTCTACCACACTCCCCCCCCCCCCAATTCAGTGGGCCAGTCCATAGATTGCCTCACACCTTTCGGTTATTTCCCTTGTGCTTCTGGTCAAGGAAACATCATTGCCTTGACTAGGATTAGGTCTCCCTCTGTCGACAACAACACACATATTCTAAATGATAGACCTAGAGGTCCCTATACCTTTGTTTTATTAACATCATTGATGAGTTCCTTAGACCACTTGAGAGGATTCCTTAGTGTCTGTCGGGATGGTTATTTCTCATGGGCTCGACGTCAACTACATCATCGCACCATTGAGATTCGTACAGGGTTTGGTTTGTGCAGTACTTGGTCGAAGACCCCAGATGTCACCTAACTCTAGCACATTGATGAGTCTATTTGAGGGACCTAGATAGGTTATGTCCCTTGTGATTTCTCGGTTGCATTGGAGACAGCGTTCAGAAACCCCAGTAGTGCTTCTATATAGATTTATTATTGATGCAACATACTTGTACCATAGAGACTCTAATTCTCAATCAGCAAGTCCATACATCTATGTACCATCCCAGATCTAGCAAACCATTATTCATGAAGATATAGCATTCCATGAGAATTCCATGGGTCCAATGTACAAGATCAGCATTGCATTCAGCCTCACATTGAGGAAACCATCATTGTACCATCAGTTGTATATGATCGGCTCTTGTATTTTAGACCATAGATCAAATTATTATTTTGACATTGTCACGAGCATGGGGATTCCTTCCTCGTCCATATACATGTCACACATTATTTTTATCTCACCCATTTATGGGAACCATATTAATACAAAAACCAAAAGCCACCATGCCCCAGCCCCGGAATCACCACCTCTACGCAGCAAATCCTATGATGTTTGTCAGCCATACGATGAGCTCCTACCCTCACACATCAAGGGGAGCTATGTTAACCCAAAAAATCTCTCACTTAGCTCTACATGGCCTACACCACCCAAGGACACCCATTCACGACCCTCCATTAGACCCCGACACCCTCAAAAAGGCTTAAGGATGAAGAAAAGGGCTTAAAAACCCCAAAAAGGAGCCTAAATAACTCTCCTAGGGGCTAAAGCCTCCAAAAGGGGCTGAAACCCCTCAAAGGAGCCTAAAACCCTAAAAGGAGCTAAAGTTAGGGTGGAAGGGGATAAAATCCCAAAAAAGGGGCTAAAGCTTAGACCAAGGGCTTAAAACCTTAAAACCCCCAAAAAAGCTAGAAAAGGAGGGTGGGGGGTCACTCTCAAACCACTTCTCCCTTGCATACTGTTATGCTGCCCATGGAGGCCTTGAGACCCTTTGTCTCTAAAGCCATCCACACTCCCTCTCATCCATCTCCATTGAGTCGTAGCTCGCCCATCCAAGAGAGGTGCTTCTTCAAGCCAGGGCATGGTGGCCCAATTCCATCAAAGGGAAGGTATACCAATGTTGTTTCTTGCATTTGCTTTAGTATCTTGTAGTTTTTTTTTCTAACCTAATTTTGTTTGTAGGATTGTTTATAACATGTTTTGTAGGTTTTTTTTGCTTAATAGTTGTTTGCGGGTAGCCAAGGTGAAGGCCTAACTTTGTTTGCAGAGGGGCTCATGGCCATTTTCTTTCTTGTTCCTTGCTTTCTGTCTATTTTATTTTCTTTCTACATTTTCCACGTGAAGGAGCCTACCCTTCTATCCTATAGATAGAAGGGAGCCATTCCTGCCCTTGTAGTATTGTCGGTTTGCTAGGCAGACCTAGGTATACTATAATGTACCAACAACACCCCTAGCTCACTGGCCCTTTCGGAAACAGGCCGTGGAGCGGCCTGAAGTCTCACTTGAAGTGATCCTATGGGTTGGCAAAAGACTCAAGTGTCTCAACCAGGTTCTGTATGGCATCCTGTGTGTGCCTCGCAGTTCTTTTTAGCCCACGAGGTGTCTCTCTCTGTAACGCAATGCGTAGTTTCCTCTTACTCGCGATGACTCTAATCCTTATCGTATCGCTGCGCCCTGGGCAACACATAACTCTCTCCTATGCTCAATCCTCAACCCACGGTACCGCACACCACAGCTCCTCTGATGGTGCGATATCGCCTCCCTGCGATATCCTACCACTGCGACTCAGCGTACTTAGCTTACTGGTGTTCAACTTACAGGACTCAATACATAAGACTGTGTTACACTATGACTCTTAACTGTCTTGAGGGAAACTTAGACAAACTCTTATATAGAATACTTAAAGACTTCAACTCGCATTTATCCTTCTATAATATGCTGTGAACTGAATAACACATACATACATTTACTGTAAGCAAAGTTCATGTAATGAATGACAGATATAACAAGCAAATACAATCACATGAATCAATCACATAACACTCTGATTTTACGTGGCTCACTTCCAGGGTAGAAGCTACGTCCACAGAACTTTGTTTCTATATTATAACTTGAGAGAGGTACACAGTTCTGCTGCACCGCATATGCAGCTAGAGATCTTCTGGGTAACTCCGCACACAGCCTAGAGCCCTTCTCTCTTAGATCTCTTCTCTATATTGCCTTCTTACAATATACTCTCTCTCTCTCTCTCTCTCTCTCTCTCTCAGTCCCTGTGGATTGTTACAATACAAAATACAGTGATCTAACAGACGACTGGACTCTTAGACTTGCTAATGTCTGAGTAGCTACTGGCTAACCTAATAG
Organism: Pseudotsuga menziesii; assembly: GCA_001517045.1. Lineage (NCBI taxonomy): Eukaryota > Viridiplantae > Streptophyta > Pinopsida > Pinales > Pinaceae > Pseudotsuga > Pseudotsuga menziesii. The sequence continues at coordinate 554,031 of LPNX010712375.1, read as the reverse complement.
CTCTAGAAGGAATGACTAGCTGGATGGCTTAAAATGCCCAAAATGCCAACCTTTTACAATACAAAATACATCCCTTTATAGGTGGACCGAAGGTCTCTCCATTACAACACTATGGGCTTGTCCCAATAGTAACCCAAAACCCTAACTAGTGACAGTCGGCATATCTGTACTTGGGGTAGCCGCTTTCCATCACACCACTGCTCTCTGCAGTCTTCCATGCTTCCCGGTGCTGACCATGGGTACTATGCACCACTTCTCGTCTTCTGTCCTTCATCTTAAATACCTCGGCCTCGTTGCTCCTTTTCCTTTATGAGGGTAGCTGAGCCCTCCTGTCTTCGCTGGTACCTTCAATGAAGTGGTTGAGCTCTCTTTTCTCGGTCGCTCAGGTACTGTCGTCTTTCTTGATTTCTCTATCCCAACAGTCACGGTTTTCAGCTCTGCTCTGCAGCTAGAAACATGCTACGGTGTCGTAGCTTTACATTATCTCTTTGTCTTTTCCAAACTGTCTATCCGCCAAAATGGCAGCTTTTCCTGTAGCTACGAGACTCTGCTCCAACAAGCAAGGAGAAATCCCTGCTACACACTTGATCAAGGGAGGATCTGATGATCCCCATCCGGACAAGCTTATCATGTTCACTTGTTAGGGAATCGATGAAGGAATTGAGTGAAGGCATCTTCCATCAAGGGGTTGTGAGCTTCCCCGCACAGAATGTAGAGACAAACACTGAATAATCAGCTCCAAGTTTGGAGAGTATGGCGAGGATGAGCTCATCATCCTCCTTCTCCACCTTACATTGCTTCAACAGTAAGACAATGTGCTTGAAATTTGTGAAAAAATCATTTAAGGTCTTGAAATTGGAAGGATGGAGAGACATCAACTCATTTCCAAGCTCTTATACTCTCAAATCATCCTGTTTTATGATACAGGGTTTCCAATTTGTTGCAGATTTCATTTGGAGTCTTCAATCCCGAGAGATTGAAAAGAGGATCTCGGGAAATAGAGAGGCACAAGAATCTAAATGCTTCATCTTTCTTGTTCAAGAATATAGCTTTGTCTGTCATAGAAGTAGGCTCTTCTTCAGTGTCCATAGTGACCCTATAGAGTCCTCTAGCATGTAGTTGGATCTCCATTTCTCCTTGCCATGAATGGAAATTGAACAGAGTTAAGAGTTCTACAGAAGAAGCCATCGGAAACTGCTGGAGCGAATGATTTTCACCTATTAAAACCTGCAAATCACAATAAAAGGGGCACCGTAAGGTTGGACATCGTGCACATTTTAGGCTTTCATCACACCCAGCATAGTTGATCAAGAAAGCTTGACCAACAATTCCTTAACTTGGGGTATTAGGTGGTAGGCCTTGGTTTTTGGTGTAGTGCTGGATTTTTGAGCTTTTACTCAATTTTTCATGCAAGATCTGTCAAAAACCTTGTTTTTAAGAGATCTGATATTTGTCCCTCCATGAGCTCTGATACGATATTAAATTGTCATAGTGGTCTAGGAACTGAAAACACAGTCTCACAAAGAATACAGACAAATATGCATAAAATTGGCAAAATGGTGCTGCAATGGAAGTAGCATCTCTGTATAATCAAATGAAAGAATGATGGTACAATACAATAATCATGAAAGATGCATGAATTCCAAGACAATCCAAATTCCCAAGGAGGTCATTCAAATTGAATGAATGGGTGTAACTTAACTGACTGTAAGCCACAGTAAATGCACTAGTTAACCAGCTGATCAAGTGCCGATTGACTCAACTAAGTCCTAACTGAAGTCGAAGTGCAATAAATGACTAAGTCTAACTGAAATTAGCTTAGACACATGTCATTGCATGCCAACCAACAAGTTGTAGCACATCAATAACTCCAATGAACCCTGATGAGGTTAACTGAAGTCAACTGGTCATCAGAAGTGGTTGTATGTGCCTGTGTTAGCTCCAATTCATAAATAATCATTAAAATTAGTTTAATAATGAGTAGAGGTGCCTTCACCACTTAATTTAACTTATTGTAACCATCAGTTATCAATTAGGTGCATTTATGACACTCAGATCACTCCTTGAGTGCTCCAGTTTGCCTCCCCAAATGAAGGAGAATGCTTAGTTGGCCTCCTTGAATAAAGGTAGGCGTGGGTGTGCTCATGATGATGTCATACATTGCTCCTCTAATGCCAATTAAGTCAATAAAACTTAGGATAGTGGTTTAACAAGGACAAATTGACCAAATTAAGTGTGCATGGTGGGTAAATGTCTCCAACAAAGTGATCTTCTTGGACTTGATAAGCATAGCATTTGTTTTGTTAGTGTTAACAATAATACCCAAATTAGAGCATAAATATTTAAAAATTATTAATTTCTTACCAATATCAAAGGGGAACCTTACCATAAGAAGGATATCATAAGCATAGAGAAGGAGGATAATGTATATACCAACTAAGGTCATGCCAGTACACCCTGCTTCTTCTAAAAAATCTGCTATATTAGTGATGTATATGGAAAAAAGGGTAGGGAGAGTGGGAATCATTTATTAACACAAATATTACAATTAATATATTTCAACCACCACCATGTGCTTTGAAATTTTACAATGACAGTCTCATACCACCTTATTGCAATAGATCTCAAATCAAAAGGAGCCTTTATCTTTTCTAATATTTTCCATAAATTATTTCTAGGCACCATACCGAAAGATTTCTTAAAGTCCACAAAGAAACAAAATGAATTGGATTTACTATTACAACATTACTCCATAACAATCTTAAGAATAATAAAGTAGTCTGTGGTAGAGTGATGTCTTCTAAAGCTCGTATAACATTTAGCATGCTTATCTTCACTTTCTAGCCATATTTTGATTTACATTTCTAGAATGATGTTGTAAATCTTGGATAAGAGAGGGCTAACCAAATGGTTTGATAGTTAGAGGGGATATTTTCATCACTACTTTTAAATATAGGAATAATGAATTTTAGAGTCCAAGGATGCAAGGAATAAGGATAGGCCCAACAATTTATATATACGCTAACAAAATATTTAATTATTTGCAAAGAAAGTCTTGTTGTGAGAAAAAGTATTTATCTTAGCTTGACCATGTACAAATCCAATTCAGTCATTGAGTCGATAGGTTCACTTATTATTATTTTTCTCCCATATTTCGATTTAACTAGGAGAGGGCGTGTATACTAATTATATATATATGAGAGAGAGAGAGAGAGAGAGAAAGAGAGAGAGAGAGAGAGAGAGAGAGAAATTAGTTACGTACAAATACCCATACTATGCATAAACTATAGGACAAAACCTAATATCTAACTAGGTTGTGTCATCTAATAACTAGCATGGTAGAGTTGAATGCATGCATTCTATAAAGCAAAAGAAACTATTGGAATGGTTCTAGAGTGCATAAAGTGTGATACAACTAACGACGAAGAGGGTGTTGACAAGAACAAAGGACCAACCGCAGAGCGCAAAGAAGCCGACAAACAAGGAAGTTTGGGAAATTTAGTTAGTAGTCGATCAAGTGAAGCATTTTGTAACGACCAAGTGATCCTATAAATAGAAATAGATTTGTAAGAATTCAGATAATCAGGATCATCATCTAAGGATGAATCAATCAATAATATCTGAGAAATTTTTCCATGTATCTAAGATTGTTCTGCGGTGTATGATCGCATTTGTGGATTATAATATGATCTTGTTATCTTGTAGCTTATTTTGGTGTTCTCTGATGTGAATCTCTTTTATGAATGAGGATTATTATGCACTCTCTTTATCACTATCTCTTATGATTGATGTTCTACACTGGTGTAATACTTGTTAATTTTATACTTGTTAATGTAATTGGGAATTCTAGTTATGTTGTGAATGGTTAAATATTGGTTAATGCAACTAGAGTAGCATGATAGTATGGTATAAATATTGATTTCTGGTTGTGTTTAGAATGGTTAGGAAGTAACACATGTCCCCTCTCCACTATGGAAATGTTGTTCATGTAGCTCCCCTTAAACATTTTGTGTGAGATAGTACTCACTTCGTAGGTGTTCCTGGAAAGGGTAAATCATTTCTGGGTCGATGTTTAAGGAGTCTGTGTCGATTTTTGTTGACATTATTCTAAAGTGAACCCCTATCGACAGAGTTATGTGTCAACAAATGGTTCTTCTTTTGGTACCATAGTACGAGAAAGGAGAGGACATGCTGTGGCATCCAACAAAACCAAAAATACAGGATTGGTTCAATAAATAGACCCGAGAGTTTTCCAAAGAAGAAAGCCAGAATTTGAGATGGTCAACAAATAAATGGTTAGAAAAGTACATCTATTCCGACATCCATGAAGTATTTTTCTATGAATTCCCAATAGTATTATATGAGTGGTTGGCACAAGTCACTTTTAAAAAGAAGCATTTTTCAAGGAGGCGAGCCTAAGCATTGGACTCCGGAACTAATCCAATAACTGCATAGGGTCAACAAAAAAGCTTCAAGAACTGTTGATGTATGGATATATAATGTATTTTGGAAGGATATATCACTTATTTCATTGTTGATACAATCAAATCCTACAACTACACAGAAAGTGAATTATTTAAAGGACCTAGATGGAGATATCTATCGTCGTTACAATTGTGGATCAAGATGCTTATTTGTGAAAAAGGGATACTAAAGATGAATTTCGATGAGTAAATATATGGTGTGCGAAGGTCATGGGAACTGTAAATATTTGGGTTTGAGGAAATAATGTGGGGTAGATGGATGTGAGTCACGATGAGAATGCAAGGGAAGCCGAAGACGAGTGCGGTTTCCTGCGAAGTGGGGTGGGGTTCTAGCCAGAGAAGAGGATAAGGACTAAGGAAGAGATTCCTAGTTTGATTGGAACAAAAAACTATGAAACGGGACCACAAGGGAGAAAGCGAACCTACAGTGATAAAGGGAACAATCATGTTACCCTTGAATATGAGGGAGGACCAACCCAGTGCTACAATGTACCTACGACCCCGTGTACCGTGCCAAACATGACATAAAGAAACACAGGTTCTTTGCAGGGTTGTCCTATGTGTTAGGATAGTATTGGATCGACAAATAGTAGTGGATTGAAAAATACCAGTAGAAAACTAGGGATGGAAGGCGACGGCGTAAATCTACCCTTGTTCCAAGGAAATGGGATTGAGAACCTAGATGTTAGTTTTTTTAAGTTATTTTACTTAGGATATTTATCTGAAAGAATAAAAATCACAACAATACATCAAAGATACATAATATACACAAGTCACAAATATTTTCATCGAGGAAACCATAAAGGAGAAAACCTCGCAAAATTTCTTAGAATAATTCTATCACAAATATAAGATGACAAGATATAATAACACAAGAAGAACATGTCTGCAACAACTCCCTGTCCCTGCTCTTCCTCTCTCTCCTAAAGCACACATGAGAGAGCAAGTGAAGTGTGTGATAAAGAAGGAGGGAACCTCCCTATTTATATTCTTCCGTTGAGTTGTTAACTCAACCACTAAGTCAGCCATGTTACTTGTGGGTCCAACCTACCTAAGAATACACATAAATACATTTTATTTAATTTAACTTGGGGACTATTTCCCCAACTTACAATGGAGTGTTTACCTCAGAAACCATACACAATGATGACATCCCCAAAGGAGGTACACACATCCCCGATGGGGGTACAACAATATATAATAGTAATATACATCTGAATATCTTCCAAAGTTATAATTACAACAACATGAGAACAATTTTCATTCTTGTGTGAAGTAGTATGGATAGTGAAACAAGTCCAAGATGAGGATATCAAGGGAGGAAAAATGGCAACAACTCTTAGAGGTCGGGTGTTGGATTGGTATATGAAATTTGTGCAAGCACAAAGAGGGCATCCAAAAATTAAACCAGTAGAAATTAGGGTTGGACTAATTGATGAATTTAAGAAACCAAACTCAAAATCATAGTACATTACGAAGTTAAAGGAAATAAATCAATTCCCCAATGAATCCGTATGGGATTTTGAACAAATTTTCAAAACTTTGATGGCCAGGTTCATCTTTGTAATAAGTGACGTACAACATAAGGAATGGTTCATTGTGGCCCTAGTATCTCACATTCGGATGCCGTTAATGCAACAAAATATTGCATCTTAAGTGGAATCCCTGGAAATTGCAATCAAACTAGAGGCTTCACAGTTAACGAACCATACCATCCAACTGCGAAATATTAAAAATGGGAAATTTGTCTGCAAAGAGATATGGTGTAGTTGATGTCATTATGAAATAAATCATAAGGATCAGTGTCCCTACTTTTGTGAATAGTTTCATTTGGGGGAACCAAATCCATTGAGTCAAGGACCAATGCCCTGGTGCTGAATTTTTCAAACAAGAGGACACTAGTTAGAAGAATGTGTATACTTACAGAGATTTGTGCCAAAGAAAGGAAACCTTATCTGTAAATTATGCCAGTTAGTCGGTCATGAAGAAAAATATTTTCGAGCTTACGATTTTATCCAAGAGAAAACTATGGATTCCTACTTTATCAAAGGAGAAGAGCAACAACCCCCATAGACACCTCAACTGCAGCCTCAAAATAATCAACCGCGACTCCAGTACAATAAATCACAACCACAATATAATCAACCACAACTGCAATATAACCAACCACAACAACAATTCAGTCAACCACAATACAACCAGCCACATTATCAGCAGCGAGGAGGGTTCCAAGGAGGATACCATGGTTGTAGCAATGGAGTATTTGGTCGAAGAGGAAATTTTGGTTGAAGTTGAGGACCGGTTACCAGTTATAATTATGGAGTGGTAGGAAAATATAAGAGGGACTATATGAATCTACAATATCAATGTACTTATGATCGAGAATCTGATCACACTATCGAATACTGTCCACCACTAATTAAGAAATGGAAGGCTAAGAATGAACAACAACCACAATCGAATCAGAATATAAATCCGGCTCAAAATTCTGGTCCAAATGTGTACAAGATATCGGCTGAAATAAGGAGTATCCTACTCAACGTCATCATAGTGACAAGAGGAGGATATACAACAGGAGAAGAAATACCACTGCCAAATTTATGGTCTATAACTCATAAAAAGGTACAATTTGATGTAGGATCTAAAAAAGAAACCTTCTTTGATACAAGAGATGCTCTAATCAAGAGAAATGGTAAGTTGCATGTTTATGAAATTCCACCAAATTTTGAATCGACAAATTCACCATGATCACAAGGGAAGGTTAGTACTCTAAAAACGTTTCTAGAAAGTTGGCCAACATTAGCTAAAGATCATAACGTGCTTGTAACACCCCGGTTTTGACCCCATTTACATTTAGTGAATACAATGTATATATTGTAATTAATCGTGGTGTGGAGCTAAAGGCAAAAATCCCCACCATGGATTATTGTTTTTATGTTTCTGTGATTAAATCGATGCCGATGGTATTTTGTGCTAGCCATGCACGATATAATGTTGGACACCATGTAAATATGCATCTTAATTAAAAATACCCACAACCAGCTATGTGAATGCAACAATAATGAAGAGGGGCATGATTTCCTAAGGATAAGGGGGGGGATGTTTAACCCTTGGGAGCCATTTGGGAACAACCATGTATCACAAGATGAACCCATCTAGCTTCCAACCACCTTTTTTTCTTACTCATCCTTTCCTTGTCTCATCCACCAACTGAATTAATCCCCATGAGATTGGTTGGCGCAGTTATTTCCTTGAGGGACGTATGCATGGGAAACCATCAATGATTGGAAAGACTATCAATCCTTTGACCAGTCGCATGCCCAAAGAGGTAGATCACATTCAGTTCCTAACATGGGAAGGAAGAACCCCATTCCACTCTCATGCAACTGGTTTTTGTCTTCCTCATGCAAAATAAGCTTGGTCTCAGGAAGATATTGGCGTTCTTCATTTTCCCTTTCACGATTTGGGGTATGTGTGGTTATTTTCCTTCATGTTGGGGGTGTTCACATTATTATACGTAGGTTGGGAAAATTGTTGTTGTTTTCTCCATGGATTTTGGGTGTTGTGAGTCATTTTGGCCACATTAGGGTCATAAATGACTCTAGAGTTCGACTTGCTCAGTTTGAGCTATTTTGATCAATTGCGATACCCGATTTGGCCTCCGTGGTGTGTTTCCCGTCAAATTCCAGAGTTGTGAATTGTTTTGTATTCTGTGGTTGTTGGTATTTGGACTACTTGGTATTGGAATGGAGCCTGACTGTGGTTGATAAACCTAGTGTGTGCAGTAGGCTCATAGATAGAGCTAGAGGGTTGGTTGTCTTCTCTACACCCCCTGAATAGCACTCGAAAGGAATTCATGGCTTGAGGGACTTTGCAGTAGAGAAGGGGATGATTCCTTGTGTTGGGTGTGTGTGGATGTCTTAGAATTTAGGCTAGCTCTGGTGTAGGTGTCCTTCACTCTTCAGTAGGTGTCCTTCACTTTTCAGTGAGCCCACTAGCTTAGCAAACAACATTTCTAGCTCCTAATAGCCTGATAAATCCAACTTTGTTGGATTGGTTATGTACTATTGTGTATCCTTGGCTACGTGTGAGCCTGCTAGTTTCCCCTTAATCCTTGTGGAATCATGCCCAGCTCTAGGGTGGCAGTGTTGCTAAGATATTGATGAGCACACTGGCCTATGGTTGGGTGGAACATGGTAGGGACGTAGCTGGTTACGGGACAAGCTTTCCTAAAGATAAGTATTCATGTGCTTAATTCCTTCAACTGTGTTTGTTTTATAAATCAATATGAACAAGTTAAATGATGTGAATGTGTTGAATGAAATGTAAATTCTTTCGTTGTATATTGAATGTTTATGCATCTATGTATTTTTTATTGCATTGCATTTTATAATGTATTCATGGGGCTAGATTTCTAGGGTGTGTAGTTAGCATGTTCAGTTGTGTCCTCTTCACCGGTTGGAGGGTTGGGGACATGAGAACGTTAGTAGAAATAACAAACATCTTGTATCAACCAGAAGAGGGATGCCAAGATGGCCCTCTCAACTTGTTGCAGAAAAGAAAAACAATAATAGAAATGAGAATGAATGCCCAGATCGATGAATATGAGGTGGATTCCATCATCTTAGATATAGGGTCAGATGTGAAAATCCTCACCAAACATACGTGGGAAATGATGGGAAAAATGAAGCTAGTCTGGTCACCAATACATCTTCACCTGGAAAACCAAGCCAAAGTCTCACTGATTGGTCGAGTGCCTCATCTATTGGTCGAAGTAGAAGGATTGAATACATACACAAATTTTAATGTTATAGAGATCATTGAAAATACCAACCCATACTTAGTGCTGTTGGGAATCGGCTGGGAAATGGAAATCCTAGAAGTTATAATTTTCAAGAAAAGGATAATGAGATTCGAGAATCACGACACGAGGGTCATTGACCCTATAGACCCCTTGAAGTACAACAATACAAGATGAATTTGTCGGAGACTGGGATCATGCCTACAATGTCTCTGAAGATTATATCAATCTTATTTCCAATGGGGAATTAGGATGGTGTAGTATCATCTCCACGTCTTCAGACTCTGATGAAGTGCAAAACTAGTTACATGAAGTATCAATTAGAAAATGCACACGAGTCGCTCAGTCACTGAGATGGGTAATGAAAGAAGTATACGATATACAAAATACAAAGGACTACCTAACTTGGCATCCTTAATTAGTGAATTTGAAGATAGAGTATCAAAACCACAATGCTTGTTGGCACTAGAAGAAGCACTTAAGGATACCCCAACAAGATGGTGGGTTGTGCACAAAACATCGATAGAAAATTGAAATATATGATGATTATGGATGGAATTATGATTCAGGGAGGAGGAATACTACAAAGGAAATAAATATGATGGGAGAAGTGACCTAGTTGATCACTTGATAACATTCCAAATAGAATGGAGGACAAGGCTAAAGGGGGAATGGGTTCACGCATTCATCCATACGCTAGATGAAATGTGACAAAGCTGTATGTCTCTATAGAATTGTGATGAGAAGAAACAATATGGGAAGAAAAACTTATTAGATTCAGCCATACTTTTAGTTTCATAGACAAAAATCTGAGCATCTATAGTGTTTTACAAGACATCCACGACAAAGTGCTGGAGATAGCTCCGATTGAAAAACCGACGGGACTATAGGGGATGCTAGCACAACAAATGATGATGGAGTGTTACAACATGTCAGGATAACCTAATGATGAGGATGAGCCGAGAGCTATCTACATCCCAAATTCCAAAGAAATCCATGACATCAAAGCACCAAAAACACCATTCGACAAATTCAAGCAACCACTCAAGGTAAATAAGGTCAACATTGGGACAATGGAAAGTCCAAAGTTTGCGAGTAGTGGATAATATTGGGGTGATTCGACAATGGGGAAGGTCACCGACCTACTACATGATTTTCAATGTCTATTTTTGACAAAAAAATTTGAGATTAAAGGATTTTCAGGGGATTTAGGAGAAATGAAGACCCCTCTAAAACCTGATGCAAAACTAGTAAAGTAGTGACCATATAGATTGAATCCAAGATATAAAGAGCATGCCAAGGCCAAATTAGAGTAGATGATGGATGTCGGGATTATTGAACTTGTCGAAGAATCGTAATGAATCATCCCAATTGTTGGTCAGTAAAAAAAGATGGGGGAAATATGAATATGCGTAGATCTGAGAAAATTAAATGATGCAAGTTTTCATGATCCGTTTCCCACACCATTGACCGAAAAAGTATTGGAAGGAGTAGGAGGATTCAGACAAGAAGTATACTCATTCACAGATGGATTTTCATAATATCACTAGATAAGGATTGCAAAGGAATATTAACATAGAACCACACTCATAACATAATGGGGATGTTTTCAGTACATGGTGATGCCATTCAGTATCAAGAATGCTCCGACAGTATTTTAAAGGTTAGTTGTTGTTTCTTTCAAATATTTCATTCATAAGTTCTTAGTGGTCTATATGGATGACCTAAAAATCTATGGCTTAGTAAAAAACATACCAAAAACCTTTGATTGATGTTAGAAAGATGTTTCCAACATCAAATTTCATAGAATATAAAGAAATGAATATTTTCCGCACCATTTGGAATCCTACTAGGACATATTGTATGCAAGGAAGGAATGTTGGTAGACCCAGCCAATATTGCGATCATTGTCAACTTACCTGCACTAACCACAGTAAATCAGCTGCGGATCATATTGGGACACACAGGATACCACAGGAAGTTTATAAGGGGGTTTGTAGCAATCACTATGCCAATGGAAAAATTATTGAAAAAAAATATGTGAAGTTTGAATGGAATGATGAATTCTATAAAAGTATTGAGATACTAAAGAAAAAGACGGTCGCATAACCGATATTAGTTTTTCCAAATTGGACGAAGGAGTTCCATGTCCATGTCAATGCTTCGTCAGTAGCAATGGGCATGATATTATCCCAACTAGGTGAAGGATCAATCGACCACTTGATCGCATTTGCAAGTCAGAAGAATTCTACTGCATAGAAAAACTAGACGACGAAATAAGGATTAGGGATAGCGATGGTATATGCATTATGAAAATTCCACCTCTATCTGTTAGGAGTGCACTTCAAAATGTTCACTGACCATTCTGCATTGAAATATTTGGTGAATAAGCCTGTATTAGGGGGGCATATCTGTCTATGGTTTTTCTTGTTCCAAGAATTTGAGTTCAAAATCATTATAAAACCTGAGCATTTGAACGCAGGTCCCGATCACCTATCGGAGATAGAATCAGGAGAAGAGCCAGGAAACATTGAGGATAGATTACTTGATGCAAAAATACTTAGATTCGGAATGGTTGATGACTATTATGAATATATTATTCAATTCTTAGCAACATGGAAATCTCCTGAGGAGTTCACTATCAGACAAAAGAAACAACTAGTTGTTAGGGCCGTTGATTTTCAACTAATTGCAAGACAAATGTACAAAATGGGGCTAGATGAAATTATACGTCGATATGTCCTTTTGCACGAACATGAACATGTGTTGGTAGAGGAACATGAAGGCGTCATAGGAGGACATTATGGAGGACATGCAACTTCTAGGAATATACTTAGAGCTAGATTATGGTGGCCGATAGTGCATGGAGATGTAGTAGGCTATGCTAAGAGCTGTGATATATGTCAATGAATGGGGAAGCCATCATGCAATGATGATATTACATTGGTACCTTAGGTAACTATGAAACCATTTGATAAGTGGGTTGTATATTTCCTAAGACCTATTAATCCACCAGGAAAATGAACCGGTACAAGATACATCATCACTGCAACTGACTAACCTAACAATATAGGATGAGAAAGCACCAGTGAAGGATTGCACACTCAGAGAAACAACAAGAATCATTTCTAATAATGTTGTCACTCGATTCAGATGTCCCAAGATACTGATGAGTGATCAAGGTAGTCATTTTGTCAACCATACAATCAGAGAGATGCCTGAGGAATTCCAAATACAACACAAAAGAGGTACTCCATATCACCCAAAAGCAAACCGAGAAGTCGAAGCATTTGACGAGATATTGGAAAACGTGCTTACCAAGGTATGTAACACAAGTTTCCATGATTGGGATCTGAAAATCCATGCGATACACTAGGCCTATAGAATGACTTGTAAAACACTAACAGATCAGACACCATTTAAGTTGGTTTATGGACAAAAATTGATGATGCCCATGGAGTATATCGTCCCTAGACTATGCATCAAAGTAACAATAGGGATAACCGACAAAAGGAGTAATTGAAGAACAACTGGCATAGTTAGTACGAACCAAAGAGGACTGCTTCATCTCACATTTTCATTAGTAAGTAGAGAAGAATCAATAGAAGGCATGGAAAGATCACCATGTAAAGACAAAATATTTTCAGTGCAACGATGTGATTCTCCTTTACGACAGCAAGTTTGCGAAGAACCCATGTAAGCTACAGATGCGTTGGCTTGGTCCTTACATATAATAATAAAATAATAAAATAATATTAATATTTATTTATTATTGTATGATAGATGATGAATAGTTACATAGGTTTGGGATTTATATAAGCCCGTCATGCACCTTTTTCGTAAAAAGGCATGACTATTAAATTTAAATAGTCTTTAATTAATATTAATATTAATTTATTATTTTATTGTTACATTTCCTTCCCCTTAAGGGAAGCTTTGTCCTCAAAGCTTATTTAATGATAATGATTACATCTGATTTTTTTTGTAATGTTATCTCTCACTATTTTGTGTTTATTCATTGCAACATTTGATGAAATGAGGTGATATGAGTTACGAATTCCCCAGAAAAATTGTCGCATCGTCTCTGATGTGGTCAATCCCAAATATATTTTTATCGAATCTATTTGATCACTTCATGGGATAGGTCTTCTCATTTGTTGTTTTTTATTTTGATTTGTTTTTCTTACTTGTCTAACATCATCTCTCCTCTATGTGTTCATTTTAACCCCATCATTGGTAAAAATAACGTTTATAATTGGGGTGTCGATAAGGAGTTCTTGTTGTTTTTTCTTCGGATGTATTGACTTACTTTTTATATGTGGTGCTGATTGAGTTTACTTCCTCAACTTGAATTTTTTTTTGAAGAGTCTAGATGCTTCTTTCTGGTTTTGCGCTATTTTTTTCTCCAGTAGATTGTTTTTACTCCAAATCTTCTTGAACCCTTCATCTTGCGACTTTTTGTCCTTTTTTAACTTCTCGATTTGTTTCTCTAGTTCTTGATTAAGATTTAGAAGGAATTGATTTTATTATTTCTTTTCTATGACTTTTCCTTCGATTTTGTTATTCGAGTTGTCTACATTCTTAGTACTCTTTAAATTCTTGGTCTTCGTAACTAATATTTTATTTTGATTTCTCAATTGTTATATTTCTTCAGTATTACTTGATAATGTGTTATTGAATTTCGTAATTTCCAACTTGTGATATTTTTTTTACTCGTCCTCTTTCTACTGGAGTTCCTCAATCTGTTGCTAAAGGAAAAAATTATCTACTTCTTGAAATCTTACTTTTGTCTGAATCTATGTGATATTGTCATCTTTGTCCTTGATGATTTTGTTTAATCATGACTTTTTGGTTTTGTAAATTCTGATTGGTATATTTTTTACTCATTAATTCCTCAAATTGAGTAGATAATCTCTCAATACAAATTTTTAGATAATTATTCTCCTTCTCTATTAATCCCTTAGAAATATCCATCTTCCTCATGTCAAATACTTTGTGAATTGCTACTTGTAGTTGGGACTACAATTCTGATTTAGACTTCGCCATAATTCTTGACTCCTGGTGTTGTTTGACGATAGTTGGTTTCCCTTTTGATTGACTTCTTGTATTCTTCGATTTTGTCTTGTTTTTCTTTACTCTTCTAATTTAATAATTGTACTTAATACAACTATTAAGTAATTATAATAATAATAATAATAATAATAATAATACTTTGTTTTAAGGTTGAAATAATTAATTTTCTTCCACTAAAGACTTCTTGTAGATTGGGTGGTTGGGAGGAATGATTCTTACCTTCCCCATCTAAGTTAAAATCCCACTTTCTTGTTGGCAGAAATTATTATGCACTTTTAGATTTTTTTCCCTTTAAGTTTTGTAAAATGGTGTAGATTGGTTGGTTGGGAGGAAAGAATGTTACCTTCCCCACCCAAATTCAAATCTTGTTTTTTGTTTGTTTGTTTTTGGAGAATAAACCCAAACCCACTTATTAAGAAACAACGTGTGGTTTTACTTTTACCCCTTTTTTGGGGGTTTTACTTCTACCTTTTTTTTTGGTTTTACTTTTACCTTTTTTTTTGTTTAACTTTTACCTGTTTTTTTTTTGTTTTACTTTTACCTTTTTTTATTTGAATTTCTTTAAGTTCAAGGTCCTATTTTTTAGGGAAACCCTAGAAATATGAATCGCAACTTTGCTCTGATACCACTGTAACAGTAAAATACTGTTTTTCTGGGAAAAACCAATGTAAGTAACGTAAGTGGTCCATAAATGGATCAATAGTAATGTATGTAAAAATGAAATGTATGATACATGATGAATAGTTACATAGGTTTTGGATTTATATAAGCCCATCATGCACCTTTTCGTAAAAAGACATGACTATTGAATATAAATAGTCTTTAATTGATAATAAATTAATATTAATATTAATTTATTATTTTATTGTTACATTACATCATAAAAATCATTACGGATGGAGGTGAGATGCACTTGAAGAAGTTAGATGGAACAATTTTACGAAACAGTACAAATGGAAATTGGATAAAACCCTATCGAGATAGCTCAATAAGACACCACTAAAAGAAACTATAAAATAAAAATAAAAGAAGAAGAAGAAGAAAGAACAAAGTCATTTGAGGAAAAGGGGAAGGAGAAGTTATGTCAACAAAAAGAACAGAGATGATAAAAGTGGGTTCCCTATGACAAAAAGGAGTGATTGTTGACATCCAATGGCAAGAGAACCAATCAAATTGACCAATAAAAGACGTTCTTAAGGCAGGAAGGTTGACAACGCAAGTTGGAAAGACCTACATTTAATGATGAGGGTGTGTATTGGATTTGCAAAATCAACAACATATTTGGTTAATCACCAAGGTATTTGGAAATGATACTCTAAGATCCATTTGAGAGACATTTAAAATTAGGTCTAGGGGAAAGGTTTGGTCCATTCTCCAAGAAAAGAACAAGAGTTAGAGAGAAGATTATGTTAGAAAATAGGACCACAGAGCAATAATAGATATACAGTTAAATCAATAAAAAAAATGAAAAATACATTAAAACATTACAGAGAGACATAGATATAATGTGGTTCACCCAAACGATGGGATACGTCCACAAAGAAATTGCCATTCCTTTTATTACAGTCCAGAAATATGAAGGGATACACCCTGTAGCAAAACCACTACACTTCCTTGTCATGCTCTCAGAGTCTCTCTTCCAATACAATACAAAACCATACTCAGTTGTTTTACAATGCTTTCTTTTATAGGGGAAATACAATGGGAAAATTCTAGAGTTAACCAAATACCATGGGTCCACAATATTGTTGGCCAACACACATCCCATGGGTCTGCAATACTGTTGATCCCTGAACCCCAAGGTAGAGGAATGAGTGTACAGTACACCTGGGTTACAAACATGACTGAATAATATCTCTAGATCTGGAAGGTTAGGCTCCACAACCAACAATCTCCCACTTGGAGATTGATCACAGCATCTCCACCGCAACTGCAATTTATGGACTATGCTCTGGACCTTGGACTTGGCAAACTTCTTATTTTCACCTTCATTCTTGAAGGCTAGTAGAAAACAAGCAGGAACTCAGTTTCTCTTTGGTTACTCCCTTTTTCAACATGTCTGCAGGATTCTGGCTAGTATGTATCTTTTCCAGTTTTAACAGTTCTTCATCTAGAACAGATCTTATGAAGTGGTAATTGAGTTGTATATGTTTAGTTCTTGAGTGAAAGGTCGATTTATTTGCAAGATGAATGGCACTCTGGCTATCATTGTACAATCTACTGTTCTCCTGCTTCTTACCCAATTCTTCCATGAATATCTGCAACCAAATCATCTCCTTGCTAGCCTCTGTAGTAGCAACATACTCTGCTTCCATTGTTGAAAGTGCAACAATCTGTTGCAACTTTGAAATCCAACTTACTGTTGTTCCACCCACAGTAAACACATACCCCGTGGTGCTCCTCCTGCAGCCTTTATCACCAGCCATATCTACATCAACATATCCCTGTAGAACAGTGTCTGAACCTTCAAAACATAATGCATGTGAAGTGGTACCTCTCAAATACCTGAGAATCCATTGTACTACTTTCCAATGCTCTTTACCTGGATTATTCATATACCTGCTCACAACTCCCACTGCATGTGCAATATCTGGTCTTGTGCACACCATGGCATACATCAAGATTTCAACCACTGATGAATAGGGAATCTTGGACATGTAATCTATCTCTTCCTGTGTCTCTGGACACATATCCTTTCTTAGTTTGAAATGGCTGTCCAAAGGTGTACTAACTGGTTTTTCATTCTGCATTCTAAACCTCTACAACACCTTTTCTATGTACTCACCTTGAGACAACGTCAATTTGTGATTTTTCCTGTCTCTTGTTATTCTCTTATCAAGGTTTTGCTTTGCAGCACACAAATCCTTCATCACAAATGATTTATCTAGTTTTATTTTGAGAACATTTATATCCTACATGTTAGACCCTGCAACAAGCATGTGATCCGCATACAATAACAAGATAATATATATTCCATTATCTAGCCTCTTAAAATAAACACAGTGGTCAGAATGACATCTATCATAACCTTGTTCTGTCATAATCTTATCAAATTTCAAATACCACTTCCTTGGAGCTTGTTTCAGGCCATACAAGCTCTTGCTCAACTTGCAAACCAAATTCTCCTTCCCTTTGACCTCATACCCTTGTGGCTGCTACATATAAATCTCTTCCTCCAAATCCCCATGGAGAAAGCCTATTTTTACATCTAATTGTTCAAGATGCAAATCTTCTATCACCACTAGACTTAAAATAGCTCTAATTGAATTCATTTTAACAACAGGAGAAAATATTTCATCAAAGTCTATACCTTTCTTTTTTGCAAACCCCTTTACAACAAGTCTAGCCTTATACCACTTCTTTCCTCCATCTTCTTCCTTCAACTTGTAAACCCATTTATTTTGCACTGCCCTTTTTTCTGCAAAAAACTTAACCAGATCTAAAGTCTGGTTTCTTACCAATGAGTCCATCTCCTCATCCATGCCTTGCTCCCACTTCTTTCTAGTTTCTATCTGCATTGCTTCTTTAAAACATTCTGGTTCACCATAGTCAGTCATCAATAAATAATATAGTGAAGGAGAGAATCATTCACGGGGTCTACTTAACTTGGTATATTTTCTTATAGTTTCAGGAGTTTCAGGTACCTGTTGCTGCTCTTGATTTTCTGGTGCCTTTGAAACTTCATTTTCTTTGATTTCATCAAGCACTGTGTACTCTTTGTTTTCCTTTTCTTCTTTCTTTCCCTACAACTGATCTTTGTACATGACCTTCTCATTGAATACTACATCTCTACTCCTAATGATTTTGCGATTTTAAGATCCCAAGAGCGATAACCAAAATCATCAACCCCGTATCCAATAAAGGTACATTTCTTGGATTTAGCCTCAAGCTTTGTTCTATCATCTTTATCAATATGGAAAAATGCTTCACAACCAAAAGTTCGTAGAAATGAGTATTTTACCTATTTACCTATCCATTCCTCCTCTGGAATGCCACCATCCAAAGCACTTGAAGGCCCTCTATTTATTAAATAAACAACAGTGTTTACAGCATCATCCCAAAGCTGTAAGGGAAACCCTGCATGCAATCTCATACACCTTGCACACTCCATGATCGTTCTCTTCATCCTTTCTGACACACCATTTTCTTGTGGTGTTCCAGGGACTATATTCTCTCTACGAATCCCATTGTGTGAACAGTAACCATCAAACTCCTTGCTGTAGTACTCACCTCCATTATCAGATCTAGGACATTTAAACCTTTTTCCTGTCTCATTCTTAGCCAAAGATTTCCACTTCCTAAAAGTATCAAACACATCATATTTTTGTCTAATGTAATAAACCCAAGTTTTTCTAGATGAATCATCAATAAAAGTAACATAATAACGAGAGCCACCAAGAGATTGTACTTGAGCTGGTCCCCATACATCTGTATGGACAAGCTCTAACTTTTCACTCTTATTTTGTTTCCCAACCCTGAGAAATCTAACTCTCTTATGTTTTCCATAAACATAGTTCTCACATAATTCCAAACTTACCTGCTTTAGATCTGGAAGCAGTTTCCTTGAGTGGAGATTTTGCATCCCCTTCTCACTCATGTGGCTAAGCCTATGATGCCACAATGCCGCACCTATTTCTGTGGAAGCTACAGAGATAGAATAATCAGTATTATGAGGACATAAATATAACGTACCTACCCTATTTCCTTTTGCTATTACCAGTTATCCTTTAGTGATCTTCCACCACGTTTCTCCAAACGTAGACAAACAACCGCTATCTCCCAACTGCCCTGTTGAGATCAGATTTATTTTGTGCCTTACATCCTTTAGCAGCCAGTTATTTCCATTATTTAAATTAATCCGTACCTTACCCTTTTCAACAATTTTACATGGTTCATCATCCCCTAATATCACATGCCCAAAATCACCTTGAACATAATCATGAAAGAATTTCCTATGGGGTGTAGCATGACATGAAGCCCTTGAATCTACTACCTAGTAATCACTAGTATTATTTAATGCAATAATCAAAGCATCTTGTAACACATAACCTGCTACATTTGCTTCTTGAGTAGTCTCTTGCTATCTGACTCCTTTCTTCTTTGGATCTCTGCAGTCTTTCTTCAGATGTCTTTTCTTACCATAGTTCAAGCACACTATTTTTCTGAATCTGGACTTGGATCTGCCCTTTTTAGACTTGCCACGATTTCTTGGGCTCCTTCCTCTCTCGTTTTGTCTCCCTCTGCTCTCCATGGTCAACACATTACTTGATGTCTCACCTGTTCTTTTTCTTTGCATTTCCTCGCTAATAATAACACCAACACCATCATCAAACTTAAGAGTGTTTGAACTAGGGACAGAGTTACTTACAGCCATGACCAAGGTATTCCAACTTTCTAGCAATGAGCACAATATTAGAAGAGCTGTAACCTCATCATCAAAGTTCACTTTTATAGAACTTAACTGATTGGTAAGTGTATTAAACTCATTTAAATGGTCAGCAACAGATCCACCTTCCGACATATTCATATTAAATAAATTCTTCATTAAAAATACCTTGTTAGAAGATGATGGTTTTTTGTAGAGCTTACTCAATGCGATCATCACACCCTCTATTGTTTTTTCTTTTGAAATATTGAAGGCCACCGACAAAGCTAGGCATAGCCATATTGTTCCCAATTCCTTTCTATCAAGAACCTCCCATTCTTCATCCTTCATAGCCACCGACTATTTTTCTTTTTCACCCAACGGCAGGTACAGATACTTCTAGTACAGATAGTCCTCCATTTGTATCTTCCATAACTGATAGTTTTTGCCGTTAAATTTATCGACCCTAAACTTTCCTTCTTCCACCATTTCTCCCACTCGAACCAGGAACCCTTCTTTCCTACAAGTTTACCAACCAAATATACCTTTTTGGATCTGATACCAATTATTAGAAAACAGGACCATAGAGAAATAAGAGATATATAGTTAAATCAATAAACAAGATGCAAAACACATTAAAACATTATAGAGAGACATAGATATAAAATGGTTCACTGAAATGATGGGATACTTCCACAAAGAAATTGCGAGTACTTTTATTATAGTCCAGAAAGATGAAGGGATATAGCCTGCAGCAAATCCGCTGCACTTCCTCTTCACGCTCTCATAGTCTCTCTTCCAATACAATACAATAGCATACTCAATCATTTTACAATGCTTTCTTTTATAGGGAAAATACAATGGCAAAATTCTAGGGTTAACCCAATACCATGGGTCAGCAATATTGTTTGTTAACACACATCCCCAAAAACATTTCTCAGGGGATCCACCCTGGAACCCCATTTTTTGGGGTGCTACTGCGAACCCCAAGGTAGGGGTAATGAGTGTACATTACACTTGGGTTACAAACAAGACTGAATAATATCTCTGGATCTGGAAGATTAGGCTCCACAACCAACAAAGTAGTAGCGCAGATAGCTTACAATGCATCCATGGAACATATTATTTCGAGAACTGACACATAAGAAAAACCAATGGAGAGGGAAGAAGAGAAGTGAAAATCGACCAATAATGTCAGAAACAAGACCCAAAACAACCTGGATCTCAACAAGGGTGGCCACAACAGAAGGAGAAGTAGGACCATCGGTCATAATGAAAGAGGAATCTACATCAAGAGGAAAACAACTAGGGTTGATGGTAGTAGATATTCAAGGGTACATACCATCAAGAATGGAAGGCACTCTGGTTATACAACTCGGAAAAAATTCCAAGTATACCATCAATATTTCGACAAAACTAAATGGCGTCCATGTGACAACCAGCATGGTATCATGATTACAGAAGTTACAGTACAATGAACATGACATTTTGGCATTCCCACAATGCACAAGGGGAATGTATGAGAAAATAGAACACAGAGAAGGAGGTCCAATTACCATAGAGATAACACAGTGGGAATTGGGATTGCAATAGTATGGATTCCTGGAAATCATCCATATGCCATATTTTGGGTGATTTGTAGAATTAAACACATGTGTGAAGAAGCTATTGGCCTGCTTTCACAACGAATATTTATGGCCGAGAAAAAAAATCCTAATTATAGTTGATATGATTTCGTAGATCACAGGAATACCCAAGGCAGGGGTCGATCCACCCCAATACTAATTCCAGGGGAAGTACAATGAAAAGAAACTGGAGGTGAAGCTGAGGGAAAAATACAGGTTCAAGAAGGATTCCAGATCATGTGTGATCGACGCCATCAATGACCAGCTGGTAAGAATCACAAAAAAATTGCTAACAATTAAGATGATAAGGAAGAATTGACCCTCTAAATGCACATTAGGGGTCATCACATCTATAGAGAAATGCACAACAGGAGTAAAAATGAACTAATCCCTTTTCATGTTGAATGAGCTAATGGAGGAAAAAGTATTAGCACAAGATACCAGTAAGCCATTTACATATTCTTGGATCTTGATACTCATTGCACTGGTTCGATGGATGGAACCAACACACTACCAAGGGATGGAGATTGAAGCTATCAACACATGTCTAGGAGAAAGGTACAAAATATTGCAAGCACCGAATGACAAAGAAAGGAAAAAAAACAACAATATTCAATTATATCTTTACTTAGACACACTGTGAACATAAGCAGTTAAGGTTCAATGACTAACAAAAGAAGTTGCACAAAAGTGCTAAAGGATTGCAAGACTATCGATAGGACCCCACGCCATATTCATTTAGGAATAGGAAAACCCTGAGAATCAGTGGTTGATGATGCAGTAGAAGCCTAATGATGAGGAGTTGGATGCCATCATAAAAGAATGACCTAAGCAATGGAGGTTTATGGTCAGTGACGAACAATTGTTAGACCCAGAAGATGGACCATCGACATATATGTCAAAATATCAAGAAGTTACTAAGGAATCAGAAGACAAGGAGAAATTACAAGATAAAGCATCATCGGTAACTCCAACGGAGTCAAAGTTAGAAAAAAAATAAAAAGAAGAAATAACAAATCAAAGGTATGAGCAATATGAGGGGATGGTAAACACAATACTCTTCGATGACCAAGTGAACAAATTATTGAAAGGAATAACTAAGGTGGCCAATGAGAACCAAGTGAAGGTTACACAACATGCGATTGGTTATTTCCATTAGGTTTCATAGCTACTCAAGACACTAACGAATGCAATACTTGACACAAAGACACCACAAGAAGGAACATTGGAAAGAGAAGTTGAAGTATAGATTGGCACAAAGGTGCGATTGGCGCATATTTTACCACATGCAATAATGATAGGATATGAAGATACAAATTCCACATTATGAGTTCAATCGGTCTCCATTTGAACCTGCTCCTATTATAGCTCAAAATGACACATCTCTTCATGTGACCACTTTCCTATGTTTTCGTCGCATGTCGACACTTCCATGACGACACTTCATGAAAAGTCACTGAATGTCACTGAAAAAACACATAAATTGGAGGACCCATATCTTGAGTTTTGTAACTCCATTATACCTTATCTCTACACTATTGGAAATATATTTTCTTTAGCTAAAACTTTCCAGAAGACACCAAAGTCTGAAAATGCACAAAAATACCCTCAAAATGAGTTTTTTGTGTGTATGTGACTTTCCTAAAGGCAAACCCGCATACGTACGCGACTTGATCTATATAATACCCGCATACGTACGTGACTTGCTATATATAGTAGTTGCATATGTCTTATGTACATGAGTTTCTATATTGGCAACCCATGTATGTCTCCTTGTGTACGCAACTATTGTTTCTGCAACCCACGTACGCCTCCTGAAAATGTCAAAAAACACGTCTTTTGAATTTCGGGTAGTTTGGGTAGTTATGCAACTGACTCCTTCAGTTGTAACTTCTTTTTCTTCGCCCCTAACTATTCCTTAAGCATATAAATAGAGGTAGGGAGGTCCATGAGAGGGTACTTGAATCTTTGCATTGTTATGCTGGAGGATTTGGAGCTCTCTTTGCCCACACCTTTGCCCTGGCGATCATCCCCTTGTGTTGCAGAGCTTGGAGGCTAAGTTCCTTGGAGAAGAGAAGAAGCAGCAGAACTAGATCAAGGTTTCATGAGGTGCCAAACTTGAAGAGAAGGTATACTTGTACTTGTTTTCAAGCTTAATAAAGATGTGATGTCCTTCTTCTTCCCAAATCATTGTTCAATGTGTGATTGAATCTTTGTTTATGATCAGATTTTGATGTTAATCAGATTATTATTTCATGTTTATTTGATTACCATTTCTTTATATGTGGTCATATTTGCTTGAGGAAGGTATAAATTTTTTTCCAGGTCTCTTGGAGCAAGAGGAGCAGGAGAAGAAAGAGAAGGATTGAAGGGCTTCTTGGATCAACCTTCGTTTGGCTAAGGTATGAACCATTCTGATCTCTGAATCTTGTTTGTATTTACTTGTAGAACCATTTGCATCCACCTTTCAACCCCAGTACGTTGATGGCCTCTTAAACCCTAGCCATAGGATACTTTCCTTTACAATAGCTCCCAAAGTCTATGCTTACATGCATTGATAATGCAACAAGTGAAAAAATCAGAGATCAAGAAGCAACAACTCACGATCAAATAGTATGCTATAAACAAGAAGTACAAATCACTAAAGAGGAGATTAGAAACTCAAAGCAGAAAAATATGTCATAATAAATGAAATATCCAAGGATTTCGAAGACATGTGAAGAATGGAGCATGCAGTCTCTTTGGTTTGCGAAGAGGCACCCAAAGTTAGTCATGAGATGCTTGCAGAAGCAAAGGTACTACGGTTAGGAAAATTTGTTGGATACCTATGAAAGGAGAAAGAGGAATTATAGTCTAGGTAGATACCCCAAACACCGCTCGAACAAGTTGTGGAAAGGAAATAAGTGTTTAAGGATGCGACGATAGAGGTTGTGGAACTAGAGAAGGAATCCTAGGCAATTGCAGAAGACATAACAAAATTTTGGGGGAATTTAGTACATGATGACCAGTTGCATCAACTAGATGTGAAACTTAGTGAAGCACAAGCATAGATCAAATAACTGAGGGGATCTCTCAGGACGATTCCCCAACTAGTGCAAGTAATGAAAGCACTAGAACTGAAAGAACTATAGCATTGGGTCAACAAGATGTGTGTAAGGAAGAAATGGAGGATAGCGCACATGGACAAGCTCTAGAATAAAGAAAAAGAAGTGGATCTGAAACCAATGGAAGGAATGACATATCTCCATACCAAATGAGATAAAATACAATAGATGGTAGGTGAAAAATTGACAAAACAAAAAGTGGCAAAATGCACAACAATCAGGACATCGACCAAATAATATGTCGGTCAAGTGAAGGCATTATATGATGGATTTTAGGCGCATATAAATGCAACAGTAGAATCCATCTAAGGTGGCTCGAGGAAGAGCCACAAGTTTGTGTTGCATACTAGTTGGAATGGGTATAAAGTGCACAAAGTGTGGTACCGCCAGTGACGAAGAGGGCGTCGACAAGAACAAAGGACCAACCACGGAGGGAAAATAAGTCAAAAAACCAGGAAGTTTTCTCAAGATAGTTAGTACTTATTCAAGTGGACCATTTTGTAATGGCCAAGTGAGGCTTTAAATAGAAATATATTTGTAATAATTTGGATAATCAAGATCATCATCTAAGGATGAATCAATCAATAATATATCAGAAAGTTTTCCATGTATATGGGATTGTTTTGTGGTGCATGATTTTGCATTTTTGGATTATAATATGATCTTGTTATCTTGTAGCTTCTTTCGGTGTTTTGTGATGTGAATCTCTTTTACGAATGATGATGATTATGCATTATATTTATCGTTATCTCTTATGACTGATTTTTTGCACTGGTTTAATACTTGTTGATTAGATACATGTTAATGTAATTTAGAATTTTGGTTATGCCGTGAATGGTTAAAGATTAGTTAATGCAACTAGGGTAGAATGATAGTATGGTATAAATATGGATTCATGGTTTTGTTTTGAATGGTTAGGAAGTAACGCATGTCCCGTCCGCACTACGAAAACGTTGTTCTTGCAACTCCCCTTAAATATCTCAAGTGATACTGCACTCACACTGTGGGTGTTGCTGGAAAGGGTAAATCCTTTCCGGGTTGATGTTTAAGGAGTATGTTTCAATGTTTGTTGAAATCAGTGCAAAGTGAACCCCTATCAATAGAGGTGTTTTTCAACAGAAACTTGATGCTTTCATTCTCAAGATAGGCCTTGTTATAGAGAGAAAATTCCTATGTCTTGGGGTGTACCACAACAGACAGCTAGACTTGAGAAATCAATCCCTTCCCAATATGCAAGAGAAACCAAACATCTAACACTAAAGGATATCAAATCATACCTTACTCTAGATAGTTGAAGTAGATCCCCATTGAGATTTTTCCAATCCCACTTACGCTAGCAATTTTTTCTCAACAACAGCAAACAAGACAATCATGCTATATAATATGGTGTTATATCTACCCTAGTATATATAATCAACAATGTATAAGAAATTAGACATATCCATTGATTCAATATTCATTCAAATGCATATTATTGGACAGGAAAAGATATTTCCATTAATCAAATCATAGATTACACAAGTGACAACCTCTGTCAGCATGTCTGCGAACTAGAGAAGCTAAGTCCTCCACTTGGGCCTCCACCACCTCAATCCTCCATCTCTCGATAGAAATATCACAAGAAAAAGCAAGAATGGGAAGAACACAAAGTGCTCCAAAGGGACAAAGGGATGTAGGCTCAAGTATATGCAAGCTATGACAACAATGGACTATAGTTTCATTGCTCTTCAATTCCTCCTCTTCAATGTATCTAAGGGGTTTATTATATAGAAATCCAAAGGGGTGATGGAGGGTCAAATCTGAGTGATATCGAGGCATATGGAAGGCCAAGAGTCAAGTGGTTCAGAAACACATGAAGGAAAACTCAAAAATATTTGGATTTATGCACACATCCCGATGTGCACGGGTTTGAGGTTAAACACCGCGTATACACTTGAGTATGGGATTAAAAGTCATGTACATCAATAAAAAGTGTTTTTAGGAATGAAGTTGGAAACATCAGAGTACAATATCATTCCATGGGGTCTAAAGAGTCTGCAGAGGGACAAGGAAGGCCATCAATATGTGATTAACCATGTGTGGTAAAATTAATTGTAACAGATGCCCACTAATGTGTGAGGTCAGAGGGGTAACATGTTGACCAAAATACATTATAAAATCCATCCCAGAAGTGGAGTAATGAAGAACCAACTGAAAGAACCAACCATCCATCAATATAGTACAATAATCAATCTCTCCATATGATTGCAAATACATATAGTAGTCCTGGATACATACAAGTACAATGGCCATGAATACGCATGATATACAAAATGTGACAAGTGTGGTCATCTGCACATACAATATATAATAGATCAGAATCTCTATGATGAATATTTACAATGGATCAAGATATCCATAGAAGATGAAGATATCTGACATACATTGGAATCAAATCATGAGAGCTGAAATCTCATGAACACTGGCATGATCAAGGAGGTAGCATATGTGGAATGCCACCAACCTAGAAAGTCTTCTACACAAACTGCTACGAGTACATGTCCTACTATGTGAATAGAGGTGTCAAGGTCAAACATAGTAGTCCATCATCTGATTACTGGTAACAGATGCGAGATCACCCACCAATAATTAAAATGGTAATCAAGGTACTAGAGTGAAATCTAACAAGTGTGAATAGATGTGTTGAGGTCAAACACTTGGAAGAATCCATCAATCATGGGACATTGATGTATTCCCAATAATTTCAATGGTGAGAGAACCTACCACTGATGACTGTAAGTCTCAAGGCACTCAAATGATTCTAGACTCCTATCCCATAATAAATTATTTGAGGAAATGGGATGGAATCCAATAGAAGGAGAGAATTAAGGCATCCCCCATCAACCAACATGAGGTAATCAACAATGCTGTATAATGTGGAAGAAATCGTACAAGATGTGCACAAACTAGTAACAGTACCATGAATGGACAACTGAGGAATGTTTGACTCAGGTTTCAACTTCCTTCAAACAAGAGAATAAAAGAAAATTGTGATTGAATATAAGTAGCATGGACTCGATATGTAAACTGGGACATCTTTGTGACATAGGAGGCATCAACAGAGGCTCCATAGGGACTAGAAGCTTAACCAGTCAATGGAGATAAAATCAGATTAATGAGTATAGCTCCTAAAGTCAAACTAATAACCAAACCAATGGATGTGATATATAGTGCTCTATTCGAAGGAGACACGACTCGACTGATGCTAAAGATAACATCTTTTCCTATCCGACTTTTTCATTTTTTGAATTTTTTGTACTTTTTCAGATATTTTGAAAATCTTGAAAAAGAATAAAAGTGCTTTATAGTTACAAATCTAGAAGGAGATGAGTGTCAGGAGACAAGAAAACTAGTTCTTAGCAGTGAAACATACCTATGCTCAATGTAAGACTGTATGTGCAGGATAATGACACTCAGGGGAAGGTCCCCTCCTGGTGAAAAATGGGGGATCAAGCTGCAAAAGATATGTAAAAAGTCTCTTCTTGGATAGATATGAGACAAGCTCAGGCTATATGGCTGATAATCAAAGTCAGGGAAGCCAGCATAAGGCTCAATAAGGCAAGCAAAACTTATGATAATGCAATTACAACTTGACATATACAAGGGAGTCCCAAGGGAATGGTCGACATAAAGTTCAAGAGGAGTATGAAGCTCTTGCGCAAATTCATGGAGATACTATACAAAGGAATCCCACACCCTAAAGGAGGAATGTCGGCATGGCCATCAAATGGAAAACAGGATCTAACTAGGGAACCCATGTATGTGAAAGCTCTACCATTCACAACATGTCACCTCTAAAATCAACAAGAAGGTTATGTTACAAGATAAAATGGGTTCATACCTAGGGTTAAGATGAAACAGTCATAAGGTTATGAAAAATGAAAGCATATGTGAAAACCTAATCTATATGCTAGTTTAGACATAATACTTGAAATAGGCATGAATGGGTCAAAGACACGGTCAAACCGCACTCAAAACAGGCTTCTACAACATCAAATTAGTTCAAATGGTCCAAAATGGTCAAAAACAGTCAAAACTATAGAAAGTGGGTAAAAATTTCAAAAAATTTCTATGAATTAGTGAAAATTTTAAAATTTTCATACCATTTTGAATTTTCACCCACCATAGTGCATTTGAGATTAGAAATTCAAAATCGAATTCCAAGAGCATCGTCCGACAGAATCCCTCCACATTTGATCCAGGTAAATTCCCTTGCCCCTCTCTTTCATTTTGATATAAAAATTTTAAATTTTCAATGGTCAATTTAAATTTTTGGTCCATCCCAAATTGGGAGTTTCGGCCCACGTGGAAACCAGGCATTTTTCTGTGTATAGGGCTCACCATATGCGGGTTTACCCACATACGTACATGGATGTTTTGAAAACAGCCACATATAGGGCTGCAAACAAGGATTTGATGGGAAAATAATGATAAATTTTTTTTGTTTTTTGTGCAGGATGGTACTAGAGTGTAGAGAGAGGGAACATAGTGATGTTGAGGAAACTGTTCAAACTAACCCCATGGCTCAACAAGCATTATGGGCATGTGGCTTATACAAGTTTTGGTGTCTTGGCAATTTGAGGGCAAATCC
Source organism: Pseudotsuga menziesii (assembly GCA_001517045.1). NCBI lineage: Eukaryota > Viridiplantae > Streptophyta > Pinopsida > Pinales > Pinaceae > Pseudotsuga > Pseudotsuga menziesii. The sequence continues at coordinate 524,949 of LPNX010712375.1, read as the reverse complement.
AAGACTACTCCATCTACTGGCATATTACTGGAATCCAGATTCTTAAACTTTTCAGATAGATGTGATGTCAGTTAACATTGAGGTTGAGGACATATATTTCATCATAGGTTTGTCCCGACGAGGGGAAGTGGTGAACCTACAATCTCGTGGGCCTAGAGGTGGGATGACCATAGATGACTACATTGTTGTGTATTGCCTTCCCAATATAGAGAATGTTGGGAGTGAAATCCTGACAAACACAATTCAAATTCTAGGGCTGAATAGTTCTGGGTGACTCAAGCATTAGGATTGTGCCCTGAGCTCTTCAAGACTCCCATAGGAATGAGAGGCGAAACTTTAGGTTTATTTGTAGGATTTTCAATTTGCAAAGATCTCTCTATTGTATTAGGTTCTTCCCAAGGCTAGTTGCGACAAACCATAAAATTTTGCATGTGTCACAAATTTGGTAGATCTCACCATGTTGATGTAAATGTGACCACTAGTGGCCTCCAACGGATTTTGAGTTCCACTAGATGCACAACCAAGATCAATGGTCCTCGAGTTCATATTTTGATTATTATTTAGGATTAGTAAACACATCTAGGCCCTGTGCTATGAATTTTGAGGCATCCTCCATGTGGAAATTGAACCCAAGAGATAGAACAATTACACTCACAAAAGTGCTAATCAAACATGCAAAATTAACACCAAAGGAGACTGAAATTGGAGCATAACACTAATCTATATTGAATAAGTGTACAATATCCAACCTTGTGAATTGATAGGATTCTACAATATATAGTTACCTGAGAGATTTGAATGCATAAGGATGCCATCTGAAAAGGTCAAAAAGTAGGCTTACAAAATCTAGTCATATCCCCCATAGGTGCATAAAGCAGTTTCCAAATCCACCAATATAATCACGAATTGGATAAGTCAAGTAGGCAAGCTAATGAGGGATGGAAAGAAAAGTCAACTACACCTAGTATAGCTTTTCCTTTTGCCTTAATTCTCAATAAAACGGGCATCTTTTTAGAAAAAGTAGATATGCGCTTTGGAGGATATGGAATAAATAATACATGCTAAAATGGGTTTCTAGGAAGTTTCCCAAGTGTTCCATGACTCAGTTTTGGCATGTGTTGAATTCTAGGACATTTAGAAGGCAACTAGCATAGAGTGGAATCTAGGAGAGTAGGTAATAAGACAAAATTGATTTAATTAATGTCTAAGGTAGGTAACTATGGGTTGATTATTATAAAACCCCCCCTTAAGCCTGAATTTATGAGTAAATATTAGAAAACTATAGGGCAAAGAAACAAGGATTAGTCACCCTTTACATACTGCTTGTCCATACAACCAAGGAAGGAGGCATAAACCTAGTGGAAAAATCCCCCCTTAAACATGGACAGGAAAACAAAATTTGGGAATATTGTCATCAATAATGCTTCATAGAGTGATCAGCAATCCCCAATAGTAACTTGAGATTGATGAATGTCTTCTCACAAAAAACTTTGGTGAATATGCCTGCTACTTGTTCTGAAGATGCACAGAAGAGTAGATGAATGGTACCATCATGCACAAGCTCGCTGATGTAGTGCATGTGATTATCAATGTGCTTGGTTCACTGTCTATGAACTGGATCATTGCAGATTTGAATGGTGCTCTTATTATCATAGTAGATAATAGTTCAAAACTATGATTTGAAGCCACATTCTCCAAGTATTCCCTGCAACCACAAACATGGAGTTGTTGCATTTACAACTCCTTTATACTCTGCTTTTGTAGATGAGAGTGCTATGGCACTCTGCTTCTTTCTTGACCAGCTGATTGGTCCTTCTGCAAGCATGAACACATATCCTATTGTTGAATTTTGATCTGTGTCATCACCTGCCCAATCACTGTCAGTAAACCCAATCAAATCAAGATAAAAAATTTCTTTGTAGAAGATCCCATGAGTTCTTGTTCCTTGAACAAAGTTTAGGGTCCTTTCAGCTATCCTCTAGTGGATCTCATGAGGATGATCCATGTATATTGAAGCCACACTAACTGCATAATATATGNAAGCAAACACCCAATCAACTGCCTATACAGTGTATTATTTACCATAGGAGAAGAACCTGCTTCTTCAAGCTTAACTCCTGAAAGGAAGGGAGTCTTGCTTATACTGCAATATTTCATGTTGAACTTGTTCAGAAAATCTAAGGAATACTTGGACTGATGTATTTTTATTCCATGTTGGGATTGAGAAATTTTGAGATGCAAGAATTGGCTCAACAATCCCAAATCTGTCATAGAAAATGCATGGTTCATTACATCCTTCAAGGAGGAAATCTCTTTCTTTGAACTTCCTGTAATTATAAGGTCATCCCCATACAAGACAATAATCATCAAAGAACCATGAATCAGCTTCAAATAGACATTAGGATCAGACTTGCATCAAACAAAACTCAATGACAGCAGAAAGCCATCAATCTTGGCATACCAAGCCCTGGGGCTTGCTTGAGCCCATACAATGATTTCTTTAACTTGCTCACTAAATATGGATTAGAAACAAACCCTTCAAGTTTCTGCATGTAAATCTCTTCAATGAGATCTTCATTTAGGAAATCACACTTCACATCCATGTGATGTACCTCCCACTGCTTCGAAGCTGTAATGGCTAAAGCTATCCTTATGGAATCCATCTTTGCCATTGGTGCAAAGGTTTAATAGTAGTAAATACCATGTACTTGTGAGTAGCCCTTGGCTACCAATATTACCTTATATTTCAAAGGTGAACTATCAGAAGCAAAATTAGTCTTGAAAATCCACTTACATTGAACTAGCTTCCTCCCTAGGAAAAGATCAACCAGTTCCCAAGTGTTGTTATTCTGGAGCGAGATGAAATCTCCTTTCATGGATGTTTTCCATCTTGGATCATGTGTTGCATATTCATATGTCTATGGATGTAATTCAAACATCAGATAGCACTTCTCAGCAAATAAGGGATCTTTCATACAAAGGGCACTCTCAAACTGAGATCTAGTCCTTTTAGTGTTAGTAGGATTTCCAACTAGTTCCCCAACTGCATGAATGGTATTTAATTCCCATTTTGGTCTTGTCGGACTTTCAGGATCTACAATCAAATAATCATTATTAGACATATCAGAATCATAAAACTCATTAGTCTCTCCACTTACAATCATTGGATCTGGTGGTGAAGAAGACTCTCCAACTTCAACTGCTACTAAAGGCTCTTCTTGGAACTGAACACTTATTTCAATGAAATATTTTTTAGTGCTCAAGTTGATCAGATTGTACCCTTTTTAATGTTTAGAATACCCAAAAATAGGCACTCTTGGCTTTTGGGCTGCAAATCCTTTCTCTTTTCTATTGGAATTCTATCCCAAGCCTTTGAGCCAAAAATCCTGAAATGGATCACATTTGTCTTGTGCCCACTCCAAGCTTCGAAAGGAGACATAACATCAAGTTGCTTATGAGGCAACCTATTCTATATGTAGGATGCATATTTTATAGCCTCAACCCAAAAATTTGGTGGAAAATTCTTAGCCTCCATCATGCAGGTTGCCATCTCCTTCAGTGACCTGTCCCTTCTCTCAGCAACACCATTTTGTTGTGGCGTGTAAGGGATCGAATGCTACATCTGAATACATGCATCCTTACAATACTGAATTAACTCATACTTGACATACTCACTTCCATTGTCAGATCTAAGGATCTTGAGTTTCCTCCCAAACTAGTTTTCAACCAACACTTTAAAGACTTTGAAGAGGTCAAAAACTTTAGACTTATGATTTAGGAAGTAAACCCAAAAATACCTGGAAAATTCATCTATGAAGGTCAGTGCATATTTGGATTGACTCATGGACATATGATGAAATGGACTAGTAATGTCACTGTGGATCAATTCAAGAGGTGGAGAGGTTCTCTCATGACTAGCTCTCTCAAATTTGTGCTCTAGGTGTTTTCCTAGGATACAACCTTGACAGACTCCTTTGAAAAAATTGATATTTGGTAACCCTATGACCATATATTTTTCACTCAAATCAGAAAGATACTTGTAGTTAATATGGCCAAATATTTCATGCCAAATCTTGATTTCCTCATTAGCATGAATCATAAGAGCGTAGGGGTTTGAGTAGGGTAGAAAATAGGAAAACATGTATACTTTTGAAGTGTGATCAACAACACCTTTGCTATGACTTTACCATTCAAAACATTAGTGATTTTAACATCATCAGTGGAGAAGATGACCTTTTTTGGAGACCCAGTGTGAGTCATCTGATACACTGACAAGATATTAGAGGCAATACCTAGAACATACAACACATTATTGAACTTACCATGGTCAAGATCAATCCTTCCTTTCCCCAAATTGTCAGTGAGAGATCCATCTCCCAAAACTATTGGTGGACCTTTCAACGTGTCAAGAGAGGAGAATGCCTCTTTTGTCGAAACCATATGTCTAGAAGCTCCAGAGTATATGATGAAGCTAGGTGAGCTTATGTGCCAGCAACCAAGGCATGTACTCTCTCTCTATCCTCTGAATTTGATCCTCCTTCCCTCTTCTTTGAGCAATCAGGAAGGGAGATGTTATTATTCCCCAGGAGTTGGGCCAACATGTCAATTTTCTTCTTCATATAAGAGCTCTCAGGATGATAGCTCTTACTGCAGTATGCGCACTTGCTCATTTCTCCTTTGTTCTTCTTCTTCTGGATGTTCTTCTTGGAAACTTGGGGCTCCTCTCAGGTGGCTTTTTAGCTTTTTTCTTGATTTTTGAATCCACCCTTGAATCTCTAGAAACCAAAGCTTGGTCTTTGGAAGGTTTGATGGTGTCCATCATCACCAACTTATCTTGTTCCTGTGTGAGGGATTCCATGAACTCTGCAAGCTTAGACATCTTCCAGGCTCGAGCTGTCAACTTGGTGGCATGGAAGGTTGAAACAAACATTGAATAGTCAAGGCCAAGCTTCAAGAGTATGGCCAAAACTATTTTCTCTTCCTTATTTTCTATCCCACATTGTTTTGGTTGCAAGAACAAGGGATTTAAACTTGGAAAAATAGAGTTCCAAGGATTCGAAGCTACTGGGACTCAAAGAGATCTGCTCATTCTTGATTTGATGTCCTCTCATCTCATATGTATTACCAAAAATCTCTACAAGCTTCTCCCAAACTTCATTTGGTGATGTCAATCCACCAAGATGGAAGAGGAGGTCTAAGTTGAAATGCTTAGACACAAAAGACCATAGGCCTCATCCCTCATGTTGTGCCATTTGATTTTCTTTGTAGCTGTATTGTGATATGCATTAGTTCCCATAGTAACCCTGTATATACCTTTCAATCTCAATGATATCTCTATCTCAGCTTTCCACTCAAAGAAATTGAATGGAATCAAGATGATCTTCTAAGATTGGTCCATAGCTCAAAAACTATGCCCTTCAATTAGTAGAATATGCTCCCAGTCAAGATGTCGAACCTGCAATAGCAATATGGAAGGACACAAATCAATCTACAAAGGCTTTGATACCATGTGGAAATTGAACCCAAGAGATAGAACAATTACACTCACAAAATTGCTAATCAAACATGCAAAATTAACATCAAAGGAGACTGAAATCAAAGCATAACATTAATTTGTATTGAATAAGTGTACAATAGCCAAAATTGTGAAGTAATATGCTGTTGAAATATATAATTACATGATATATTTGAATGCATAAGGATTCCATTCGAAAAGGTCAAAAAGTAGGCTTACTAAATCTAGTCAAATCCCCCATAGGTGCATAAAGCAGTTTCCAGATCCACCAAGATGCTCACAAATTGGATAAGTCAATAAGGAAATCTAATAATGGATGGAAACACAACTAATACATGCTTTTATTAGGAGAAAAGGAGGGAGATTGATGTGGTAAAAAAACAAGACAACTACACCTAGTCTAGCTTTTCCTTCTGCCTTAATTCTCAATAAAACAGGCAGCTTTTCAGAAAACATAGATATGCACTTTTGAGGATCCAGAATAAAGTAGACATGATAAATATGGTTTCCAGGAGGTTTCCCAAGCGCTCCATGACTCATTTTTAGCAAGTGTTGATCTCTAGGACATGTAGAAGGCAACTAGCATAGAGTGGAATCTAGGAGACTAGGTAATAAGACAAAAATGATTTAATTAATGTCTAAGATAGGTAACTATAGGTTTATTATTATAAAAATTTCACAATTCTTTATTCACTTGTGAGTTGAATATTATAGAGAGATGCTTTATGATGGTCCAAGTAAAGGATAAGAACCATCATAAAGCATCTCTCTATAATATTCAACTCACAAGTGGACAAAGAATTGTGAAATTGTTATAATAATTAACCCATAGTTACCTAGCTTAGACATTAATTAAATAATTTTTGTCTTATTACCTAGTCTCCTAGATTCCACTCTATGTTAGTTGCCTTCTACATGTCCTAGAAGTCAACACTTGCTAAAAATGAGTCATGGAGCGCTTGGGAAACCTCCTGGAAACCATATTTAGCATGTTTGCTTTATTTTGGATCCTCCAAAGCACATATATGCTTTTTCTAAAAAGCTTCCTGTTTTATTGAGAATTAAGGTAGAAGGAAAAGCTAGACTAGGTGTAGTTGACTTGTTTTTTGCCCACATCATCCTCCCTCCTTTTATCCTAATAAAAGAATGTATCAGTTTTGTTTCCATCCATTATTAGCTTGCCTACTTAACTTATCCAATTTGTTAGCATCTTGGTGGATTTGGAAATTGCTTTATGCACCTATGGGGCATTTGACTAGATTTAGCAAGCCTACTTTTTGACCTTTTCGAATGGAATCCTTATGCATTTGAATATCTCACATAGTTATATATTTAAGCAGCCTATTACTTCAGAATTTTTGCTATTGTACACTTATTCAATATAGATTAATGTTATGCTCCAATTTCAGTGTCCTTTGATGTTAATTTTTCATGTTTAATAAGCAATTTTGTGACTGTAATTGTTCTATATCTTGGGTTCAATTTAAAGATGGTATTAAAGCCTTTGTAGATCAATTTATATCCTTCCATATTGCTATTGAAGGTTTGACATCTTGATTGGGAGCATATTCTGCTGACTCAAGGGCACAGTTTCTGAGCTATGGACCAATCTCAGAAGATCATCTTGACTCCATTCAATTTCTTTGAGTGGAAAGATGAGATGGAGATATTGTTGAGAGTGAAAGGTCTCTATAGGGTTACTATGGAAATTGAGGCAGAGCACAATGTAGCTACAAAAAAATTAAAAAGGCACAACATGAGGGATGAGGCCTATGGTCTTTTGTGTCTAAGGATTTCAAGAGACCTCCTCTTCCATCTTGATGGATTGACATCACCGAATGAAGTGTGGGAGAATCTTGTATAGATTTTTGGTAAGATAGATAATATGAGAGGACATCAAATTGTGAATGAGTTGATCTCCTTGAGTCCTAGTAGCTTCGAATCCTTGCAACTCTATTTTTCCAAGTTTAAAGCCCTTGTTTTGCAGTTAAAACAGTGTGGGATCGAAAAGAAGGAAGAGCAACTAGTTTTGGCCATACTCTTGAAGCTTGGCCCTAAGTATTCAGTGCTTGTTTCTACATTCCATGCCACCAAGTTCATAGCTCGAGCTTGGAAGATGTCTAAGCTTATAGAGTTCATGGAATCCCTCACACAGGAACAAAATAAGTTGGTGATGATGGGCACCATCAAACCTTCCAAAGACCAAGCTTTGGTTTCTAGAGATTCAAGGGTGGATTCAGAAAGCAAGAAAAAATCTAAAAAGCCACCTGAGCAAAAGAGATACAAGAACAAGTCTCAAGAGGAGCCCCAAATTTCCAAGAATAACTTCTAGAAGAACAACAACAAAGGAGAAATGAGCAAGTGTGCATACTACAGTAAGAGCTATCATCCTGAGAGCTCTTGTATGAAGAAGCAAATTGAAATGTTGACCCAATTCCTAGAGAAGAATAACATCTCCCTTCCTGATTGCTCAAAGAAGAGGGAAGGAGGATCAAATTCAGAGGACAGATAGAGAGTACATGCCTTGGTTGCTAGCACATCAAGCTCACCTAGCTTCATCATAGACTCTGGAGCTTCTAGACATATGGTTTCAACAAAAGAGGCATTCTCCTCTCTTGACATGTCAAAAGGTCCACCAATAGTTTTGGGAGATGACTCTCTCACTGACAATTTGGGGAAAGGAATGATTGATATTGACCATGGTAAGTTCAATAATGTGTTGTATGTTCTAGGTCTTGCCTCTAATCTCTTATCAATGTATCAGATGACTCACACTGGGTCTCCAAAGAAGGTCATCTTCTCCCTTGATGATGTTGAAATCACTAAGATTTCTAATGGTAAATTCATAGCAAAAGGTGTTGTTGATCACACTTCAAAGGTATAGATGTTTTCCCATTTTCTACCCTACTCAAATCCCTATGCTCTTATGATTCATGCTAATGAGGAAATCAAGATTTGGCATGAAATATTTGGCCATATTAACTACAAGTATATTTCTAATTTGAGTGAAAAATATATGGTCATAGGGTTACCAAAGTTCAAGTTTTCCAAGGGAGTCTGTCAAGGTTGTATCCTAGGAAAACACCCAGAGCACAATTTTGAGAGAGCTAGTCATGAGAGAACCTCTCCACCTCTTGAGTTGATCCACAGTGACATTGCTGGTCCATTTCCTCATATGTCCATGAGTCAATCCAAATATGCACTGACCTTCATAGATGACTTTTCCAAGTATTGTTGGGTTTACTTCCTAAATCATAAGTCTGAAGTTTTTGACCTCTTCAAAGTCTTTAAAGCGTTGGTTTAAAAACAGTCTAGGAGGAAACTCAAGATCCTTAGATATGACAATGGTGGTGAGTATGTCAAGTATGAATTCATTCAATATTGTAAGGATGTAGGTATTCAGATGCAGCATTCGATCCCTTACACACCACAGCAAAATGGTGTTGCTGAGAGAAAGAACAGGTCACTAAAGGATATGGCAACCTGCATGATGGAAGCTAAGAATTTGCCACCAAAGTTTTGGGTCAAGGCTATAAACTATGCATCCTACATCCAGAATAGGGTGCCTCATAAGAAACTTGATTTTATGATTCCTTTTGAAGCTTGGAGTGGGCACAAGCCAAATGTGACCCATTTCAGGATTTTTGGCTCAAAGGCTTGGGATAGAATTCCAACTTAAAAGAGAAAGGATTTGCAGCCCGAAAGCCAAGAGTGCATATTTTTTGGGTATTATAAAGATTCAAGAGGTTACAATCTAATCAACTTAAGCACTAAAAAATATTTCATTGAAAGAAGTGTTCAGTTCCAAGAAGAGCGTTTAGTAGCAGTTGAAGTTGGAGAGTCTTCTTCACCACCAGATCCATTGATTGTAAGTGGAGAGACTAATGAGTTTTCTGATTCCAATACATCTGATAATTATGATTTGATTTCAGATCCTAACAGTCCCACAAGACCAAAATTGGAATAAAATACCATTCATGCAGCTGGGGAACTAGCTCGAAATCCTAGTGACACTAGGAGGACTAGATCTCAGTTTTAGAGTGCCCTTTGTATGAAAGATCCTTTATTTTCTGACAAGTGCTATCTGATGGTTGAATCATATCCAAAGACATATGAATATGCAGCACATGATCCAATATGGTAAACATCCATGAAATAATAATTCAGCTCGCTTTAGAAGAACAACACTTGGGAACTGGTTGATCTTCCCCCAGGGAGGAAGCTAGTTCAATGTAAGTGGGTTTTCAAGACTAAGTTTGCTACTGATTGTTCACCTTTGAAATACAAGGAAATATTGGTATCCAAGGGCTAATCACAATTACATGGTATTGACTACAATGAAACCTTTGCACCAGTGGAAAAAATGGACTCCATAAGGATAGCTTTAGCCATTGTAGCTTCGAAGCAGTGGGAGTTACATCACATGGATGTGAAGTGTGCTTTCCTAAATGGATATATAACTGAAGAGATTTACATGCAGCAACCTGAATGGTTTGTTTCTAATCCATCCTTAGTGTGCAAGTTAACAAAATCATTGTATGGGCTCAAGCAAGCCCCTAGGGCTTGGTATGCCAACATTGATGGCTTTCTGATGTCATTGAGTTTTGTTTGATGCAAGTCTGCTCCTAAAGTTTATTTGAATCTTATTCATGGATCTTTTATTATTATTGTCTTGTATGTGGATTACCTTCTGATTACAAGAAGTTCAAAGAAAGAGATTTCCTCCTTGAAGGATGGAATGAACCATGCATTTTCTATGACAGATTTGGGATTGTTGAGCCAATTCTTGGGTCTCGAAATTGCTCAATACCAACATGGAATAAAAGTACATCAGTCCAAGTATGCCTTAGATTTGCTAAACAATTTCAACATTAAATATTACAAGCCAAGCAAGACTCCTTTCCTTTCAGGAGTTAAGCTTGAAGAAGCAGGTTCTTCTCCTATGGTAAATAATACACTGTATAGGAAATTGATTGGGTGTTTGCTTTATCTTACACACACTCGATATGATCTATATTATGAAGTTAGTGTGGCTTCAATATACATGGAAAATCATCATTAGATCCACTGGAGGACAACCAAAAGGATCCATATCAACTACATCAAACAGCTTGTGCATGATAGTACCATTCATCTACTCTTCTGTGCATCTTTAGAATAAGTAGCAGACATCTTCACCAAAGTTTTTTGTGAGAAGACATTAAGCAATATCAAATCACTGCTTGGGATTGCTTATCATGCTGGATAGTGTGATTGATGACAATATTTCCAAATTTTGTTTTCCTGTCCATGTTTAAGGTAGGATTTTCCCACTGGGTTTTTGCCTCTTTCCTTGGTTGTATGGACAAGCAGTATGTAAAGGGTGACTAAGACTTGTTTCTAGGCCCTATAGTTTTCTGATGTTTACTCATAAATTCAGGCTTAAGGGTGGGTTTTATAATAATCAACACATAGTTACCTACCTTATACATTAATCAAATCATTTTTATCTTATTACCTAGTCTCCTACATTCCACTCTATGCTAGTTTCCTTCTACATGTCCTAGAAGTCAACACTTTCTAAAACTAAGTCATGGAGCACTTGGGAAACCTCCTAGAAACCATATTTAGCATGTCTTCTTTATTCTAGATCCTCCAATGTGCATATCTTCTTTTTTTGAAAAGTTGTCTGTTTCATTGAGAATTAAGGTAAAAGGAAAATCTAGACTAGGTGTAGTTGACCTGTTTTTTGCCCACATTGTCCTCTTTCCTTTTCTCGTAATAAAAGAATGTATGCGTTTTCTTTCCATCCCTTATTAGCTTCCCTACTTGACTTAGCCAAAGCATGAGAATCTTGGTGGATTTGGAAACTACTTTATGCACCTATGGGGGATTTGACTAGATTTAGTAGGCCTACTTTTTGACCTTTTCGAATGGAATCCTTATGCATTCAAATCTCTCATGTAATTATATATTGCAGCAGCCTATTACTTCATAAGGTTGGATATTGTACACTTATTCAATACATATTAATGTCATGCTCCAATTTCAGTCTCCTTTGATGTTAATTTTGCATTTTTGATTAGCAATTTTGTGAGTGTAATTGTTCTATCTCTTGGGTTCAATTTCCATATAAATTGAGATATAGTCATCCTAGAGTCCAGTGGATCTCCAGCAATATCACCAGCTGCTTGTATGATTTTCTCTTCCCACTTTGGCCTTATGGGTGATTCATGATATGAATTCATTTCATAATAATAATCATCAACATCATAATCAAATAAATAAGAGAAAGATTCATCACTTAGATCACCATGGAGTGGAGGATGTGAGCACTCCCCCTTGACTAGTTCGATCTCCTGCTTGGGCTCTTCTTAGAACTGTAAACTCCTTTAAATGAATGTTTTATAAGATGAAGGATCTAAGATCTTGTATACATTTTCATACTAAGGATATCCAACCAAAATGGACTCCTTTATTTGAGGTTGCAATTCCTTTCTCTTCTCGAGAGGAGTTCTAGCCCAAGCCTTTGAGCCAAAAACCCTGAAACGAGAAACATTGGGATTGTGATTAATCCAAGCCTCAAATGGAGTTTTTCATTCTAATTATTTGTGTGGAGATATTTTTTGAAGATATTCAGAAAAAATTATGGCTTCATCCCATATATTGGGTGACAAATCCTTTTCCTCCATCATGCATGTTTCCATCTCTTTGAGAGTTCTATTCTTGCGCTCTGGAACACTAATTTGTTTGTGGTGTGTAGGGCACAGAATGATGCATATGAATGATAATTTAATGACATAGATGTGGTAATTTATTTTTGATGTATTCCTTTACATTTTCATTCCTAAGAAACTTGATTTTATTCCCACTCATGTTCTCAACTAAATCTTTGAACAATTTTAAAGTCTCAAAAACTTCATATTTTTGTTTGAGATAATACACCCAACAATACCTTGATAGATAATCTATGAAAGTAAACACATAGATTGAATTCCCTTTTGAGGGTGTGGAAATAGGCCCTCTCATATATGAATGGATTATATCAAGCACTTGTACATCCCTCCTTTTCACCCCTTTATCATATTTGCACTCAACATGTTTCCCCATTATGCACCCTTTGCAATTGCCTTTAGAAAACGTGATTGTAGGAAGCCATTCAACCATGATTTCCTTTCTTAGTGCTTGGAGGTACCTGTAATTGATATGTCCAAATATATCATGCCACAAATTTTTTTCTCATTATCATGTGACATAAGCACATTCCTTTTGGATTAGGGCAGGAAGTGAGACAACTTATACATTCTTGAATCATGGTCAACAAAACCCACTACAAGAACTTGGCCTATAGAGATTTATGAGATCACTACATCATCTTGAATAAATTTCACTCTATTCGATGTACATGTGTGTGTCATTTGATATACATAGAGTAGGTTCACAGCAATATCAGACACAAATAACACATTGCTGAAGTACCCATTATCTAGATCGATCTTACCAATAACTTTGGCTGGGATCTCTGAGTCACCACCCATGAGGATGGATGGACCACTATAAGGATGTATGGTGGAGAAGGAATATTACATGGTATTCATGTTCCTTAAGGAATCCAAATCTATGATGAAGGAATAAGAGCCTAAAAATCCAGCAACCAAAGCATGGAATATATCTTTATTCTTTGAGCTTGAACCTCCCTCTTTATTCCTTGAGCCTTCTAGCAGTAGGATGTTGTTCTTATCAAGGAGTTGCACCATCATGTCAATAGTTTTCTTCATGCATGTAGTCTCTAGATTCCACCCTTTGTGACAATAAGCTCATTTTTGTCTTCTCTTTCTTATTATTCTCTTTGTTCTTACTAGGATTCGAACCCCCATCTGAAGATTTGGGATTCTCCTGCTTCTTCTTCTCTTGGTGCTTCAAATCCTTGGATTTATTCTTTCCTTTTGCTTTATTTGAAACACCTGCAGAGAGGGATTGATCCTTGGTGGATTTGATGGTAACCATTTTCACTAGTTTATCTTGTTCTTGATTCGAAAGGTCCATGAAGTCTTCCAATGAAGGAATTCTCCAATTTTGATGTGTCAACTTTCCTAACTGAAATGTGGAGACAAACACTAAATTCTCGGGTCTTGACTTGGAAAGAATGGACAATGTCAGCTGCTACTCTTTCTTATTAATGCCAAATTGTTTCATTTTAAGTACCAACGATTTGAACACTGTGGAGAAATATTGGATTGTCTCAAAGTGAGTTGGCCTCAGTGATATCAACTCATTTTTGATTTGGTGTCCTCTCATCTCATCAATATTCCCAAACAATGAATCGAGCTTGATCCAGAATTCATTGGGTGTTGTAATACTGTATACATGAAAGAGAATATCTCTTGATACACTAATACAAAGAATCATGAATGGATCATACAATTTGTTGAAGTACTTTGATTTTTCCACAGCAGAGTTGGGATCATTCTCAATCCCCATGGTTACTCTATAGAGGCATTTCGACCTTAGTTTGATCACCATTTCAAAATTCCAACCAAATTATTGAATGGGATAATAAATACATGACTCTGCTCCATTTATTCTTACGCACTGAGTTACAAAGACTGTTATAGATGATTTTACCACACATGGTTGATCACACTTTTATGGCGTTCCCTGTCCCTCTGCAGACTCTTTGGACCCCATGGACTATTTTTTTACCTTTGATGTTTCCAAGATCATCCCTAAAAACACTCATTATTTGTTGTACATGAATTTTAATCCCTTTCTCACATATATACGCAGATATTACCCCTAAAATCATGTACATCAGGATGTGTACAAAAGGACAAACATTTTTGGAGTTTTCCTTGATGTGGATTTGAGTCACTTGTCCCTTGGAATTCCATATGCCTTGATATCACTCGGATTTGGCCTTCCACTACCCCATTGAAGCACTATATAAGGAACCATTTGGATACATTGAAGAAGAGAGGAATTGAAGAGCAAGAAAACTATAGTCCATTGTTGCCATAACTTGCTTATACTTGAGTTTGCATCCCTTTGTATTTTGGAGAACTTTGTGTTCTTCCCAAGCTTGTATTTGTTTCTGAGCTTGCTATTGAGAGATGGAGGATTGAGGTGGTGGAGGCCCAGGTTGAGGACTCAGTCTCTCCGGTTCGCAGACGTGCCTACAGATGTTGGCACTTATGTAATCTCTAATTTATTTAATAGAAATATATTTTCCTTTCCAATGATATGCATTTAAATGAATATTGAATCGATGGATGTGTTTAATTTCTTATGTATCATTGATTGTATATGCTAGAGTAGGCCAAACACTATATTATATACCATGCTTTTCTTGTTTACTGTTGTTGAGAGTAAATTGCTAAAGCAAGTGGGATTAGAAAAAGATTGTTATAGAGAAAAATTCCTATGGCTTGGGGTACCACAACAGATAGAGTAACCGCAGAAATTGATCGTTTCCTATATGCAAGAGAAACAAAACATCTAACACTAAAGGATCTCAATACATACCTTATTCCAGACGGTTGATGTAGATCCCCATTGAGCTTTTCCACTCCTGCTTGTATAAGTAATTTGCTATCTCAACATTCAGCAAACAAGACAAGCATGCTATATATAATTGTGTTAGACCCACTCTAGCATATATAATCAATAACATATAAGCATTTAAAAGCATCCATGGATTCAATACTCATTTAAATACACATTATTGGACAAGAAAAGATATTTCTATTGATATAAAATAGAGATTACAATAGTGGCAACCTCTGTCAGCACGTCTGCAAATCACAGAAATTTAGTCCTCCACCTAGGCCTCCACCACTTCCATCCTCCATCTCTCAATAGAAAGCACACAAGAAAATGAAATCTTGGGAAGAACACAAAGTGCTCCAAGGGACAAGGGATGCAGACTCAAGTATAAGCTCTAGCAACAATGGACTATAGTTTTCTTGCTCTTCAATTCCTCACCTTTCAATGTATCCAAAGGGTTCTTTATGTAGTGCTTCAATGGGGTAATGGAAGGTTGAATCCGAACGATCTCAAGGAATATATAAGGCCAAGAGACAAGTGATTCAGATCCACATCAAGGAAAACTCCAAAACTATTTGGCCTTTTGCACACATCCTAATGTACGTGGGTTTAAGGGTCAAATCTATGTATATATGCGAGAATAGGTTTAAAAGTCGCGTATATCAAATAAGACATGTTTTTAGGGATAATATTGGAAACATCAAAGGTAGAAAAATAACCCATGGGTTCTAACGAGTCTACAGAGGGACAGGGAAGGCCATAAAAGTGTGATCCACCATGTGTTGTAAAATCAGTTGTAACACCACACTTGGGGGTAGTGGCCCGTCCACAATGGTTCCAAAAGTACCCCTAGTTATGCAGGTGCATCATGTCCTCGCAAACCCCACCACCATTGTTGCCTCATCTCACATCAACCTCGGGTCAAACATTCCTTTCATGGCATGTCTCAACTTTCCTAGCTTGGCTCAGTTAACAAACGACCCTATCCACCATCAAACGTTTTGGCCTCCCATGCCAACCAAAATCCCCTCATACATTCCCAAGTTTGAAGGGAAGGAAGGGGAGTGCGCCCAAAACCACATCATGAAGTTTCACCTATGGTGCTCATAAAATAGCATTGTAGATGATTCGATCAAGCTCATACTATTCCAATGCACTCTCACAGGTGCTACAGCCAAGTGGTATATTGAGCTACCACAAGCCAAATACCTAAATTTTAACTCCTTGGCATTCATGTTCCTACAATATTTTCAACTCTCTGTTAGATACGACGAAGGGGTGGAGATCTTGTTATCTTGCTTCCAGAATACTGCGACCCACATAACTGGCCACATCCATGAGTGGAGGCGATGCCATAGTTTGTGCAATATTCAACTTGATGACAAGATCTTCCTGGATTGGTTCCTACCAAAATTTCTACCACCTATAGAAAAGGAATTCACATCTGAACATCCCCAATCCAAAGAGGATACCATATTGAAATCCTAGCAGTTTGATCTGATCTATGCACAATCTGAATACCTTTACACTGTCATTCCAGGCACTCCCCGTGTAGGAACCTCCTACCAGGATGCACCGGGGGCATCCCATGTCGTAGATGTCATCATAGGTTCTATCTCCCACCAACGACAGCACCGTCCGAAAACACCTACAATACCACCACAACCAAGCAACACCCCTAGTGTTTCCTACCAAAACCAAACTCTGGACTATGCAAGAATGATTTCCTAGTTCGGAGCCACAAGTTCTTATGCATGACCTGCGCCAATGCAACAGGCCCAGGAATTAACTTGGCTGAAACAACAATATGTGGGACAAATGCCCACATTTGTGGCAGCTCCCCCATAAGTCTACTACGCACCACCTATATAAGCTGCTCAAGCCCCCGCCCTAGCTCCACATGCTCCATTGGGATAGGTGTTTGCACAGCAAAACCATCCCAACCAACTAGCCCCCAACAACCAACAAGGTCAAGCCAGGAATAAACAACCCTAGAACCAAGGAAATAATCAACTATAGGGAGACTATCAACAACGAAATCCTCCCAATAATGCCGTGGTGAACCGGCCAACCCAAAATCCTCAATGACCAAATGCACCAAGATGCAACGCTCTGTTGTGTACAAACCGACCATTCACACTATGTGAGGTCTACAGGCACTACACACATGAATTTCCCTTCCTGGGTCGTGCTAAGTAAGCCATTCACAATGAGGTTCAACATGCTACCAATACAGCAACCCAAGCTCAACCCAACCCAGCACCACCGTGACCCCCACCAATGGTCCTCCAAAATCCATTACCATTCCAAGGACTAGTAGCAACTGCAACCGCTCCCCATCCTAATCTCAAAGCCCCGAGGGCACCTTCGAGTGTAGAAATAGGTGTTCACCACCTGCTAGCCATGACAACTGAAGAGGTTAATTTATAGACCAGATAAAATCAGTACAGAACCAACACCGAACCTGTTGACACATCAGCGGCATCTACGTCTAAAACAACCAATGCACCTCTTCAGCTACCCCGTTTCCCTCTACGCCCCCCCATACGATGGGTATCCAACAACATCATGGCTAGAGCTGCTATAAGCTACAACATTGTGGATGATTTGGCCCAAATACCTACCGCCATGTCTTCTCTTGAGGTACTCAAAACATTCCCAATGTGATGAAAAGCCTTACTAGCTGCCCTTGGTGCTGTAGACCTCTCTGACTCCAAGTTGATCACATTCAACATGGAATGGAGAACCGTGGATGCCATCAACCATTGCCTTCCAAATATCAGTGTCTATCCAAAATCTGGTTGTGTGTCGATGCAAAGTGGGTGAGGGGGCATCCACGTGCATTATGTCCACCCTAGTCTATCAGAAGCTTGGATCCCCAATTCTGCAACCATCCTCTACTACTCTGTAGGCTTATGATGGCCACCCCACTAAAGCCTAAGGAATCCTCCCCCATGTCCCCATCACATTAGCTAGGAAAATAGTAAGGATTGACATAGAGGTTGTCAATGCTCAGTTGGACTATAACCTTCTCCTCGAAAGAAGTTATGTGTATTCCATGAGATCCATAGCATCAACTGTTTTTCATCTCATGATGTTCCCCCACAAAGGGAAAATCATGACAGTTGACCAATTGACTTATCATGATCCACAAGGGCTAATGGTGCCCGCCAACACTATCCCTATGATCAACACCATTGATCCGCAAGGGATAACCACACTCGCCAATGTTATCCTTGCGGTCAACACCATGGTTGACAACATACCAACCTCCCCGTTGTTCAATGTGGACCCTGGGTTGTTTTCCGATACCACCATGATGAATTCTTTCCCCTTAGTTTCACCACCGCTGACACTAAATGAGACTGCATATTTGTGCATGCTCTCATCCAGCACTACTGCACCCAAACATCAACCAAATCTGCACACCCAACTACAACCACAACACCATCTGCAACCGCAACAACATCAATAGCCGCATCATCATCAGCAGCCATAGAATTATGCACAACCACCACCACAACCTCATCCCCACATGCAACCATTAGGGATTTATCTGGGCTCCTCCCTAGTCCACACAATTCCCTTCCTCTTTCCCCCGCATAGTGTCATTAGCAAGCCAGTAATGGCTACCTTAAACTTACCCAATTTCACATTGGGAATTCCTGTATGGTACCTTGATCCACCGTTCCAACCACCAATTCCCCAGGTAGTCTTAACCCCTGTGCAACCCATTGTAGTCGAATCTCATCCTCCACTCAGCCTGCAAAAACCAACCACCATACTTGCACCCACACCACCCCACCCAAAAATGGCCAGGGGAAAAAATGCGAAATCTACTGCTGAACCTCAATAGATCCCTCCTTGTGTCATCTGCAAAGAACAGGTCCATCCAACTCAAAGATTCCCTGATATTCCCATAATCTACGCACATTTGGATTCCATGGATACAATGGAAAATCTTCCCACGGTGGAACTCCCAAGCGGTCCAATAGTGAGAAACAAGTCATTGAGAACAAACCATGATTACGCCATCTGTAGATTGTATGGACACTATTCTCACCACTACTAAGACTTTTCTGAGTTCTGAATGGCTCTATCCAACCTTTAACAACATTCCCTTAAATCTGAGATCACTTCGATAGAAGAAGTTCACCCCCCACCTCCTTCTTCAAACACCATGTCCATTTACATGATGTCTAGTTCTACAAACCCTCTTGTCTCCACAATCACCAATGGTCCATCAGAGCCATCTCTTTGTTGCTTCCACAATGATGAAGGATATACTTGAAGCCTTAACAACCCTAGAATATCCATGGGATGGCATGCACCATCGCTCATTCTTCCTCCCTAAAGAACTTGTGTCGTAGTCTAATTGGTCGTTTTCCGTGGAAACCAAAGATTTCATTCATGGAAAAGTCGACTGGTTCAAAAATATTATTCTGACACCAAATTCCTTTGAAGAAGGGAACATGGCCAACATTTCACCAACCATCAAAATAAACATCTCAACCAATCCTGAGGTTGTTGAAGAAATCATGCTTGGGTCATCCAGCTCCCCGAAAGAAGTTGCTTCCTACAAAGCCCTCTTCTAAGAGTTCTGTGACATATTTTCCTTGTCCTACACTAAAATTCTTGGGTTGGATCCATCTATTGTGGAAGACCACATTGACACATGGCATGATGTGGCCCCCATGCAACAAAAGCAACAGCCCATCCACCCCTCCAAAGTTGTCGTGGTCAATGCTGAAATTGAGAAGTTGCGTACACCACTTGGGTTTCTAATCCTGTTCCTATGAATAAAAAATAGGGTACCATCCATGTTTTCACATACTTTCATGATCTAAATGGGGCATGTCCCAAAGATAACTTCCCAACACCCTTCATCGATTATATTATCGATGCATGCACCGGACATGAGGTCTTTTCCTTCATGGATGGATTTTCTGGATATAACCAAATTTAGATCCAGAAACAAGATCATTACAAGACTGCATTCACAACCCCGTGGGGCACATTCACCTATCGAGTAATGCCCTTTGGTCTGAAGAATGGTTGAGCCACCTTCTAGCATGCCATGACGCACTGTTTCCGTGACCTCATCCACATCATGTTGGTCTATCTTGACAACGTCATTGCACGGTCACAGAAGCAAGTACAACACATAGATGACTTGCGGCAAGCCTTCCTACGATGTCGCAAGTACAAAATACACTTGAACTCTTTCAAATTTGTTTTCTGTGTCCCAACAGGCCGTCTCCTAGGGTTCATCGTGTCACACAAAGGAATGGTCGCTGATCCCTTGAAATTCCAAACCAATTTCCCTCTAACGTCACCTCTTTAAGTGACGCTAGTTTAGCATGTAATATAGTATTGTCCCTTTTTTTGTACACATTTTTAAAAATTGAGTCTTATGTATTGTTTCCCCTCATTTCTCCAGATGGATCCTACTTCAGAGTGGTACATTGGATTTGCTGATGGAGCGAGCAGATGGTATCCAAACCTCACATCGGCTGCATGGGTCATATACTCCCCATCGCGCGAGTCACATCCATATCGATAGAATATGCATGGGCAGTGTGACCAACAACCAGGCTGAATATGATGGTGTTAATGGCCTCTTGGATGCCACTCTCCAGTTAGGAATTTTCCATCTTAATGTCTTCTTAAACTCTCGGCTGCTTGTCTCCCAGTTGAAAAACTACTACCAGGTACGTGATCTATGCCTCTTTAGAAAATTCCTGCGCACTAAACAAATGGTTAGAACATTTGAAACCATTACGTTCACATACGTTCCCAAAAACCTCAATAGTGTAGTAGATCAAATGGCTAATGATATTCTAAATTGGCACATTCATAATCACATATAGGAAACATACAAACACAACATCATGCATAATCATATATAAAACACACACAAGTGTAAAAATGCATCATCTAGGCATTGCATTTCACATCATCATAAAAAGACTCACATATAAAACCATAAAAAGTGCATCCACATGTGTCAAAAATATATAGGTATATAAATTGCATGTCCAAAATATGTCCAGCACAAAATGAGAAGCCACATATGCTTTCTCAGCTGAATATATATAGCAATGCAAAAACTCCTAAGTGCACCAATGCACTAGGGGCAGCCCCACTGGCTGCTAATATGACCCAGAATCATCATCTGGCTCAGTATCATCATCTTCCTAAGAAGGCTCATCCTCTGCAGGAAGATCCCCTCTCGCCACCTGATGAAGGTAATCGAAAGCCACAACCACCTTCCTCATCACAAAGGTCCACTCTGGAGGAAAACTATGAATGGAAGCAATCAGCTCATTATTCAAATTCTTCCAACAGTCATTATAGATCCCATCAGCAAGCTGCTCCAAATACGAAAAAAAAACATCCTCCTCCCGCCGTCGCCTGTGAGGGTTCCCTGCAGGAACCGACGCCTTTGAAATAGTGACCACCCACCTCTGATACGCAGGCGGCGGGAAGGGACCAACATATTCATACACAAAGAAAGACACCATCAGTCTATACATACAACTATCAACTAGCTAAACTAATATATGTATAAGGATGAACACAAAAACATCACACATACATACCAGCCGGTCCTCATGCTTGGCTTGGAGGTCAGGGCATCTCGGGGTCCCCATGATAGTTCATACCTGCATACGAGTACTGCTCTATAAACACTGGAATCTTCTGCCACTACTCTAGCAGCTCCTCTATAAAGAAACAACCGCCTTTGCCACTACCCTCTCGTACCATCATTTGGCACCACCTGTGAATCTGTAGATCCCGCAGACCACTATCCCGCACTTCCCGATGCAGATGCATAGTAGGTACTTTCTCAAAAAATAAAGAACATAAAAAGGAGCCAAATAAAAAGCGTGCCCCAGTTTCCCTCGCATTGTTCAGCTGATGCCGAACAGCCAGAAGATACATATGGGCCCACCCATAGTAAGTGCCCCTCATAGAATGCTCTACCAACTGCAGCTTCCCTCGAGATATCTTGTGGCTCCCTATGGAACCTAAGATACATAGTAGTAGTGTCACCACTTCCTGTGTTGACAAGTCCTCAATGTCGCAGGTTAAGATGTTTGAGCCATGCACATAGGCAGTGGCGTAACAGTTCCTATCACATAACTCCTCCAATGTCTCCCACCGAGATAGCACTGGTGCTAAGTCACTATCAACTCCCAACATAGGGAGCCTAGTCAAGAAGTATATATCTAACAACATAATCTCAATACACTGGCCCTGGAAGAGGAAGATCTCGTCCCCAATATCCCAAAAGCTCACTAATGTTTGCAACAATAGACGCAAGCTCTTCATGAGGGGTATCCGCATGAACTTCTGTAAACCACAATGGGCCAGTGTAGCACACACATTCGCGTCATGCAATTCCACCTCCCAGAGGTCTTTACAATCTCTCTCTCACCACTTGATCTCATCCATCTTGCACAAGCAAAGTTCAGCTGTCAGCCATAGCTCTCATAAAAAAATGTCACCCAGGGACCAAGTCACACCTATTTGGCCAAAAAGAGTGACTAGGTCACTCAAAAATTCCTCACAAGTGTGACCCAGTCACTCTTTTTCCCTCAAAAGGTGTGAATTGGCTCATTGAAACCCCAACAAACTCATAGAGGGCCTCCAAGTGACCAAATTCAAAATGTAAACCACTAAAAGGGAAATATTTTGCTAGAGCTCTTACCTGCAATTCGTGGAACTCGAAACCGCTGGTCGGTACAGGAGAAATCAGAAAAAGAAAATCTAGGTCCCACCTCTCTAACTCTGTAGTGAACAGTGATAATGACACTTCACAAATTGGTCCCCACGCATATATAGGCCCCATTTGACCTATTTTCTCCCTTTTGACATAACAAGACCATACGGACTCCATTTGAGATGTCGTTTGCACCACTGTTTTTAGAATTCCACCCTCTATTTCCTTATGAGACCAATTCCTAGAAGTTACCTCGATTTACGAGCCACATCATGGTGATACAAGTGTCTTTGGACCTCTACTTGTATCACACTTTCCTACCGCCAATCATGTAGGTTCACGAGCCACCACCTGGAAGGCACATATTTTTAATTTAACATATAGCTGTCTAATCCACCCACCGCACCTTACACAGGTTTCTGTACCATTTTTAGGAGGACAGATCATTTACTTTGCATGCATTGGGAGCATAACTGCCTCCAGACTTGCACTCACATCACATGAAGTTAAGTCCTCCCATCACAAATCACACACAGCTCTCCTGACCTCTGTCCAAGAGCCACTTCGGTTTGCATGCCTCTATTGCACTGATTTGTGTGCCTCTTCCATGATCTATCCTATGCATGTATTGGTATGTTTAAGAGCCACCTGCTCCATCCATACTACATGGATGACCTTTGGGACACTTTCCACTATCCTGACATGGGGCACCACTTGTGCCACCACAGTCGGTTGACCATATTAGAGTTTCTTTTAAGCTCTTTTCTGAATCCTAAAAGAATGAAAATATTGCTGAGCGCAACTGCTTCCTTTCCCTCTCATTAAAGTATAGGAAAGGGCGTCTACATTTTCTCATTTATCTCCTTTTTCCGACCATGTAGACCATCAAATGAAAAGGACCACCTTCGCATATTCAAGACAAGACCATTCCCCTCTACATCCTTTTATGCTTTCTCGGGAAGCGGGGCCAAACTTTACGAAAAAGCTCACCATAGGTTGTCATTAAGCTCTTTTCCAACCTTCTCTTTAATAAAATATTACTGAGTAAACTTGGTTTCATTCATTCGCATAAAAGTATCTGAATGACCGTTTAGTCAGTATAGGTTTAACCTTTTCCGGCCTGACTGGACCACCAATGGTAAAGAAGTCTCTCATCCCCTAAAGGATGGGTGAGCTCTCCTGTGTATACTTTTATCCTTTTTCAGACACAGGAGACTACCAATGAAAAAGAGCCCCCACTAGAGTCTTCTTCATGCTTTCAAACTCTCTAAAATTGAAAGCACCATTGAGCATTTACTTTCTCGGGCTCACCAAAAATCCACGAGATCGTACCACAATGGTGTCTTTAGACACCACCCCACAGATAATAGTTTGGCAACATTCCCATGTTGGGTCACCTTTTTTCAGAGTACTATGGAATGTGTCTTCCTTGGATCCCATCAATATGAAAAGTCTCTACCTCCCCCAAGCATTTCCCATCTATAGTTACATTCTCGATACTACAGCTATGATCCCTTTTCCATGAGTAAGTTTCATTTGATGCCTGGTCTGCCCTATTGTCATACTCTAAAAAAATCTATTTTGAGTCCACTACACTCCCTCTACCCCTATTCAACTCCTTCCCTCACCACCCCCCCATTTAGTGGGCCAGTCCTCAGATTGTCTCACATATTTTGGTTATCTCCCTCGCGCTTTTGGTTAAGGAAATACCATTACCTTGACCAAGGGCAGGTCTCCCTCTGTCGATGAAAACACATGTATTCCAGAGGATTGATCCAGAGGTCCCTATATCTTGGTTTCATTAACCTCATTGATTATTTCCTTGGACCACTTGAGAGGAGTCCTTAGTGCCTCTCGGGATGGTTGTTTCTCACGTGCTCGATTCCAGCTACATCATCGCACCATTGAGATTCGTACAGGGTATTGGTCCGTGCAGTATTTGGTCGAAGACCCCGGATGTCACCTGACTCTAGCACATTGATGATTATATTTGAGGGATCCCAATAGCTTCATATCCCTTATGATTTATGGGTTTCATTGGAGACAGTGTTCAAGATCCCTAGTAGTGCTTCTACATAGATTTATGATTGATGCAACATATTTGTACCACAAAGACTCTGACTCTCCATCAGCGGGTCCCTACAACTATGTATCATTCCAGATCCAGCAGGATGTCAGTCGTGAAGATATAACATTCCATGAGAATGCCATGGGTCTAATGTAGTAGTTCTTCAGATTAGTATTGCATTCAACCTCTCATTGAGGAAACCACTATTGTAACAACAGTTGTACATGATCGGCTCTTGTATTATAGAGATTAGATCACATTATTCTTTTGACATCGTTATGAGCATGGGGATGCCTGCCTCGTCTATATACATGTCACACATTATTTGTATCTCACCCATTTATGGGAACCGTATTAATACAAAAACCAAAATCCACCATGCCCCAGCCCAAGAAGCACCACCTCTCCCCAAGAAAATCCTATGATGTCTGTCAGCCATACTATGAGCTCCTACCCTCACACATCAAGGGGTAATCTGTTAACCCAAAAAAATAGTCATTAAGCTCTACAAGATCTACACCACCCAAGGACATCCATGCACGACCCTCATTTGACCCGCACACCCTCAAAAAGGCTTAAAAATATGACAAAGGGCTTAAAAACCCCTAAAAAGAGCCAAACTAGCTCCCATAGGGGCTAAAACCTCCAAAAAGGGGATAAAACCCCTCAAAGGAGCTTAAAATCCCCAAAGGAGCTAAGTATTGGGAGAAAGGGGCTAAAATCCCAAAAAAGGGTCTAAAGCCCCAACTAGGGGCTTAAAACCGTAAAAATCGTGAGAAAAAGTATAAATAGAGGGGTGTGGGTCACTCTCAAATCACTTCTCAACTCCCTATCGTTATGCTGCTCATGTGAGTGCCTTGAGACCATTTTCCTTTTAAGCCATTCACCCTCCCTCTCCTCCATTCCCCCATTGAGCCATAGCTCCCCATCCATTGAGAGGTGCTCTCCCAAGATAGGGCATGGTGGCCCATTCCAACCAGAGAAGGTATACTTGTCTTTCTATGTTTTTGCTTTGCTATATTGTAGTTTTCTAACATTATTTGTTTGTAGGTTTGTTGTTTAACATTTTCTTGTAGGTTTCCAATGATTGCTTGTAGGTTCTTTTAGTTCTCTAATAGTTGTATGCAGGGTTCTAGAGCTCTGCCCTAACCTTGTGTGTAGAGGGGTTCCATTTCATTTTTTGTTTATTTCTTTCTATTCTTCCATTCTCACGATAACCCTACCCTTCCGTCCTATATACAAAAGGGAGCCATTCCTGCCTATAGCAAGGGCGAAAGCCCTACTATAGAGCCCATAATAGCAGATGTTTACATTGGCATTGTCACCAGCGTAGGAGCCACAATAGGAGAGGATGGGCCTCTTCCACATATTTGACTGGTTGGAGAGAAGAAGGAATCGTTTGATATCAGAACTGAATAGGATACATTTTTTGGAGCATGGGATGCAATCAGAAGAAATATTGGTAAATCACATGTCTATGAAATTCCTCCCACTTTTCATTCTACACTAGAGGCAGGACCATCGTGGCATCATGCTACCTTGCAACACTTCTTTGAGAGTTTTTTATCGCTAGCAAGAGACCTAGACGCTTTGGCTGAGATTGAAAATGTGTTACGTTACCCGGGTAAGGAGTCCATGGTGTATTCTTTACAAAAGAAAAATACAGGAAAGGAGATATGTATGAGTACTCAGATTGGAGACTATGAAATTGATTCGATAATTCTGGATCTAGGGTCGGATATAGATATCCTAACAAAGCATACATGGGAAAATATGGGGTAGCCGACATTGGGATGGTCCCCTATGCAGCTAGGATTAGCTAATCAGGTGAAGGTGCAACCAATTGGATGGATATGTAACTTGGTCGTAGATGTTGAAGGTATGAGGCCTCATGCTGATTTTGACGTAATTGAAGTTGTTAATGCTGAAGACTCCTACCCCGCATTGGTAGGGGTTGTATGAGACAACGATAACATGGAATTCATTAACTTCAAAAAACAGATGATGACTTTTGAGAACCAAGGTATTAGGGTCATCGCACCTATGCATCCAGATGAAGGCAAGAGATACATCGAACCAGTAAAGAATGAAGTTGTTAAGGGATGGGATCATGCCTACAATATCTCTGAAGATTATATTCACCCGACTGTAGACGGAGAACTCAGTTGATGTAGCACTAGTTCCGTGTCTTCAAATTTTAAGGATGTGTTAGAAAATTGGCAAATTTGCATGCATGAGGTGTCCTTTAGGAAGTGCAGATTAATCACACAGTCATTGCGCCATGTTGCGACTGAGATTGTAGAATTACTAGTTTATTAAGGGCTGCCTCAACTTTTTTCGTTCTTAATGGAATTTGAAGAAAATGTCTTAGAACCAAATAAATTGAAGGAAATGGAGGAGACACCGAAGGATACTCTAGCACGCTGGTGGGAAACTCATAAAAAGGCAATTACCGGATGGGCCACTGTCGACGCTTGATGACAGTTCACTTTGGAAATGCAGAGACATACCACACTAGGAGGTATGATGGATGGAATGACCCTAGTGGCCATTTGTTTGAATGCCAAACATTGTGGGCATCACGACCAAAGGATGAATGGGTGCATGCCTTTATTCACACCCTGGATGAAATGCCAAGATCTTGGTATGTATCAGTGGATCTACAAATGGACATAACCACTTGGGAAGAGATGATGGTTTTCTTTGTGCATACCTTTCATTTTGCATATGCTAACCTTGATGTTAACAATGCACTTCAGATTATTCAGGATGTGGTTCTAAAATTTGTCCCAGTCACATACCCTGTGGATCCACATGTGTAGTGCCACGTGTAGACTATAATGGAATTCGATAACATGTCTAGCGAACTTGAACATGATGATGAGCTATGAAATATCAATATCCTGGAGACAGAGGGAATTAAGGATGTTGCAGCACTTGATGTACCAACTGATCAAATGAGTCAGCCATTGAATATCATAAATGTTAACATTGAGACATAAGAGAACCCAAAATTCTCAATTGTTAGGGACTATTTGGATGAGGAGACCATGGAAAACATCATAGACCTACTACATGAATTTCAATATCTCTTTCCAACAAAGTTCTAAAAAATGAAGGCGATTCTAGGTGATCTAGGAGAGATGAATATCCTGTTACAACAAGATGTGAAACCCGTAGGACAGAGGCCATATCACCTGAATCCACATTACAAAGAAAGAGTCAAGGTTGAACTTGACAAGGTGTTGGATGCCGGAATCATTGATCCAGTAGAATAATCAAAATGGATCAGTACCATGGTGGTCCAAGACAAGAAAATGGTTGAAGTTCGTATCTGTGTCGACTTATGAAAATTGAATGATGCCTGTATGGATGACCCATTTCCGACCCCTTTCACTGATGAAGTACTTAAAGGAGTAGGAGCTCAAGAAATGTATTCTTTCATAGATGGATTCTCTAGTTATCACCAGATAAGAATCGCCAAGGAGGATCGACATAAAACCACATTTGTCACTGAGTGGGGCTACTTCCGATACACAGTGATGCCTTTTAGGAAGAACAATGCGCTTGCAATATTTTCTAGAGTTGTTGTCGTGACATTTAAGGATTTGATTCATAAGTTTCTACATGTGTATATGGATGATTGGACAGTGTATGGCCTAATCAAGGATCATTTGGAAAAGCTTTGAATGATGCTGGAAAGTTGTCGACAACATCAGATCATGATGAACTCCAAGAAGTGCATTTTTTGTGCACCATTTGGGATACTGTTGGGTCACATTGTGTGCAAGCAAGGATTACTGGTTGATCCTGCTAAGATAGGGCTCATTTTTAGCTTGCCACCACCGACCAATATAAATATGCTTAGGGCGATGATGGGGCACACTGTGTACTATCAAAAATTTATTAGAGGATAAGCTCCAATCACTTCCCTGATGGAGAAACTATTGAAGAAGGATGTTGTCTTTACATGGAGTCCAGAATGTCAAAGTAGCTTAGACACCCTGAAGGCTAAGATGGCTTAATCACCAATACTTGTATTCCCCGATTGGAACAAAGAGTTCCACGCGCATGTCAACGCATCTTTTGTTGCACTAGGGGTAGTGCTCTCGCAGCTGGTTGAAGGATATTTGGTTCATCTGATCACTTTCTCTAATCAAAACTTGTCATTCGCTGAGAGGAATTATACAAACACAGAGCGTGAAGGTCTGGTGAAGGTTTATGCACTGCAAAAATTTAGGAATTACCTTTTAGGTGGCCACTTCAAGATGTTTACTAACCACTCTGCTTTGAAGTATATGGTCAGTAAGCCTATGTTGGGGGGGAAGATATGTCATTGGTTACTTCTCTTTTAGGAGTTTGATTTTGAAATAATTGTAAATATGGGTCACTTGAATGTTGGCCCCGATCATTTATCGAGAATTGAAGCAGGAAAGGAGCCTACTAATATTGAAGATGGACTGCCTGATGTGCAGTTATTTTGAGTTGACATTGCAAATGACCATTATGCCCCAATAATCCAAATTTTTGTGACAGAAGTCGCATCAGAAGAAATTTCCACAAGTAAAAAGAAGCAGTTGGTGCTTAAAGCCTCTTATTATCAACCGATTTTCGGACACCTATATAAGCTAGGACCATATGAAACCTTGCGTTGATGTGTCCTACCACATGAACAAGGGCATATCTTAGTAGAATCTCATGCGGGAGTCATCGGGGGACACTATGGCGGTCGTATAATGACAAGGAAGGTGCTTCATGCAAGTATTTGGTGGCCTACGCTACACAATGATGCGACAGATTATGCGCAGACCTGCGACGTTTATCAACGCACTAGGAAACCATCACGATGAGATGAGATTCCACTAGTTCCAAAGGTAACTTTGCAACCTTTTGATAAATGGGTTGTAAAATTTGTGGATCCAATCAATCCACTTGGGAAAAGAACTGGTGCATAGTAAATAATCACTGCAACATTCTACTTGCAAGATGCGCAGAGGCTGCACTAGTAGTAGATTGCACTGTGGTGACAACAACAAGATTTCTCTTTGATCACATTATGACACGGTTTGAATGCCCAAGGATATTAATGAGTGACCAAAGAATACATTTCATCAATCACACAGTTAGATCATTGGCGGAGGAGCTGCAATCGATACAACATAAGAAATGTACACAATATCATCCGCAGGAAAATGAGATGGTAGAAGAATTCAACAAAATCTTTGAGCACACACTTGCAAAGGTATGTAACTCTAACCGAGATGACTGGGATTTGAAAATTATAGTAGTACAATGGGCATATCGCACCACTTGCAAGAGACTGACAGTGAAAACACCGTTAAAATTTATATATGGGAAAGAGGAAGTTATTCTTATGGAGTACATCGTTCCCAGTCTATGCATTGCAGTAGAAACATGCAGGGATTGTGAAGTTGCACTAGAAGAGCACGCAGTGTAGTTAATACATCTTGAAGAATATCGTTTCATCATAGGATAACATCAATGCATCAAGAAGGATTGACAAAAGGCTTGGCAAGATGACCATATAAAAAACAAATTGTTTTAGCAAGGAGATTTGGTGCTGCTATATGACATCAAGTTCTTGAAGCATCCAGGTAAGTTACAAATGCACTAGTTAGGTCCTTATCATGTTAATTCTATTACATCTAGGGTTGTAGTTCAATTGTAGCAGTTAGACAGGGCGGTGTTTCCAAATCTTGTGAATGGAAGCTGCTTGAAGCCCTATTGAACGGGGAAAGAACCATGCAATGCCTGAGGCACTGCACCAAAAAAAGAGAGAAAGAGAGAAAATATAGGTAGAATATACAAAAAGAGGAAGGGTATGCCAGAAGTAACGGCCACTCAAGAATAGGAGTCATTAGCGTAGTTAGAAGTATCTGCTGCAATAGTTGTAGGGTTGTAGCATAGTCACAATAAGCAATAGATAAAGAGTAGTTAATATAATTAACCACATAGCACCACGCACTACTTGAGCTGCTGTGCAAAGAAGGGGAAGGATATATAGAAAGGGGGCCTGATTGCACCAAGAGAGAGGGGTTGCACTGAGAGAACAGTAGTTACATGGAAGAGAGGGGCTACACCGAGAGAACAGTAGTTGCATGGAATAGAGGGGTTGTGCTGAGAGCACAATAGTTGCATCAAAGAGAGGGGCTGTGACGAAAGAACAATAGTTGTATGGAAGAGAGGGGTTGTGTTGAGAGAGAAGTAGTTGCATGGAAGAGAGGGGTTGTGCCGAGAGAACAGTAGTTGCATGGAAGCGAGTGGCTACACCTAAGAAACTGGTTGTGCATAAGGAAATGGCTGCGCTAGTGGAAGTGACTATGCAAAAAGGAGTGGTTGAACAAGAGGAAGAATCAATAGCGTCATTTAGATGATGGATCCCTCCAACCAGATGATGATGACAGGATGTAACATCAGTACTCAATGATGATCATTCAGACAGGTGAATGTAGACACTTTTTGTACATCTAACGATAGCATATCCAAGCGGGATGTTGGAAGAATCAACGATGCAATCGGTTCATTAATGCAGCATTTAGTCCTAATGATGAATCGGATATGACAATGATGATATATGAAGTGAGGCTGGTGTTATAAGCAGATGGTAAGTAGCTGAGAGGACACCATGGGGTGAAGTTACACTATCCAAAGTTGTAGAGATAGGAAGCTCTGTTGCATAAGGAAGTGGAAAATGGAGCTAACATGCAGGGCACCCTAGATTCATGGGATATTTTGAGTGATAGTGCTTCATCAGTGGAAACTGAAGAAGAATTTGCAAGTATGAGGGATAGCTCGTTCAAGATAGAAGTGCCTAGCAAGGTTGTTTTTTGCTATATTTATCCCAGACGGTCTGAGGTGCAAACCAAGAAACTCACGAGGAATCCAAAAGGGGCTAGAGTTCTTTCCCCACTTGACTAAGTCTACTAGAATAGGGACTGAGATCAACATCAGGAAGCTTTGGCTAAGCCTGAATGTAAGGAATGACAATTTTGTGGATCCTATAATGGCTTCCAAGGTGGCCCGAAGGCTCCGAATTCACAGCTGTAGATAGTTTCCATACAAAAGGGAGCCACCCAGACAATGACAGTGTGACCAAAGAAGTCCAATGACCAGTAATTGTGGTTGGAGGCGCAAAAATATTCAGTGAGATACGATATTGTAGTAGTATGCCAAGTTTAGCAGAGATTGACCATAGAGGAGGAAGTTGCATCAAATTGCATAGTTCGACATATTCCTAGCAAACAACACACTGCTGTCTGGGAGTAGTTTCAGCAATCCATGCTTGTTGAGTCCACCAAGTCCATCTAATGTGGCTTGAGGACAAGACACAAGACTATGTTGGGGGCCTACTCGCAATGGGTTGGGGAAATTTGCACAGCATCACGGATGCTTCGCAAGTCCAGAGGACACCGCGTAAGAGGAAGATAGTGCAATAGGAAGAAGATAGACTACTTTTGATTACTTTTTGTCACTTTTTGTACTTGTTGACCATTTTTTGTGGATATTGGTCATTAGTGAGTTAAATCAATTAGGAGTTAGTTAGAAGTGGACCATGAATGTAAAGGCATGAGCCTATATATAGATATATATATAGGTGGAGAGATACAAAGGGAGATAGAAAACAAATTGTTATCTGTCTGAGATGAATTGTTATTTGTTTTTATATATGGTTGATTGCACATACGTAATATGATAAGGCGGATGTTGATCTAAATAATTGTTATCTTTTTTTTTCTGTTTCCATCTTTGTGTTCCTAAAAACCTCATGATGAATGCTAAGTGAATCTGGAATATGGAGCTATGATGCGATGTTTTACTATTTATGAATGTTGTCATACTTTTCGATTTGTTTCCGCACTGGTAGATCTATTACAGTTATGAATGATTGATGTGAAATAATGAATGGTTATGTTAGAGAAGTTGATCTCATATGGTCATAAAGATAATTAATCATCGATTCCCTAACCCTATTCTCTACTGTAAAAACTTGGTTCCATTATCCATCCTTTGAACATCTCGGGTGAGACCTCATCTGCTCTACAGGTGTTGCTAGATAGGTTAAAACCTGTCTAGGCCAATGCTCAGGTAGATCGTGATGAGTCGAGTGTCGATAGAGTGGGACCCCTGTCGACTGGGTTTTTTTGTTTAGGGTTGAGCCAACAAATGGTTTCTTTGCCGAGACCTTGCTGCGATTGAAAAGAGGGGATGTGGCATCCAACGTGACCATAAATCCAAGATTGGGTTGACCAGAAGCTGTGGGAATTTGTTGAAGCAGAAAATATGAACCTGGGATTGAAAACATATAAGTGGTTGGAAAATCACATACACAATTATCCTCACGAGTATTTCTTCTGTGAGTTTCCCATTTTACTGTATGAGTGGTTGGTGCAGTTCACCAACATCCTAGACCCTTGAATTGATCTAGGAACTGCAAGAAACTAACAACAGAGAGTCGTGAGCTATTGAGGTCTAGCTGGATAGTATCCTAGAAGGCTATATCATGAAGTTCATAGTCAACACTACCAAGTATTACAGTGAAGAAGAAAGGGAATTTTTCAACGGGCTCAAAGGTAGGTTCTTATTATCTCTACAGTTCTCAATTAAAATTCTTGTCTAGAAAAAGGGTATATTGAAGATGCACCTAGAGTAATAGAACTTGGGTGTGTGGAGGAAGTTGATACCATGACTAAAGGGGGGAGATGAATGTGATGGTAAGGGGTAGATGGGCACAAGTTTCTATGATACTATGAGGGAAGTTGAGGAAGAAATTGGTTGTACAAGAGGAGGATCAAGTTTTCAACAAGAGAATAGGCAGAGTACAGGGGAAGGTCCTGCTGCGATCAAAACGCAAAACCATGAAGGAAAAACACATGGAACGAAGAGATCCTATAGTGATGAAGAGGACGACCAAACCCATACTATGCCTACGATAGTTGTAAGATCAAACCCTAGCAGCAATGTGCCCACACCTCCACGCACCACTTCAAACTTAGGGTGAAACACAAATTCTACATCGGCTTTCTCAACGTGTCAACATCATTCTAGTAGTAGATCAGCATCTGTAGGAAGAAGGTCGAGGATGGTGGGAGACAAAAATAAGTTACCTTTGTTCCATGGGAATGGGATGGATGATCACGAGTAGTATTGGTTCCTCTGCAAGGCAGTATGGACTGTTAGATATGACACAGATGACGATGTCAATAAGGGACAACTAGTGACTACTCTTTAGGGTCGTGCACTATATTGGTACATGAAATTTATATAGGTTCTTCCAGGGACCCGTGAAAAAAATTTGGATGAGGTTCAGAGGGGACTGATTGAATAATTTCAGAAGCCTAATTCAGAGGTGCAATACATCATTGAGTTGAAAGAGATCAAGCAGTTTCTGAATGAAACTGTGTGGGACTTTGACCAAAGGTTTAATACCTTGATGACATGATTCATCTTTGATATGAGCTATATACAACATAAAGAGTGATTTATCACGGTATTGGTACCTCATATATGGAAACCACTAATGTAGCAAAATATTGTGACATAGAGTGAGGCTCTGGAGATTGCGATGAAGTTGGAAGCTTCACCGGTTAAAGAGAATGCAATTGGCATGAATCAAATCTAGGTGTAGTTGGAAAATCTAATGCTTCAGTTATAGGACATCAAGAAGGAGAAATTTGCAACAATATTTGGTGCACTTGGTGTCACGCAGACAAACACACCAAAGAAAACTACCCCATTTTATGAAATTATCTAGTTTCAGGACCGACGAACCCATTAAGTTGTGTCAGTGTACCATGGTGTCGCATATGTGAATTTTATAGGCTTCAACATGAAGATTGTAGCTACATGAAGAAGATAGTATCAAAAATAGCCAACCTATATTGTTCCTTTTGTAAATCGATGCGACATGAAGACAAAGACTGTCATGCATATGATCTGCTGCAGGAGAGAACATATGATTCATACTTTGTGAAGGGAAAATATTACCGCGCTGTACAAAAACCATACACATAGCCTCAAATGTTAAAATCTCGACTGCAGTATACACCACCATCGCAGATGCAATTTATAGTATGACGATGCCTCAGTTGTAGCCACAGTGTGTTTAAGCTACAAAATATGTTCAGAAACAACCAAATCCCCTACCGCAACAGATGGTTCTACTGAAGTACCAGCAACAGGGAGGATTTTGCGAAGGATTTCGAAGAAGAGGAGGAAGCTTTGGACAAGCATGAGGACGAGGCCATGAATCAATATAGTGTTACAATTTTGGGGTATTTGGGCACTATCAGAGATACTTACCACACATACAATGCTCATGTACATGTTGCACAATGATCGATCATACTGTCGAAAACTTCCCACAACTAATTGGAAGGTTGTTGGCTGGGAACATTCCTTAGTTGGAGAGCCCAAACTAAGTCCAGAATCATAATCAGCTTCGAAACCAGAACTAATTGCAGACCCAGAATCCAGTCCCAATACAAAATCAGACTATGAACCAACCTATGAACCCCCTATTAGCAAGAATCCATCATTGACTAAAAATCCCCCAATGAACTAGAATCAAGTGCGGATAGTAGAGACGATCTTAGTGGAGCCCAGAATAGCGGATGCTGACATTGCCATTGTCACCAACATAAGAGCCATAACTGGATAGGATGGGCCTCACCCACAGATTCAACTGGATGGAAAAAATAAGGCACCATTCAATATCGCAACTGAAAAGGAGATATTGTTTGGAGCCTTGGATGCGATCGAAAGAAATATTGGTAAGTCACCTATCTATGAAATGCCTCCCGCTTTTGGTTCTACACTAGAGGCAGGACGATCGCAGTAGCATGGTACCTTGCAACACTTCTTTGAGAGTTGTTTATTGCTAGTACGATACCTAGACTCTTTGGCTGAGATTAAAAATTTGTTACGTCACCCAGGTAAGGAGTCCACGGTGAATTATTGACAAAAGAAAAATATAGGCAAGGAGATGTGTATGAATATTCATATTGGATAATATGAAGTTGATTCAGTCATTCTAGAACTAGGTTCAGATGTAAATATCCTAACAAAGTAGAAATGGGAAAATATGGGATAACTGACATTGGGATGGTCCACTATGCAGTTGCGATTAGCTAATTAGGCGAAGGTGCAACCAATTGGATGAATATATAACTTGGTCATAGACATTGATGGTATGAAGGCTCATGTTGATTTCAATGTAATTTGAGTTATTAAGGGTGAAGAATCCTACCCTGCACTCATAGGGGTATGATGGGACAATGATATCATGGAAGTCATTAACTTCAAAAAGCGGATGATGACTTTTGAGAACCAAGGTATTAGGGTCATCGCGCCTATGGATCCTGACGAAGGAAGGAGATACATCGAACCAGTAAAATATGAAGTTGTTAGGGGATGGGATCATGCCTACAACATCTCTGAAGATTAGACTCACCCCACTACTGTCGGAGAACTCAGTTGGCACAGTGCTAGTTTTGTGTCTTCTAGTTCAGAGGATGCACTAGAAAATTGGCAAAATCAGATGTATGAGGTGTCCTTTAGGAAGTGTGGATTGATCACACAGTCATTGTGCCATGTTGTGACTGATATTGTAGAATTACCATTTTATGAAGGGCTTCATAGACTTTCTACTTTCTTAATTGAATTTGAAGAAAAGGTCTCAGAATCGAAGCAATTGCTGGAACTTGAGGAAGCACTAAAGGTTACTCCAGCACACTGGTGGGAAACTCATAAATAGAAAATTACTGGATGGGCCCAGTTTCAATGCTTGATTATAGTTCACTTTGGAAATGCAGAGACATACCACGCTGGGAGGTATGATGGACGTAATGACCCTAACGACCATTTGATGGAATGCCAAACATTGTGGGCATCGCGACCAAAGGACGAATGGGTCCATGCCTTTATTCACACCTTGGATGAAATTCCAAGATCCTGGTATGTATAAGCAGAGCTACGAATGGACATAACCACTTGGGAGGAGTTGACAGTTTTCTTTGTGCAGAACTTTCATTTTGCAGATGCTAACCCCGATGTTAACAATGCACTTCAGATTATTTGGGACCTGGTTCTAAAAGTTGTCCTAGTCACATAACCTATGGATCCACATGTGTAGTGCCACATGCAATCAATAATGGAATTTTATAACATGTCTCAAAAACCTGAAGATGATTATGAGCTACGAAATATCAATATCCTGGAGACAAAGGGACATAGGGACATTGTAGCACCAGATGTACCAACTGATCCAATGATTCAACTATTGAATATCAGAAAGTTTAGTATTGGGACAGAAGAGAACCCAAAATTCACAAGTATTGGGGACTATTGGGATGAGGAAACCATGGAAAACATCACAGACCTGCTACATGAATTTCAATATCTCTTTCCAACAAATTTCTCAGAAATGAAGGCTATTCTGGGTGATCTAAGAGAGATGAATATCCCGTTAAAACCAGATGCAGAACCCATACGAAAGAATCCATATCACCTGATACCACGATACAAAGAAAGAGTCAAGGATGAACTTGACTGGATGGTGGATGCTAGTGTTATAGATGATTTCACCACACATGGTTGATCACACTTTTATGGCCTTCCCTATCCCTCTGCAGACTCTTTGGACCCCATGGACTAGTTTTTTACCTTTGATGTTTCCACTATCATCCCTAAAAACACTCATTATTTGATGTACGTGA
Source organism: Pseudotsuga menziesii (assembly GCA_001517045.1). NCBI lineage: Eukaryota > Viridiplantae > Streptophyta > Pinopsida > Pinales > Pinaceae > Pseudotsuga > Pseudotsuga menziesii. The sequence continues at coordinate 487,384 of LPNX010712375.1, read as the reverse complement.
ATTTTAATCCCTTTCTCGCGTATATACATGGATATTACCCCTAAACCTGCGTACATCTGGATGTGTGCAAATGGCCAAATGTTTTTGGAGTTTTCCTTGATGTGGATCCAAGTCACCTATCTCTTGGCCTTCCATATGCTTTGAGATCGCTCAGATTTGACCTTCCATTACCCCATTGAAGCAATATATAAGGAACCCTTTGGATATATTGAAGGAGAGGAATTGAAGAGCAAGAAAACTATAGTCCATTACTTATACTTGAGTCTACATCCCTTTATCCCTTGGAGAACTTTCTGTTCTTCCCAAGCTTTTGTTTTCTTGTGAGCTTGCTATCGAGAGATGGAGGATTGAGGTGGTGGAGGCCTAGTTGGAGGACTCAGTTTCTTCGGTTCATGGGCATGCCGACAGAGGTTGTCACTTGTGTAATTTATGATTTATTTAATAGAAATATCTTTTCATGTCCAATGATGTGCATTTAAATGAATATTGAATCCATGGATGTGTTTGATTTCTTATGTATCATTGATTATATATGTTAGAGTAGGCCTAACAATATATCATATAGCATGCTTGCTTTGTTTATTGTTGTTGACAGTAAATTGCTAACGCAACTGGGATTGGAAAATACTCAACGAGGATCTACAACAACCGTCCAGAATAAGGTATGTTTCGAGATCATTTAGTGTTAGATGTTGTATCTCTCTTGCATATGGGGAAGGGATTGATTTCTGCAGTTTCTCTATCTGTTGTGGTACACCCCAAGCCATTATAGGAGGTTTTCTTCGTAATAGAATTGGCGATCATATTGGGGACATTCCTTGTTTTTATTTGGGGTTTGGGGGCACAATGTGCTTGACATTATTGACTTGCTCTCTGTTTCTCCCCATTTCTGTGTCACATTTTACAGTATGTTCATCCATTAACACTTCCCTTTATTGGTTTGACCCCTGGCCTACGTTTTACCACTGTCTTCTCTATATACCCAGGTTTTTGGCCAAAATTCACGTACATATGCACATTTTTGGCCAAAAGTCACGTATACATGTAGGTATTTGGCCAAAATCCGCATATACATGCATCCTTTTGAAAAAAAGTTGCGTACATACGCAGCTGTTCTTTAAAAGGTCATGTACATCCTCACTTTTGGTTGAGTTTGATGTTGTAGGAAGTTGTTGGGTGGGTTGTGAGTGTGGTTGGGTCTTCTTGGGTTCTAATGTTGCCTGTTGGATGCTTCGTTTGTGACCATAGACCTGTTATACCAAAATCCTGTCACCATCATGTGATAAGACATTTGGCATACCTAATTTCCCTGAATCCCAGCTTCTGGAGTGCAAACTAAATGGTTTTTCATACATCTTTCATACAAATTCCTAGCACCGTGCATGCCCATTTATCTAGGAGTGGTACCCCTATTCGCACCGCCCATCATCTATTTCCCATAAGCGGTTCCACTGCTTATTGTCCTTGGTTCATAAGTGGTTATTGCCAGAACCGCTCTGTCAAATAAGGAGAAACACGGTACCGTGGGTAAAAATGGAAAAAAGGAAGTTTCTCAAGGCTTCTAGATGATAAGCCTTGTGTCCTGCCTTATCCCTACTGATGTGGGCTGGTTGAGCTCGAGATCCCTCATCCTAGGATCTTAGAGGCCACCTCACCCACTAATTTCTCAATCATATCTATCCATTAAAGCCCTATAAATAAGAGCTCATAGCCATGGTTGAGGAGGGAACACTTGAGGTATTGTTATGCTGTTGGATTGACCATTGGCCCAAGATCATTGGGAGAGAGCATAGAGAGCTAGAGTCGGAGCTTTTGGGGATGAGAAGGTCTGGTTTCATGGAGATGCATGTCAACACTAAGGCTTGGTTGTAAACTTCTTCATATTTCTTTAGTGCAAGTTGGTTTTTGTCCCACATATGTTGTTGTTGTTGTGATTTCACATATTTGTTGCTATATTCCTTAGTCACTAGCATAGATTAGTAGATCATATTCTGGTTGCTTTGATCTGTTTTGTATTGAGCTTGATTGCAGGTACACAGGTGGACTATCAAAGCCTTCTATTATAGATATCTACATCATCTAGGGAGAGTCTTCAATCTTTGTCCTCTATTTTTTCGGGATCTAAACCATTCAGACTAGTGGAACACCTTGCTGTCCATAGGAGGTGAAATATTCTAGTTAACAAATCTGGCAACGTTTCTTTCTAGGCTCGTAAAGTACAAAATTGTGTAAAGAAATGTCATTGAGTCCTCTTTTCACCTCTTTTTCAGGCTCCTTAAACACGAAAAAGTCATCGAGTTGGTTTCTAATTCTTTCCAGGCTCATAAAATATGAAATTGTGCAAAGAAACCTCATGGAGTTCTCTTTAAACCCTTTTTAGGCTCCCTAAATAGGAAAAGATCGTCAAGCGATCTTGTCTTCTTCACGCTCGTTAAATTATTTGAAGAGTCGTCCATCCGATGGTAGGTTATCTCTTTTTCGGTTTGGATCAGACTATTTACAAAAAAGGATCACTCCATCACCATGACTAGAAGATTTCTCTAAGGTATGATTTTACACTTTTTCGGGCCTTAGAGACTAAATCATACGAAAAAGGACCCCTTTGGAGTCTTCTTCCGTATTCATTCAGACTCTCTAAACATGAACGATACCGAGTTTTATTTCAGTGGACTTGTTAAATTAAACATTGAGAGGCCCATTTTGGGAATGAACCCATCCTCTCTCAGGTTCATAAAACATATGAGACTAGACTTGTCTTCTAATAAGCTATATCGAGTGTTTGTCACCCTCTTTGAACTCGTAAAACCAAAAAAAGGCACTCATCAATCATGATGGGGGGAATGGGAAGGGAATCATTTTGTAAATAATGGTAGTTGTTTGTCGTTACCTTTGAACATGGCACTTGTCTGCATAATCATGTCAGTTAATTGGGTATTCAGCTGATCTCCATGACGATCCACTTTCATGAGTCATGTCAATCATTTGAGTCTTTCAAAAGAATGCATTGTCCACTGTCACATTGTGTGTCTGTCCTGTCTAGTCATGCTGCCAAGTCATTTTGTCATTCCGCCCAATGTTCAAGGGGAATTTGAAGAGGTTTTACCTCTGCAGTCTACATAGTCTTTGTGTCAGTATATTTGAGTTAGTCATATGGTTACTACATTCACATCATTCCAGAACTATGTTCCGAGTTTCGTGTCGTCGATGTGGGACTCATCATTGCCCTCCTTTGACGAAACTATTACCATCGATATCAGCTCATTATCTAGGAAATAGTCTTAGAAACAGTATTTAGTACCTTGATATTTGTATTCCTTAATGACAGTTTCTCTTGCTCTCGACATAGGTTCACATCATTGACCTTTGATCGATAGAGTCGAATGGGTGTTCAACATTAGGACATCTATTCACACTCAGTAGATTGTACTAGAGTACCTTGGGAATCATTAACATTAATGGTGATCTCACTCGTACTTGTTAATGGTTCACATCATTGACCGATAATCAAGTGGTTTGTACCATGTTTGACTTCAGATCATTGTAATCACATGGATAGAATCATACTTTGTGGAAGATGAGATGAAGACCCTGGGTGTTAGTTTAAAGCGCTCATTGCTTTTCCCCGAGTTGCAATGGAGTTTTGTATATCTAACATGGATCCACATTTATATGGTCGTGGATATGCTCAAATTTGCATCTGTATGACATAGATCTACATTGTATGTCTGGTAGCTATGTCCAAGTTTGAGTCCTCTATCACATGGATCTACATTGTATTCTAGTAGCCATGCCGGTTTATTCCTCTCATGGATTTGCCTTGTATTGGTCTGCAGCTATGAGTTTGGTTACTTGTGTCTATGAGTCAACATACTGACCTACTACATATGCCTACTTGACAACATGCTCCGATCGAGCCGACATTTTCATCTCTTGGAAATGACTTGTTCTCAAAGCTCTCATTTATCATATCTCTCTAAGACTCATGCTTTGGGGGGCATCCTGTTATACCAAAATTCTGTCACCATCATGTGATAAGACATTTGACATACCTACTTGCCCTGAATCCCATCTTTTGGAGTGGAAACTAAATGGTTTTTCATCAATATTTCATACAAATTCCCAACAACGTGCATGCCCCTTTATCCAGGAGCGGTACCCTTGTTCGCACCGCCCATCATCTGTTGCTGATAAGCAGTGCCACCAATTATTGTCCTTGGTCCATAAGCGGTTATTACCATAACCACTCTGTCATAGAAGGAGAAACGCGGTACCCTAGCTAAAATGGGAAAAAGAGAAGTTTCTAAAGGATTCTAGATGATAAGCCTCGTGTCCTGCCTTATCCCTTCGACTGTGGGTTGGTTGAGCTTGAGATCCCTCATCCTAGGATCTTAGAGGCCACCTCACCCACTAATTTCTTAACCATATCTATCCATTAAATCCCTATAAATAAGAGCTCATATCCATGATTGAGGAGGGAACACCTGAGGTATTGTTATGCTGTTGGATTGACCATTGGACCAAGATCATTTGGAGAGAGCATAGAGAGCTAGATTCAGAGCTTTTGGGGATGAGAAGGTCTGGTTTCATGGAAATGCATGTCAACACTAAGGCTTGGTTGTAAACTTCTTCATATTTCTTTAATGCAAGTTGATTTCTGTCCCACATATGTTGTTGTTGTTGTGATTTCACATATATGTTGCTAGATTCCTTAGTCACTATCATATATTAGCAGATCATATTCTGGTTGCTTTGATCTATTTCATGTTGAGCTTGATTGCAGGTACACAGGTGGACTATCAAAGCCTTGTATTCTAGATATCTACAGAATCTAGGGAGAGTCTTCAACCTCTGTCCTCTATTTGTTTCGGATCTGAACCATTCAAACCAGTGGAACACCTTGCTGTCCGTAGGAGGTGAAATATTCCAGCTAACAAGACCACTTTTTCATTGATTTTTCTTTTAAAGTAGTTTTACTCATTTATCCTTTTTGTTTTTCCATTAGTGCATTACTCTTTTTGTCTTGGTGTCTTCCTAGGCTTTTGTTTTATGTTGGCCGCAGAGACTGAGAGTTTTAGATGACTTTTATTTGCATTTTTCATTCTTTTATATTGAAAAATAAAAAATAGTTGCACTCTTAGTTACATCTTAGATATGGATTTTAGGAGGTACTTCCATTGGATTGCTTGGATGAGAGATGTATTTAGGATTTCATATAGGAAGGATTGCATTGACATTGAAGGAATTATTTTTTATGCATCTCATGTAGTGGCATACCCTATTTTTCATTTGACAAAAAATGTACTTGGCATTATTTGTTAGGTGTGCATATTTATTTCACTGCTGAGTCATAACTTCATTAGTTTCATGACCATTTCCCTTTGAGTAATTACAACGATTTAAAATCAACGCATAATTTAAAATGTATGACACATTTTTTCTTTATAGGGTTCACAAATGAGACTAGGTTTTAGGGTCTTGGAATAGTTCATTGTTAGTTAATTCTCCAAGTCCACTAAACAAAACAAGAAGGTGTCTATCCAGGTGAGATAGTGAAATCCTTGGTATAGTTAGTGTTTCTTAGGACGCTCCTCTTACGCGGGAGTTAAGCAAAAGGAAGTGCACACAATTGTGACTGGGATGACCCCTGGTTACTTTCTGTGATCACTGGAGATATTTCTAGGATCGTATTCATATCTGGGGACTCTTTTGAGTTTCAGGCTTTGCTACCCTTCCCATACGGTCGATCTCACCAGTGACTATCCGCCTGAGCATTGGTTATATTTGGGTGACCTTAGTTTCCTTACTTAGGTATCGCATGGGGTACTTGCAGAGGTTATTCTGTGAGTGTCATGGCCAGGTAGTGGTTAGACATCATAATCACTTTATGCATTGAAGCTGAGGGCCACTATAATTGGCTACATACCTCTTCTTGTAGTGTATGGGAGTTTTGAGCCTCTCCTAGGAGTGACAAACTTGCTGCATTTGGGAGCTCACATATCCTCCCCTTGGTTTGCTTGTATTTTGGCTGTATATTTTCTTAGGAGTGTTCTCTTTATGCACTGGTTGGAATTTGGGATCGCGGTTACTTGAGTATATTTATGCTCTCTTGATTTTGGGTCCTTTTATTTTTTGCATGCCTGGTATCCTATTACCCATCCTTGGTCCTAGTATGGACCCTATTGTCGGACTTGGGGGAATCATAGCCCCTTACCATGCTCATAGATTTGGGAGTGGTGACATTCCTCCCTCTACTCCATTTGTGGAGGATGTTGACTCCCTTATCTTGGTATTTACACCAGTGGTCACCCTCTCGAGGGTGGTAGTGGATGTGTGAACGTTGGGTATACACCTTACTTTCCTTTTTATGTCCCATCGTTCAACGCATTGTTTTCTTTGGGTGTTGTTGTCATGATCATTCCTCCCTATATCCTATAGTTTGGATTCTTTATTGACTATTTTTGGTTGTTCTGGACCAATATGGTTGTCATGTAGGGTCCTGTTTTTTTACACTCTCTCCGAGGTTTCGACCCGTTCATTCCTATCATAGGTATCATGTATGAAATGGCATATAGGTTAGGATATCACATGCACTTGCACTTATGCATTGCCTTATGACCGTTCCATTTTAATCCTAGGTATGGACCCATTCCATGGTATCACATAACCTTCATGCTGTTGTTAGAAGTGGTGCTATGTGAACGGTAGAGCTTTCCTATACATGGGTGTCCTAGTTAGATCCCTTTTTCATTTGATACCCATGATGTGATTCCTCTCTTAGGTCTGGGAGTCCCTTTTAGTCCCACCATGACTTTCAGCAAGAGATTCATACTCCTCTTGACCTTTATGCTGGCCTTTTTCCCCAGGACTCCCTTGTATATGTCAAGTTGTAATTGCATTATCATGAGTTTTTCTTGCCTTATTGAGCCGTATACCAGCTTCCCTGAATTTTATTATTGGACATATAGCCGAAGATTGTCTCATGTCTAGCCAAGTAGAGCCTTTTTATATATCTTTTGTAGCTTGATTCTCCATTTTTTACTGGGAGAGAACTTTCCCCCGAGTGTCGTTATCCTGCACATGTTTCCTTGCATTGAGCATTGGTAGGTTCCACTTCTTGGAACTAGTTTGTTTTCCCTTTGACACTCGTCTCCCTCTAGATTTGTAACTATAAAGCACTTTTATTCTTTTTCAATCTGTTCAAAATATTTGAAAACTTCCAAAAAAATCAAAAAACCAAAAAGCTGGACTGGAAAAAATGTTATCTTTGGCAGCAGTCAAGTCATGTATCCTTTGAACAGAGCACTGTATATCACATCCATTGGGTGGGTTAGTAATTTTAATTTAGGATCTGTACTTGTATCTCTAAGTTTATATCCACTAACTGGTTAAGCTTCCAGTCCCTATGGAGCCTCTGTTGATGACTCATGTGTCACAAAGATGTCCCATTTTTGTATATCAAGTCTATGCTGCCTACATTCAGTCAACATTCACCTTTATGCTCTTGTTCGAAGGAAGTTGAAGCCTGAGTCCGACATTACTTAGTTGTATTGACTTTGTATGTCCACCATTCTCGGTACTATTACTGGTTCATGCACATCTTGTTCAAGTCCTTCCACATTATACAGCATTGCTGAGTACCTCATGTTGGTTGATGGGGGATGCATTAATTCCCTCCTTCTGGCAGATTCCATCCCATTGAATTCAGATCATTTATTCTAGGATAGGATTCTAGAGTCATTTGAGTGTCTTGAGACTTACAGTCATCAATGGTAGGTTCTCTTGCAATCGACAATTTTGGGAATACATCAATGTCCCCTGATCAATGGATTCTTCCAAGTGTTCGACCTCAACACATTTATTCTCACTTGTTAGATTGCACTCTAGTATCTTGATTCCCATTTTCATTATCGGTGGGTGATATCGCATATGTTAACGGTATACATCAATGATTGGTAATCAAATGATGGACTACTATGTTCAACCTCAACACCTCTATTCACATAGTAGGACATGTACTCGTAGCAGTTTTTGTAGAAGACTTACCAAATTGGTGGCATTTCCTATATGTTACCTCCTTGATCGTGCCAATGTTCATGAGATTTCAGTTCTCATGACTTGATTCCCATGTATGTCAGATATATTTAGCCATTATGGAGATCTTGATCTATGGTATATCTTCAGCTTTCATGGAGATCTTGGTCCTTTGTATATCTTCATCATGGAGATTCTGATCTATTGTATATTGTACATGGTGATGACCACACATGTCACAGTTTGTATATCATGCCTATTCATGGCCATTGTACTCTTATGTATCCAAGACTATTATATGTATTTGCAGTCATGTGCAGAGTTTGATTATTGTATTATACTGTTGGATGGCTGTTTCTTCCACCTGGTTCTTCATCACTCCACTTCTAGGATGGATTTATAATGTATTTCGGCCATCATGTTACCCCTATGACCTCACACATTAGGGGGCATCTGTTATAGCTGATTTTACCACACATGGTTGATCACACTTTTATGGCCTTCCCTGTCCCTATGCAGACTCTTTGGACCCCATGAGCTATTTTTGTACCTTTGATGTTTCCAATATCATCCCTAAAAACACTCATTATTTGTTGTATGCGAATTTTAATCCCTTTCTCGCGTATATATGCGGATATTACCCGTAAATCCGTGTACATAGGGATGTGTGCAAAAGGCCAAATGTTTCTGTAGATTTCCTTGATGTTTTTGGAGTTTTCCTAGCTATCGAGAGATGGCAGATTGAGGTGGTGGAGGCCCAGGTGGAGGAATCAGTTTCTCTAGTTCGCAGACTTGCTGAAAGAGGTTGTCACTTATGTAATCTCTGATTTATTTAATAGAAATATCTTTTCCTGTCCAATGATGTGCATTTAAATGAATATTGAATCTATGGATGTGTTTAATTGCTTATGTATCATTGATTATATATACTAGAGTAATCCTAACACTATATCATATAGCATGCTTTATTTGTTTATTGTTTTTCAGAGTAAATTGCTAACGCAAGCAGGATTGGAAAAATCTCAATGGGCATCTACTACAACCATCTAGAATAAGGTACGTTTCGATATCCTTTAGTGTTAGATGTTGTATTTCTCTTACATATGGGGAAGGGATTTATTTTTTTGGTTTCTCTGTCTGTTGTGGTAGACCCAAATCCAAAGGAATTTTTCTCCGTAACAACTGGAATCATTGAGCCAGTAGAAGAATTAAAAATGGATCAGTCCCATGGTGGTCCAAGACAAGAAAACGGGTGAATTTCAGATCTGTGTCGACTTAAGAAAATTGAATGATGTCTATATGAATGAACCATTTCTAACCCCGTTCACTTATTAAGTACTTGAAGGAGTAGGCGTTCAAGAAATGTACTTTTTCACATGTGGATTCTCTGGTTATCACCAGATCAGAATTGCCAAGGAGGATCGACATAAAATCACATTTGTCACTAAGTGGGGCTGCTTCTAATACAGGGTGATGCCTTTTGGGCAGAAGAATGTGCCTGCAATCTTTTCCTGAGTTGTTGTCGTGACATTTAAGGATTTCATTCAGAAGTTCCTACATGTGTATATGGATGATTAGACAGTGTATGGCCTAATCAAGAATCATTTGGAAAACCTTCAACTAATGTTGGAAAGGTGTTGACAGCATGATATCATGCTAAACTCCAATAAGTGTATTTTTTGTGCACCATTTGGGATACTATTGGGTCACATTGTGTGAAAGCAAGGATTACTGGTTGATCCTGCAAAGATAGAACTCATTTTTATCTTGCCACAACTGACCAATGTAAAGATGCTCAGGGTGACAATGGGGCATAGTGAGTACTATCGCAAATTTATTAGAGGATGTGCTCCAATCATTGCCCCGATGGAGAAACTATTGAAGAAGGATGTTGTCTTTACATGGAGTCCAAAATGTAAAAGTAGGTTAGACACCTTGAAGGCTAAGATGGCTTCAACACCAGTACTTGTATTCCCCGATTGGAACAAAGAGTTCCACATGCATGTCAACGCATCTTCTGTTGCACTAGGATTAGTGCTGGAACACAGCCTGGTGAATGAGATTTGGATCATCCGATCACTTTTTCTAGTTGAAAGTTTTCATTCGCTGAGAGGAATTATACAACCACAGAGAATGAAGGTCTAGTGAAGGTCTATGCACTGTAAAAATTCAGGAATTACATTTTAGGTGGCCACTTCAAGATGTTTATTGATCACTCTTCTTTGAAGTATCTGGTCAATAACCTTGTGTTGGGGGTGAAGATATGTCATTGGTTACTTCTCTTTCAGGAGTTTGATTTTGAAATAATTGTAAATACAGGTCAATTGAATGCTAGACCTGATCATTTATCCAGAATTGAAGCAGGTGAAGAGCCTACTAATATTGAAGATGGACTGCCCGATGCACAGTTATTTTGAGTTGACATGGCAGATGACCATTATGCCCCAATAATCCAATTTTTGGTGAGAGGAGTCACATTGGAAGAACTTTCCACAAATAAAAGGAAGTAGGTGGTGATTAAATCCTTTGATTATCAATTGATTGTTAGACACATGTATAAGTTGGGACCAGATGAAATCTTGTGGTGATATGTCCTACCACATGAATAAGGAAAGATCTTAGAAGAATGTCATGTGGGAGTCACTGGGGGACACTATGGAGGCCACACAATGACAAGGAAGGTGCTTCTTGCAGGTCTTTGGTGGCCTACACTACACAATGATGTGATAGATTATGCGCGGACCTGCGATGTTTGTTAACGTACTGGGAAACCATCGCGGTGAGATGAGATGCCACTAGTTCCAAAGGTAACTTTGCAACCTTTTGATAAATGGGATGTATAATTTTTGGGTCCAATCAATCCACTTGGAAAAAGAACTGGTTCATAGTACATAATCACCACAACAGACTACTTGACAAAATGGGAAGAGATTGCACTAGTAGTAGATTGCACTATGGTGACAACAACAAGATTTCTCTTTCATCACATTGTGACGTGGTTTGAATTCCCAAGGATACTCATGAGTGAATAAGGAATCCGTTTTATCAATCACACAGTCAGAGCGCTATCAGAGGAGCTACATATACAACATAATAAATGTACACAATATCATCCACCGAAAAATGAGACTATAGAAGAATTCATCAAAATCTTGGAGCACGCACTTGCAAAGGTATGTAACGCTAACCGAGATGACTGGGATTTGAAAAATCTAGCAGTATTGTGGGCATATGTCACCACTTGCAAGAGACTGACGAGGAAAACACCGTTCAAATTGGTATATGGGAAAGAGGTAGCCATGCTTATGTAGTGCATCCTTCCCAGTCTGCGCATTACAGTAGTGACATGCATGGATGGTGAATCCGCGCTAGAAGAGCACGCAGTGTAGTTAATACAACTTGAAGAAGATTGTTTCATTGTAGGATTCAATCAGCACGTCAAGAAGGATTGATAGAAGGATTAGCATGATCACGATATAAAAAATAAACAGTTTCAACAAGGATATTTGGTGTTGTTATATGGCAGCAAGTTCTTGAAGAATCTAGATAAGTTACAAATGCACTAGTTAGGTCCATATCTTGTTAATTATATTACCTTTGGGGTTGTAGTTCAATTGCAGTAGTTAGACAGGGTGGTTCTGCCAAATATTATGAATGGTAGCCACTTGAAGGCCTATCAGACAGGGGAAGAACCACGCAATGCCTAAGGCACAGTGCCAAAGAGAGAGAGAGAGAGAGAGAGAGAGATAATATAGGTAGGATAGACAGAAAGAGGAAGGGCGCGCCAGAAGAAAAGGGCTGGGAAAGAATAGGAGTCATTAGCAGAGTTAGAAATATGTTCCACAATAGTTGTAGGGTTGCGGCATAGTCACAATCAGAACTAGATAAAGAGTAGTTAATATAATTAATCATACAACACCATGCACTACTTAAGCTGCTGTGCAAAAAGGGGAAGGGTAGATAGAAAGGGGATGTGATCGCGCCAATAGAGAGGGGATGCGCTGAGAGAACAATAGTTGCATGGAAGAGAGGGGATGCACTAAGAGAACAATAGTTTCATGGAAGAGAGGGGTTTTTCCAAGAGAACAGTAGTTGCATGGAAGAGAGGGGTTGTGCCAACAAAACAATAGTTTCATGGAAGAGAGGGGTTATGTCGAGAGAATAGTAGTTGCATGGAGTAGAGGGGATGCGCCAAGAGAATATTAGTTGCATGGAAGTGAGTGGTTGTTCCTGAGAAAGTGGTTATGCGCAATGGAATGGCTGTGCCAGTGGAAGAGACTGTACAATAAGAGGAAGAATCAATAGTGTCATTTAGATGATGGATCTCTCCAACCGGAAGACGATGATAGGATGTCACATCAGTACTTAATGATGACCATTAAGACAGGTGAACGTTGGCACTTTTTGAAGTTACGTCTAATGATAGCATATCCAAGCAAGATGTTGGCAGAATCGATGGCATAATCAGTTCATTAATGCAGGATTTAGTCCTAATGATGAACCCGATATGACAATCATGATATTCGAAGTGAGGCTGGTGTTATAAGCAAACGGTAAGTCGTTGAGAGGAAACCATGGGGTGAAGTTACACTATCCGAAGTTGTAGAGGTAGGAAGCTCTGTTGTGTAAGGCAATGGAAACTAGAGCTAACATGCAGCACACCCTGGATACAGGGGAGATTTTGAGTGACAATGCTTCATCAGTGGAAATTGAAGAAGAAGTTGCAAATATGTGGGCTAGCTTGTCCAAGACAGAAGTGCCTAGCGAGGTCATCCTTGGCTATATTTATCCTAGTTAGTCTGAGGCGCAGACCAAGAAACTCATGAGGAATCCAAAAGGGGCCAGAGTTCTTTCCCCACTTAACTAAGTCTACTAGAATAGGGAACAAGATTGACTTTAGGAAGCTCAGGCTGAGCCTGAATGCAAGGAATGACAAGTTTGTGGACACTATAATGGCTTCCAAGGTGGCATGAAGGCTCTGAATTTGTAGCTATAGATAGTTTCCATGCAGAAGGGAGCCACCCAGACAGTGACAGTGAGCCCAAAGAAGTCCAACGATTAGTAATTGTGGTTGGAGGTGCAAAATTATTCTGTGAGATACGATATTGTAGTGGTGTGCCAAGTTTAGCACAGATTGACCACAGAGGAGGAAGTTGTAGCAAATTGCATAGTTGAACAGATTCCCAGCAAACGACACACCACTATCTAGGATCAGTTCAGCAATCCAGGTTTGTTGAGTACACTAAGTCCATCTTACATGGCTCTAGGACGATCCACAAAACTGTGTTGGGGGCGTGTTGGCAAGGGGTTGGGGAAATTCGCACAATATCGCGGATGTTGTGCAAGAATAGAAGACACCGTGTAAGATGAAGATAGTGCGATAGGTGGAAGATAGACTGCTTTTGATTAGTTTTTGTCACTTTTGGTACTTGTTGACCATTTTTCTGTGGATATTGGTGATTAGTCAGTTAAATCAGTTAGGATTTAGTTAGAAGTGGACCATGAATGTAAAGGCATGAGCCTATATATAGATATAGATATAGGTGGAGAGATACAAATGGAGAGAGAAAATTTTTTTTTATCTATCCGAGATGAATTGTTATTTGTTTTGATTTGTGGTTGATTGCACATAAGTAATATGATAAGGTAGATGTTGATCTGAATCATCGTTATCTTTTTTTGTCTTTTTTCATCTTTTTGTTCCTAAAAACCTGATGATGAATGCTAAGTGAATCTAAAATATGGAGCTATGATGCGATGTTTTACTGTTTATTAATGTTGTCATACTTTTCAATATGTTTCTGCACTGGTAGATATGTTACAGTTATGAACGAATGATGTGAAATAATTAATGGTTCTGTTAGAGAAGTTGATCTCATCAGGTCATTATGCCGATGAATCATTGATTCCCTAACCCTATTCTCTACTGTGGAAACTTGGTTTTGCTATCCATCCCTTGAACCTCTCGGGTGAGACGTCATCCGCTCTGCGGGTGTTGCTCGATAGGGTAAAACCTGTTTGGGATGATGCTTAGGGATATCGCGGTGAGTCGAGTGTCGATAGAGTCGGACCCCTGTCGATTGGGTTTTTTTGGTTGAGGGTTGAGTCAACAGGATCATTTTAAGCCACATTAGTCTAAGGTATTCATTAGTGCGACCCTTTTTTTGAAAATCTTGAAATATTTTCACTAATTGTTAAGTTTCTTGTCTCACTTTTTCTTCTATTATCTTCAAGTTTTCCACAAGTTCATAATTGATGTCTTCTGAAGTTGTTTCCGACCCCAAGGATTATGTTGATTATGTTTTCATTGATGCCAACAAGTGTTCCTTGGTTCCCCTTGAGGAGCCCTTGAGGGTTAAGTAGTTGTCAGTGTCAAAGGAGACCTTTTGACCTTGTCCAAGCCCAAGTATGAAGCTCTTGGATTGCTTGGGAAAATTCAAAAATATCTGTACACCCTCTAGAGTGTTCTATGGTTCCCTAGTTATTTCCTTGGATCCCCAATACCACAACCTATTCCCTAATACCCTAGAAAGTGTCCTTGGTGGGTTGACCAAGTGAAGAGTATAAATGACCCATTTTGTGGTCATTTTGTTGTTAATGACATCATGGCACCCTAGAAGAAGTCCCTAAACCAACACCTTGACATCCATGATAATGAAGCATGTGGTAACTTTTTTGACCAAACAACAAACCCTAAAACTGTTACCTTTGGTGCCTAAGCATGTATGTCTTTCCCTTAAAACACTAATAATACCCTAATGTTTCATTGATTCCTATTGCACCTTTACATTAGCCCTTGAAGCCCTTATTTGATGACCCCTAAAACCTAGAAGGTCCATTAAGCCCATAGCTTTAAAGTGTTGAAGTGTTAAAACATATTTTAATAATAAAATATTTAAACCCTTAACCCTAAACTTACTTTAAGGAAAGACCATTAACAAATAAAGTATTAAATAATGGTAAAGATAAGTTGGCTAGATTCATGCGAGTGTCATTGTTTTAAAATTAAATAGAAGCTTATGTAAGGTCGGCCCCATACAATGGTTGTAGGTTAATTTTTTCTTAAATCAATCGAAAAAATTAATCCTCGTAGAAGTCATCGCCAATTTGATAAAACAATTTTAAAAAATTAATTAATAAATTGCTTTTTACCCTCATAAAGTCGCCCCGTAGCAGCCCTCTCTCTCTCAACGTGTTTTATACGCTTATATTTCCATAATTTTAATATGAAACGAGTGTACAACACATAAGTGGAATAAGCAAAGTCGTAGCAAAGAAAGACATCCGAATTTTCCACAGAGACGATTTTGAAAACAATTTTTTTTGTCTTCTCCACAATCCAAATTTTGAGAGAAGTACACAGTCAATAGTCCCGAGTTTATCAGCTTGAGTTTTGTGTTTCTGCTGCCCTCCTTTGACAGACCGAAGTCTTCAAGGTCTCCTCAGTCAGCAAATAGTTCTATTGTTGTTACTGGTACCTTCATCCGAGATCAAGTGTCGGGAGAAGTGAACAAGTTTTACAGTCCAAGTTGAAGTTCAACGGTCTGATTTTTTACAGTCATACGGTCCTGAGTGTTTTGGGTGATTTATTTGGAATAAAAAGGTCTAAATATTAAGTCATCCTCATAAGGTATGTATAACTATATGTATAAACAATGATATGTGTATATGTAGAAGTCGTGTATGTACTTTGAAGTGTACAAATGTATGTACTTATATGAACAATAGTATACAATTATATGAGTGAATACAATGGTATGTATGAAATATAATGAGTGAACAGTGAAGTGTGTGTATAGTGAAGTGTACGTGTGTTGAAGTGAACAAGTGTATGTAAACGTTTATGTACATTGATGAGTAGACAAGAGTGTGGAAAATAATGTTTGTACAAGTGTATTTACAGTGATGTGTCGAGTGAAGTCGGGAAGTTTGTATGAAAACCAATCATACCATGATATACAAGGTATGTACAGCTGTACACAATTATGTGTGAACAATAGTGTACAAGTGTATAGAGATAATGATGTTGCATTCCTACATACTATGACAAGATGATGATGCAATCCATGATGATGAACATGCATATTATGGTGTAATGACTCTCCTATGCACTATGACATACAGTCTATGATGCACGCTATGATGAAGTATACTTGATGTTGTTGATACATACAAGATGATGATGTATATATGACAAGGATGGATACCCTATACCTATGATGTATACATGTTGATCATGCATAAACGATACACATTAGGAGGATTATGATGATGAGGATGCATACTTGATGACAATGATTCATATACTATGATGATGATGCTAGTTGATGAAACACTATGATGATACATACCGTATGATTAGTAAAATCATAAAAGAACTATTTCTCAAGTCTTGATGATTGCTTATGGTGTCAGTGAGATTTAGTTGAACAAGATTGACACAAGTTTTCTTATGTGAATTTGGTTTGACTCAGATTGGCTGAGTTGCATGAGTAGTTGGTTTGACTCAGATGGATTGAGTTTGGTGTCTAGTTTGTTAGACTTAGATTCACTGAGTGTAATGATTTGAACAACAGATTGATTGGTACACATTTAATTTGAAAGTTCGATCAAGTTGATGAGCAATGGGATACAGTGGACAATGATCATTTGATGAGTAGTGATAAGATGATGAGGAGTGGTTAGTAGTGGTAGTAGTTGTGTAGTGTGGTACTGATTGGGCAATGTAGTATAGGTATTGATTAGTAGATCCTTAGTATCAGTGCGGTCTTGCTTCAGCAATTTCTTCATATTAGGGTGACAGGACGGGGCAAGGAAAGGGAGTTGTAGCCTCTTTCTGGGTTTAGCCGAAGAACCAGGGAGTGGGAGCTTCCTTCAAGTTGTATCCTCTTTTTAGTTGTAGTTGGAAATTGAAGTCACTGTAATAAGGGGGTTGTTTCCTCCTTCCAGTTGTTTCTAAATAATTATTATTATAAAGGCTTCCATGGTTTTTCCCCCAGAAATTGGGATTCCATGTAAAATCTGGTGTAATGTGTAGCATTCTCTCCTTATGTTATGATCATATGATGATGATAATAATGTTGATGATGACATATTGTTAATGTGATAATATTGAATAATTTGTTGATTGTTAAAATTGAAAAAGTAATAAAAGATGCACACACTGATTCATCCCCCCTCTTAGTGTACTTGGTGTGTCCAACATATTGTCGCACCTTTTTCATGTACAATTTGAATGAGACATGTAACTTTCTCTGATTCTACTTGGAGTTCCACAACTCAGTTGGTTCTATTTTGTTGGTGTGTTCATAGTTTTACTACTTCTTGTTGTAGCTTCATCATGTCGGTAGCCTTGGCCATTTTATCTAATGTTGGTAGCTTCTTTAGATCATTATTCAGTTTGTCGAAGCAAGCCTCAACGGTATGCAACTACTCTGATATTTGTTCAAATTATTCATCATCGATCAAATCTTTCCATGACTAAGAAACTTTCTCAACTTCCTTGGCATAAAGTAACAACACCTATTCGATATTCATCGCATCCTTAGTTGCTACTTTTATTCATTCTGCTAGTACCTCTGGAGGTTTACTAGGATTTATCTGCAATTCTAGCTCCATAACGAAGGCTCTCCTATACTTCTCCATTTTTTGTAGCTTTAATTGGAAACTTCTGCCATTATTCCTATCAAAAAGGTGTAATCATCATTGCCGAGGCTGAAAATTACAGATGACCAATAACCCTTCCTCTTCTTCCAGCTCTTCTCAAACTTTTCTGAGTGCTTTCTCTTATCCCCTAATTTTGCATCTGTTGGGATTGCGGTGGATTCATCTTGAATATGAGGGGGATAGATTTATCGATTGTGTTCCACTGATGGATATCCTCCTTGGTCACCATCCTTATTTATCGAGGGGTCATCCTGTCATGACTATTCTTCTGAAAATAGTTGATCATTTATGATAGGAAATTTCCACTCTACTAGACAATATTGAATAATGGCATCAATCTCAACAACATAAAGCTAAAACTGCATCACAATCCATTGGTGTTGTGGGTCCTATCAAGGATGCAAAAAGATGTGCTCAACCCTGACCAAAAATATAATGACATTTCGAAACCATTAGAAAGTTTCCTCTATTATTTGTGACTATTTTTGAGCAAAATTTTGGAATTCCTCGACTTGTATATATAGTTCCACATTATTATCTCACTACCACTTAATTTTTTCTTTGTCGACCCAAATATTTTGGTATCGAGCACCTCAACATTGGACCATAACATCTACCCCTTAGTATTTTGGTGGTTCTGCCCATGCAACAAAATAAGCTAAAAGTAATAACTAAGAATAATGAAATGGGATACCTTTTTCCTGTACTTCTTTTGCATATGCTAAAAGTTCATTAGGAAGATAGGTCAACTAGTTGGGTTGTACACCCATTGTGCACTACTATGTCGCAACTATTCTTCTAGTGGTACATTGATTTAGTCGCACTTTTCTGAGGATATTTCTAGATAATACTTTACCCATGAACCGAACGACAGTATCATTTATGGAAGCGATAGAAAAGCGTCTCTTGTCCCATACCAAGTAATATTTCTCTTTCATCTTATTTGTCAATGTTGTATCCTGGTATTTCCTAGCGAAGAATGGTGCTGGGTTGACTCCTACCATAGGTAGTCCTCTAATCGACGTTATCATCTTGACACCCATTGAGATATTCTGTTTGAGCCATAGACATCCACCATGCAAACATATGAGCAACTTCTTAACTTAGGAATTCACTTATGTTTTACAGCCAAAATGTGCCGTGTGCATCAACCGAGGTAGTCTAAATTTATCTAATCCTCTTACCCATTCCATTGGAACTATGTGGATAGGGACACCCTCCATTTCTTGAATAGAAGTTAGTAATTTGTCCATTGTTAGTTCTGGGAATTTTCACAGGACGTGGTCGACAAATACCATCTTCTTCATATTTCGAATAATGTTTCTTGTTACTCACACTTCTTTAGGTACTGTTTGTATGCCTAACGGATATGTGGCATTTTTGCTAATTCTGATCTTAGGCGCATCTGCTGGCCTCGGTGGGACATAGTATGGCAACAGGGTGGCAGATCGTGTTGCTGCATCCACAGGTGGAGGTGTTTTTTCTCTTGTTCTTCGATTGGTATAACTCTTCCTCTTTGATGTATCAGTTGGGTTTGGTCGTAAAATAAATGGACGAATCATAGGGGACTGTGAAATGGGTTCTGCAACTCTCGATGACTGTGAAACTACTTCTACGATGTATTCCCTAATTAGTATAGGTGACAAACTCTCAAGACCTGATTCTTGAACCATGCTCATACTAGAGACATAAATGAGCATACTCTATGAAAAACAACTTTCACTCTTTACATTTGCAGACAAACAATTCAATGTACTCATTCAAATGCACTAGAATGAATGAAACTTTGGTGTGAAGACAATATATGTGTACCCATTCAATCCATCATTCATTTGCACAAACGACAATAAATGTAAAGGTTGAAGTGATTTTTGTCACATGGGGAAATATTTCTATTCATTACAAGGAAACCACCAATCAAACCATCACTTTGCATGTCAATTCAATGGTAGTTATTGTGCATTAATGGAGGAAGTGACAAAAAATCATGCCACTAAAATATGTCGCGTCCTCACATTAACTACTAGCCAACTATCACTTGTGACCAAAATTCATATCATGACATAAGTTATTTTCTTGCGACAAGTCTAGAGCCTGTGACACAACTCTTTTTTGCGATAGACAGGAAGTCCCATTTTGTATAAATTCACAACAATCAACTAGAAATATATAGCTCATACAACTAATTATTTCTTTTGTGTGGTAGTGAATCCGGTTGTTGCATAGTAGCATATCCTATACTCAATAATTGTATAATATCTATGTAATGATAGTCAAACATATTGACCGCAAATAATTGTGCATCAGGAAGGCTATCGCTAATATTAATTCTACCACAACAATCTTGAGACGAAGCACAAAATTACAAGAGATTCAAGACAAATTAGGCATGAAATGACACAACGGTACTACAATAGGAGGTTGCATCTCTGTATAATCAATAATTGAATGAATAATACAATAATTTCATGCAGAACTTGCATGAATGGACACTACTACATATGGCTCAAAATTCCCATGAAACTTTGCCACGAAACAGTTAAAATCATTGCTTTCGTGGAAAAATAGTTTTAATTTGTTGAAAAAACTAAAAAATATCCCGAAGTTCATCGCTATTGCGACGTAATTTTAACAGTGTCATTATTGTGATGAAATCTAAACGTGGCTATTGTGACGAAATGTTATGCTTTGTCGCTATTGCGATGACATGTTATGCTCCATCGCTATTGCGACGCAATTTTAATAGTGTCATTATTGCGATGAAATCTAAACGTGGTTGTTCTAACGAAATGTTATGCTTCGTCGCTATTGCAACAACATGTTATGCTCCATCGCTATTGCGACGACATGTTATGCTCCATCGCTATTGCGATGAAATCAATTTGGATGGCGATTAGTCTTGGAATTGATGGGGAGTTTGGGTTAGGGATTAGCAATATGGTGGTTACTTATGGGTTTGATCATGTAGTGATATGTATATATTATCATTAAACTCATGGTGTATATGGAGCTTGGATCCTTTTGGATGGGGCATGGTCTGTGTTAAGTCAGGAAATTTTTTCTGCAATTTTGGTTTGACTTCTCCATTTTTGGTTTGCTTTTTCATTTTATTTCAATTAAGGTTTTGTTTTGAGTCTTATTTTGAGTTTCCTTTAAGAACTTTTTGGTTGATTTGATGGTTTTTGAGCTTGCTTTTATAGGTTTTATTTGATTTTTTTGGTCTTTTGCATTCAAAAAGGGGTTAAAGAAAAGTTATATTATCAAAATTGATTCATTAATGTTTATTCGGAGACCACCTAGGCTTGATGTCCAACCTAGCAACTTTTTAAACCTCCTACAAATTAGCAGAAAGATGAAAAATAGCGAAATTTTAGCACTGGCCATATTCTTGTAGCGCTGGACAAAAATTTAACAAAGGGAGCGCTACAAGAATATCGCGGCCCTTTGTTTTTTCAATTTTCAAACAAAATTCTATCATGATTTCAGTTTGTGAATGACTAATCACATTGGGTGAGTGGTTTAGCACGTGTATGCTGTAGTTTAAGCACGATTTCAGGTGGTTATTAGTCTCGAAACAAATCAGGCTCATCATTGATTATAATGCGGAATCAGTTGGACAGATATCAGTAAATCTCGGTCTAAGCTGGCGTGATTTGCTTTTCACACATATTATCAAAGTAAAGGAGTTCTCGTGAAACAAATCAAACCGCTAAGAAGGAGGATTGTGTTGCTGTGGAGAAGAGACAGTGTTATAGATGCCAGCGAAAATTAGGGCTTTTTAATACACTTACCTGTAGTCAAAATAATTATATGAAGACACCTGTATGCACAAGGAGAGGCATTTGATAGCCCAAAACGAAGGTTTAAGCCATGGCAGTTGAACATTTAACAGGTATTTCAATATAAACCTTTATAATTGAAAAAATTGGGTTTTTCTCGCTGGAGGTTATTATGGATGAATTGGTTGCTACAGAGGTTTGAATAAGTTCCAAAATGAAGTGTTTACCCCAGAAATAACTGCTTAGAGCTGTGCTGAAGAATTTACTAAACAGAGCAACAAAATAACCTTAAGGTTAAAACATTCAACTTTTGAAATTTTGATTACAGTTTGAACGAAGGTTGTTTATGTTTTGCTCTCCAATACATTCAAAAAGCTCTGATACTGGTGCATGATGGCTGTAATGAACTGACTGAATAGGATTTATCTCAGACCTAATGCCAGTATGAATCATAGTGAACAAGAAACTACATTGAGATCACTTATAGACTGTTTTATTATGCTCATCTTTTACTGTGAAAATATTTAGTCTTCCTGAGAAGCTGGTGATAGTTCTTATAATTTGTAAAATCAATTGCTTGGAGAACAATGTTCAATTGCTTCAAGAACATGTTGGCATTTACACACAGGATTTGGTGAGAGTTTGTTGCCTAATGTGAATATATTGCAGACAGTGGTGTTTTTTTTTAGTTCAAAATATCCTCAGATTGCCCCAAAAATAGGTACTCATTGTTTGCAGGAGAAAAAGTACAGCCTAGTCTGCAATTGCCACCAGCAGCACATTCTGAAGAAACCAAGATTATTGATGAAGAGAAATATGTTGTACTTGAGGATGAAATGCAAGTTAAACAAAGAATCCCCCTCACTATATTGTCTAAAGATGAGGGGTACTTATTAGAAGATGAGCAGTCAATTGATGAAGTAGGGTTAAGTGTTGAAGCATGTGGAGAATTCCTCACATCAGAGGTTAAATCAGCTAGACCTAAGGATACTTCAGAGCTATGTGACCTGTGAGGGAAGGTATTCATTTGTATTTAAATATCATTTTAGATTCCTCCAACACATAGTAGGAGTCTCTAAGATGAACCTGCCCTTATTCTTTTTGAGGAGCCTGCAGAAGATGTCCAGCAGGATAAAGCAACATGAAGATCACACCTCCCAATCACTTTTTCATCATGGTCTGATCAAACTGATCATCACCACAGTGTTGCAACATGAGGGTAGGACTTGGGAATTCTTTCTGTTCTGGTCAGATGTTCATCCCCAGCAAGAAGACCAACAGCTTAAAAGGAAGACTGATAAGGGAAAAGTGATGATGAAAAAACTAGGTCACATAGCTAAACCTGCAGATAAAGATAATGTTAACGCTAAGAAGGTAGCAAAGCAGGTAAAATTTGATAGTCAGTTCAAAATATCCTCAGATTTCCCCAAAAACAGGTACTCATTGTTTGCAGGAGAAAAAGTACATCCTAGTCTGCAATTGCCACCAGCAGCACATTCTGAAGAAACCAAGATTATTGATGAAGAGAAAGATGCTGTACTTGAGGATGAAATGCAAGTTAAACAAAGAAGCCCCCTCACTATTTTTTCTGAAGATGAGGGGTACTTATTAGAAGATGAGCAGTCAATTGATGAAGTAGGGTTAAGTGTTGAAGCATGTGGAGAATTCCTCACATCAGAGGTTAAATCAGCTATACCTAAGAAGAAGAAAAAGAGGACTGTAGCTTCATTCAGAAGGCCTAAAACTAGGCCAACTAATAAACTCAGGTGGAATATGAAAAAGTTACTTAATGCCAAGTTGAATGCTAGACAAGAAGCTATTGTGATTGATTCTTCATCTAGTGAAGAAGCAGAAATTGATAAACAGGGCAGCAAAAGTAAGAGAAAATCAATGGTTAAATCCTCTTCTTCTTCTCAGTCTGAAAAGACAAAGATATCACAGTCAGTAAGAGAATTTGAACAGCCTAGATCTAAATTGTCTGAAATAGTGCTGGAGATAAAGAATAAACTTTTAAAACAGCAACAAGATGAGAAAGCTAGAATGTGTCCAGTTGAAGCTCAAGAGTGAGAGGATGAAGATGAACAGATACTCAGAGAAGCAGGCATTTTGGAAGACCCTGGTGTTTCTGCAGATTACACAAACTTCTTAATGAAAGAGGAAATTATACCAGAGATACCTAGTTCTGATAAGGAAAATACTCAGCAGTATAAGAAACACATGAAGCACTTACAGCAGGTTAATGATGGTTTACTAAAAGTTAATAAAGAGCTTATAGGAGAACTGCTGGATGTTAAAAGTCATTTCCAAGAGCTAGCAGAGGTATCCAAGGAGGTTCTTAAAAGAAAAAGGATGACTGACAAACATTTTTCAGAATTAGAAAGCATAATAAAGAACATGCAGTAGGAGAACAGGAAACTCACCCAAAAGATGATCAAGCTGGAGCAGGATAAAAAGAAGACTAAAAGACAAGCTCAAAGGCTAGATGGCGTTGACCTCCTTGTTGAGGCAGCGAAGGAAATATGAAATAGTTATTAGTTAGTGGTTATTTTAGATAAACATTTTCTTTTTGTTAAGCATTTGCTATTTTTAGCAATCTTGTAATTTTGTAAAAAGTCACTTTTTACTTTACCTACTTAGTGATTCGATGGAGACAGTTAGGAGGAGAAACCTAACTGATTTTGTAGAGGATGTCTATTTAGAGGAGTGAGCAAGACATTGTTATGGTTTTGATTTTTGGGAGCATCAGGAGGTCTGCAAGCTGCTTGTACTTTCAGACTTGTTCAGAGATAGGTACTGTAACTCTTATAAGCATTTTCTGATGAAATAATGAGATATATGACTTTTTCCCCTTCATTTTGTCTGTGTTGGCTTCATGTTTGAACTTGTTTAGTTTATTAAATGACAAATTCATTGCTGGTTAATGTGTATTTCCTGGTAGTGCTTGTCCTTTATGTGTGAACTTCAGCACAATCTCTTTGTTGGATCTTATGTGATATGTTATGCATATTTATCAGTTTATGTTTATGATTTAGTTGTTACTTGTCTTTTGAATGTATTCCCTGCATGTTTTTGAAGCTTACAACCAAAAACACATAAAACAAAAACCTAAACCCTAGTTGAACTGAGTTTTACTCTTGAGATTGTGTTGGCTTGTTTCCCTAGCCTTAGAAACAATTTCTGACACAAACATCTTTGGCGCCATTGCCGGGGACGAAGCTGAAGCATATCTTCCCTGGGATACTTATCACTTTTCCTGGTTTGAGAGGTGAACTTGAACCAACATTTTTAAAGGCTACTTTCACCAAAAGTTTTCACAGTGGCTTCTAGAGGAGTTGGAACCAGGAGCAGACCTATTTCTCCATTGCTGAGTGGTGTGACAGACCCTGAACAAATCATTAAAACAGCAAGAAAGATCAGAAGGTCTCAATCTTTACCAGCCTCTTGTGACCATAATCAGTTGGGTGATTCATTAGACCCAGCTGAAAACTCACCTTGGATAAAACCTACTATTCCTGAAAATACTTTTCAAGTTTTTACCAATCCAGAAACCTTTTTGAAAGCTAAGACTGCTTCTCCTAGAAAAATCCCACTCTTTCAGTTGAAAATAGGAAAGAACCCTTTCCAAGCAAGTACCAGTCAAGTTTCTTCCTCTTCAAAACCTCAATCTAAACCTCGGTCCACAATGGCAGGCCAAAACCCACCCATGGATATGATGGACATAATGGTAGCTGTTAGGTATGCACCATTATCCTTACCTGCACCTTTACATGCTTTACCTGGAGGAGATTATCAGAAGTACATGCCCAGATTCAATGGACAAGGTGAAGTAACTGCAGAAGAACATTGGGAGGCTTTCCTGAGTTATGCAAACAATCAGAACATTGAAATTAAAGATGTATGGATGAGGGTATTTGTCCAAAGTCTGGATGGGGATGTGAGAAAGTGGTTTAGAGAGTTGCCTGCCAACTCCATCACTATAATTGAAGAACTCCAAGACCTATTTCAGAGGCAGTGGGGAGACACCAAGGACCATACCTATTATATCACTGAGTTTGGTGCTCTCAGAAGAAAGAAAGATGAGACTGTTGCTGATTTCTCAAAAAGATTTAACAAGATGTATAGTAGGATTCCAACAGAGATCAAACCTACTGAAACAT
This sequence comes from Pseudotsuga menziesii, assembly GCA_001517045.1. NCBI lineage: Eukaryota > Viridiplantae > Streptophyta > Pinopsida > Pinales > Pinaceae > Pseudotsuga > Pseudotsuga menziesii. Next base: position 461,751 of record LPNX010712375.1, on the reverse strand, counting down.
CAGCCAAGCTGACTTATGCAAATGCATTTGACCATGAATTTTCATTATTAATCAGAGAAAGAAGAGTTGTCTCTTTACTAAACATGCAAGATGCAGCTTTGGAAGTGGAGTCAAACTTATTGGCTTCAAATAAACTTAAAAAAGAAACACCTCATCAGTTATATGAAAGGAAAGGAAAGAAGGAGGCTGTTTCAACAAGTGCTGCACCTCAGTCTGCTAAAGCCAAAATAGATGAAATGGATAAGCTTGTAAATATTCTTACTGCCAAGCTGAACAAATTAGAGCTGGAAAATAATTCGGCCAAACCAGCTCCAGAGGCTAAGAGAAATCCGAATAACCAAAATCAGTTCAGGAGGCAGTTTGCTCCAAGATTCATGCCAAGGGAGCGAAGGAATAATGACATCCAGAAAGAAAGGAGGGAGAACGAAGATCAAAGAGTACCCCCACCTCTTCAAAACAATGTAGCTGATGAAGAAGAGGTTGATGAACAACTGCTCTTTGAGGAGACTGAAACAGATCAGGATATGAACCACTTTGGAGATGGTTTGTCTGGAGGTTTCGTAACAGAAGAATATATTCTGAACTCTGAGTACTATGATGCTGATTTGTATGAAGTTGAAGATGATTTGGAGTTTGAGAAAAATGCTGTAAATGCTGCTGCTAATCAGAATGGAATTAAGAAGACTATTAATCTCAGATCTGGTCCGAAACAAGTAGTCCAAGCTCCCAAGAAGAAAGCTGATGTTTCTGCTGTAGCTGTTCCTGATAAACAAGTTGCTGATCCTGTCAAAGAAAAGAAGCAGCCTGCAGAAAAGTCAAAGAAGAATGATGAAATTGAAGAGGTAAACAAAGATGCTCAGAATTTCAATTTGGAAACTGAATTAGGAAAGCTGAAAATTCCCGTTCCATTGACTGAATTAATAAAGAATCCCTCTTATAAACAAACAATTTTGAAAGTAATGAATTCTGCTAGTAGTCAACCTGTCTCTGATACTGTAAATTTACAAGAAGAAAGCCCAAAGATATTCATTGGATCTGCCCTAGCTGAGAAAACAGAAAATGAAGCTGGTGCTTCTCCTCCCTTCTATGTTACCTTGACTGTCCATGACCAGATGATTCACAATTGCCTGTTAGAATCTGGAACATCCCATAACTTAATGCCTAAAGCTGTGATGGAATCCCTTGGTCTCAGTATCACCAAACCTTATCATGACTTATATGCCTTTGACTCCCGATATGTCAAGTGTTTAGGAGTAATTAAAGATATGGTTGTTAACCTTACTCAGCTACCCATGAAGAGTGTCATAATGGATGTTGTTGTAGCTGATATCACACCCAAGTTTGGTTTGCTTCTTTCAAGGTCTTGGGAAAAGAAGGTTGGAGGAACCTTACAGATGGATCTCTCATATGCCACCATTCCTGTTTTTGGTGGAGAAAATAGGAGACTTTACAGAGAACTACAGTTTGCCTACATTGTCACAGATGACAAAAACCCCACTAATCATCCCCTATATGCTGTTGACAAAGATCTAGGGACTTGCATGTTGAATTTCAATGATGAAGATAATTTTGTTGGCCTCTTACAAGTTGAAAAAGAAAAACCAGTGAGACATTGCAGAGAAGAAGAAGATCAGCTCTGGGAATTATATTTTGATGGATCCTCATGCAAAGAGGGTGCTGGAGCTGGAGTCTTACTCATTTCTCCTGGAGGTGAGACATTGAAACTCATGTATAAGCTGGAGTTTGTTATCACTAACAATGCTACTGAGTATGAAGCTATGATACTAGGAATGAAAGCTGCTAAATACTTAGGCATTCAGCAAATTACTGCATATGGCGACTCCGAGTTGGTTGTTCGACAGGTGAAGAACAATTATCAAGTAAAGCAGGATTTGTTGAAGGTCTATAGAAATGAGGTATGGGATATGCTTGATAATTATTTCATAGCATTCAATATCACTCATATTCCAAGAAATCACAATGAGACTGCAGACTCATTAGCTTTGGCTGCCTCATATTTTAAAATTCCTAAAACTGCTCAGCTAAGGTATCCTATAAAGGTAAGGTACAGACCATGTGTACCTGACAATGTGAAGCACTGGAGGGTTTTCGAAGATGATATTGAAATTAATAAATTTCTTGAGCTTACAGATGAGTTTTCCAATGCTCAAATTGATCAAGATGAAGGAGAAGAACAGGATGATGAGTCCGCTGAAAGTGAGTCTACTGAAAGTGAGTCTGCTGAAAATGAGTTTGCTGCATAAGAGATAGCAGGCCATAAGATCATTGAGTTGAAGAGTAACTTTATCCCTAAAGGTTTAGTGCCTTTAGAAAGAATTTTTACCAAAGATGATACACCTTCTAAACCAGTAGTCCAATATTTAGAAGACAATGTAGTGGACTGCAATATTGGGACTGCAGAAAACCCAAGAATGGTAAAAATTTCTAAATCTCTGACAGCTGAGCAAAGGAGAAGATATATCAAGCTTTTGAAAGAACATGTGGATGTATTTGCATGGTCCTATGAAGAATTAAGAACCTGTGACACAGAAATCATTCAGCATAAGGTTCCCTTGAAGCCCAATGTCAAACCTTTCCGACAGAAATTAAGAAGGATAAATCCAGCCTTATTTCCTGTGATTGAAAAGGAAATAAAGAAGTTGATGGATGCGAAGATAATAGTGCCTCTCAGGTACTCTTCCTGGGTTGCAAATCTTGTACCTGTCAGGAAAAAGAATGGGGAGATTAGACTCTGTGTTGATTTCAGGAATCTTAACAGATCTTCATTAAAAGACAACTATCCTCTGCCAAAGATTGAACAGGTCTTACAGTAGGTAGTTGGAGCACAGAGGATTTCCATGGTGGATGGATTTTCAGGTTACAATCAGATTGCCATGCACCCTGATGACAAAGAAAAGACAGCCTTTACCATGCCCTGGGGGACTTTTATATATGATAAGATGCCCTTTGGTCTGATGAATGCTGGGGAAACCTTTCAGAGGGAAATGGACATTGCATTCATGGGAGAAAAAGATAAATTTTTTGTCATCTATTTAGATTACATCACTGTGTTCTCACAGTCTGATGATGAGCACTTAAAACATTTGAGACAGACTTTCCAGAAATGCAGAAAATTTGGCTTGTCTTTGAACCCCAAGAAATCTCATTTTGCTGTTCAAGAGGGTAGATTGTTGGGTCACTTGGTGTCTGCTGATGGCATCAGAATTGATCCAGAGAGAGTCCAAGCAATACTGAAGATTAGTTTTCCCAAGAGTAAGAAGGATGTGCAATCATTCATTGGTAAGATAAATTTTCTGCGGTGGTTTATTCCTAATTTTGCTGAAACCATAAAACAAATCACAACTATGTTAAAGAAAGACCAAGAAGTCAGGTGGACTGTTGAAGCAAAGGCAGCATTTGAGAAAATCAAGGTGGCTCTAACTGAAGCACCCGTGTTGGTAAGTCCTTATTTTACCAAGGAGTTCCTTACTTTTTCTTTTGCTTCAGCAGATACAATTGCAGCTGTCTTACTTCAGAAAAACAAGGAAGGACTAGAGCATCCCATTGCCTTTTTCAGTAAAACTCTCAGGGATTCTGAACTGAAGTACAACATTCTGGAAAAACAAGCCTATGCTCTGGTGAAGGCTCTGAAATTTTTCAGAATTTATATTCTGCATTCAAAGGTAATTTCATTTGTTCCAAATGCTGCAGTGAAGGATATTTTGACACAGCCTGACAGTGAAGGAAAGAGAGGAAAATGGATTGGAAAGATCATGGAATACGATGTGGAAATCAAACCTACTAAGCTTGTCAAGGGTCAAGGTTTGGCTAATTTGCTGGCTGATTCAAATTGTCAGGCATTAGGATTACATATCATGGCTGAAGATATTGCTCATGAAGAAGATCAAGCAGCACTTGAAAAGGAAAAGATCATGGACTTTTATTCATCTTCAGTTTGGTATGCTGATATTGTTTATTTCCTATTATTTTTGCAATGCCCTGAACACTTGGATAGAAAGGCTGTCAGATCTCTGAAACTGAAAGCTACAAAGTACTATCTAGTTGAGGATCAATTGTTTTGGAAAGACCCAGGAGGTATCTTATTAAGGTGTTTGGATCAAGCTGAAATAGGGGAAGTAATTTCAGAATCTCATGAGGGAGCCTGTGGAGGGCATAAGTATTGGAAAGCTACAGCATATAAAATCTTACGAGCTGGATACTATTGGCCTTCCCTATTCACAGATGTTTACCAGCAAGTAAGAGCTTGTATACCCTGTCAGAAATTTGCAGGTAAACAGAAGTTGTTGTCTTTACCCTTAAAGCCTATTGTAGTCAATGCCCCTTTTCAGCAATGGGGTTTGGATTTTATTGGAGAGATAAATCCAACATCTTCAGGACAACATCATTGGATTTTGACTGCCACAGATTTCTTCACAAAATGGGTGGAAGCCATTCCTACAAGGAATGCTACAGATAAGGTGATTATGGAGTTCATTGAAGACAATATCCTGAGTAGATTTGGCTGTCCACACAGATTAATAACTGATAATGCCAAAGCATTCAAATCCAAGGCAATGGTGGCCTTCTGTGAGAAAAATGGCATTATTTTGAAACACTCAACTCCCTATTATCCTCAGGGAAATGGCCAGGATGAATCATCTAACAAGAATGTCATTCAAAGTATCAAGAAATTGCTGAAGCATAATAAAAGGTCTTGGGATTCAATGCTGAAGTATACATTGTGGGAAGACAGGATTACAGTAAAACAGGCCATTGGTACTTCTCCTTTTCAGCTAGTATATGGCACAGAGGCAGTGTTCCCTGTTCAGTTGGGGATTCCAGTGATGAAATTCCTCCAAAACTCTCAAGAGGAACCGGATGACATGCAAAGGAGGATCTTTGAAATGATAGAGCTACAGCAGCATAGAGAGAAGTTGGACAAAGAAGCTCAGCTGTACAGAGCTAAGGTAAAACACAGGTTTGATAGAAAATTAAAGAGCATACTTTTTCAGAAGGTGAGTTGGTTTTAAGATGGGATGCAAGAAAGGAACAGAAGGGTAAGCATGGAAAGTTTGATAATCTTTGGTTTGGACCTTTTCTGATATCAAACATTTTGGAAAATAATACATTTATCTTGCAGTCCTTGGAAGGTGAGGAATTACCCAGCCCTGTTAATGGGCGATTCCTCAAACACTTTTACAGTTTATGAGGGCATTTTTCACTGATCATTGTACATATCGGTGTGAGTAAAATAGAATAAAGACTCCATAGCCCAATGGAAGTTTTCATATAGGTGAATAAAGGACAGAAGGCACTGTTCTACAGGTTCTTGAAGCCTCGCAGGGAGGACTTCATCTCGCAGCTGGAGCCAGATGTTAAGTCAGGAAATTTTTTCTGCAATTTTGGTTTGACTTCTCCATTTTTGGTTTGCTTTTTCATTTTATTTCAATTAAGGTTTTGTTTTGAGTCTTATTTTGAGTTTCCTTTAAGAACTTTTTGGTTGATTTGATGGTTTTTGAGCTTGCTTTTATAGGTTTTATTTGATTTTTTTGGTCTTTTGCATTCAAAAAGGGGTTAAAGAAAAGTTATATTATCAAAATTGATTCATTAATGTTTATTCGGAGACCACCTAGGCTTGATGTCCAACCTAGCAACTTTTTAAACCTCCTACAAATTAGCAGAAAGCTGAAAAATAGCGAAATTTTAGCACTGGCCATATTCTTGTAGCGCTGGACAAAAATTTAACAAAGGCCGCGCTACAAGAATATCGCGGCCCTATGTTTTTTCAATTTTCAAACAAAATTCTATCATGATTTCAGTTTGTGAATGACTAATCACATTGGGTGAGTGGTTTAGCACGTGTATGCTGTAGTTTAAGCACGATTTCAGGTGGTTATCAGTCTCGAAGCAAATCAGGCTCATCATTGCTTATAATGCGAAATCAGTTGGACAGATATCAGTAAATCTCGGTCTAAGCTGGTGTGATTTTCTTTTCACACATATTATCAAAGTAAAGGAGTGCTTGTGAAACAAATCAAACCGCTAAGAAGGAGGATTGTGTTGCTGTGGAGAAGAGACAGTGTTATAGACGCCAGCGAAAATTAGGGCTTTTTAATACACTTACCTGCAGTCAAAATAATTATATGAAGACACCTGTACGCACAAGGAGAGGCAATTGACAGCCCAAAACGAAGGTTTAAGCCGTGGCAGTTGAACATTTAACAGGTATTTCAATATAAACCTTTATAATTGAAAAAATTGGGGTTTTCTCGCTGGAGGTTATTCTGGATGAATTGGTTGCTGCAGAGGTTTGAATAAGTTCCAAAATGAAGTGTTTACCCCAGAAATAACTGCTTAGAGCTGTGCTGAAGAATTTACTAAACAGAGCAGCAAAATAACCTTAAGGTTAAAACATTCAACTTTTGAAATTTCGATTACAGTTTGAACGAAGGTTGTTTATGTTTTGCTCTCCAATACATTCAAAAAGCTCTGATACTGGTGCATGATGGCTGTAATGAATGGACTGAATAGGATTTCTCTCAGACCTAATGCCAGTATGAATCATAGTGAACAAGAAACAACATTGAGATCACTTATAGACTGTTTTATTATGCTCATCTTTTACTGTGAAAGTATTCAGTCTGCCTGAGAAGCTGGTGATAGTTCTTATAATTTGTAAAATCAATTGCTTGGAGAACAATGTTCAATTGATTCAAGAACATGTTGGCATTTACACACAGGATTTGGTGAGAGTTTGTTGGCTAATGTGAATATATTGCAGATAGTGGTGTTTTCTTTCTTCTTATACAGGTCCAAATATCGAGTCAGTCAAATAAGCCTGTGGTTGATATTATTCTTGCAAAATCTGAAACTGTGAAGATTTTAGGGTTTGAAGATCGAGGCTGGTTGATACACAGAAATAGGAGTACAATACTGAAATAGAACAGCCATCTTCACTGACAGTCTTCAATTACATTGAACAGCCTGGACACTGCAGTTAATCAAAGTGTTGTTTTCTATGATTTGAATCAGTTTGTGCTAAAAGAGGAGGTCATATCTGAATGCATATGATACTGCTTGTTTCCTTAACCCTAAAATGAAGAGCTCGGATGGCATATAGTCTGAAACAGTTTGACATTATGTTTGATGGTGCATTTTTGAAGAATGATTAGTGTTATTGTGTTCTTATGACTGTTTCATGAAACTCTCACAGTTTATCTATCCACAGACCTAGTTGTATGGTTGAGACAAGGGAACATTGAAGGCCTGTCCAGGAATGTATAGCAGATTGTGAAGGAGTTCAAAGAACAGAAAACCAGTTTACAAAGCATCTTTGAAACCTAAAACCAGATTGTTTCTAATTCCTGAAAGAAGAAGATGGGAAAGAGTGGGAAAAGTGGTAAGGTCAACAGGGCTGAGCCCACTGACTTAACCTGGATTGAGAAGCTTCCTGACTGTGCAGAATTGTTCAAACAAGCAGGTTGGCTAAAGTTCTTCAGGAAGATAGATGGCTACAATGCACAGATGTCTTGTAAATTTGCTAAGGGACTTAAAGATGATATTGTCATGCTGGATGCTCTAAAATTCAAATTGATTGTGGAATTAATTGCAGAGGCTACTGAGATTAGTAATGAGGGTGAACATTGGTTCAAAAAGTTGCCTTTTGATTTTGAACCACAAAGGTACCTGTTGCCTAATGTGACTCCTGACTGGAACAAGGGTATTCTTATTCAAAATTTCAGGAAAGAATGGATTGAGCCCATAAGGATACTTCAGAGCTATGTGACTTGTGAGGGCAGGTATTCATTTGTATTTAAATATCATTTTAGATTCCTCCAACACATAGTAGGAGTCTCTAAGATGAACCCGCCCTTCTTCTTTTTGAGGAACCTGCAGAAGATGTCCAGCAGGATAAAGCAACATGAAGATCACACCTCCCAATCACTTTTTCATCATGGTCTGATCAAACTGATCATCACCACAGTGTTGCAACATGAGGGTAGGACTTGGGAATTCTTTCTGTTCTGGTCAGATGTTCATCCCCAGCAAGAACACCAGCAGCTTAAAAGGAAGACTGATAAGGGAAAAGTGATGATGAAAAAACTAGGTCACACAGCTAAACCTGCAGATAAAGCTAATGTTAAGGCTAAGAAGGTAGAAAAGCAGGTAAAAGTTGATATTCAGTTCAAAATATCCTCAGATTTCCCCAAAAATAGGTACTCATTGTTTGCAGGAGAAAAAGTACAGCCTAGTCTGCAATTGCCACCAGCAGCACATTCTGAAGAAACCAAGATTATTGATGAAGAGAAAGATGCTGTACTTGAGGATGAAATGCAAGTTAAACAAAGAAGCCCCCTCACTATATTGTCTGAAGATGAGGGGTACTTATTAGAAGATGAGCAGTCAATTGATGAAGTAGGGTTAAGTGTTGAAGCATGTGGAGAATTCCTCACATCAGAGGTTAAATCAGCTAGACCTAAGAAGAAGAAAAAGAGGACTGTAGCTTCATTCAGAAGGCCTAAAACTAGGCCAACTAATAAACTCAGGTGGAATATGAAAAAGTTACTTAATGCCAAGTTGAATGCTAGACAAGAAGCTTTTGTGATTGATTCTTCATCTAGTGAAGAAGCAGAAATTGATAAACAGGGCAGCAAAAGTAAGAGAAAATCAATGGTTAAATCCTCTTCTTCTTCTCAGTCTGAAAAGACAAAGATATCACAGTCAGTAAGAGAATTTGAATAGCCTAGATCTAAATTGTCTGAAATAGTGCTGGAGATAAAGAATAAACTTTTAAAATAGCAACAAGATGAGAAAGCTAGAATGTGTCCAGTTGAAGCTCAAGAGTGGGAGGATGAAGATGAACAGATACTCAGAGAAGCAGGCATTTTGGAGGACCCTAGTGTTTCTGCAGATTACACAAACTTCTTAATGAAAGAGGAAATTATACCAGAGATACCTAGTTCTGATAAGGAAAATACTCAACAGTATAAGAAACACATGAAGCACTTACAGCAGGTTAATGATGGTTTACTGAAAGTTAATAAAGAGCTTATAGGAGAACTGCTGGATGTTAAAAGTCATTTCCAAGAGCTAGCAGAGGTATCCAAGGAGGTTCTTAAAAGAAAAAGGATGACTGACAAACATTGTTCAGAATTAGAAAGGACAATAAAGAACCTGCAGCAGGAGAATAGGAAACTCACCCAAAAGATGATCAAGCTGGAGCAGGATAAAAAGAAGACTAAAAGACAAGCTCAAAGGCTAGATGGCTTTGACCTCCTTGTTGAGGCAGCGAAGGAAATATGAAACAGTTATTAGTTAGTGGTTATTTTAGATAAACATTTTATTTTTGTTAAGCATTTGCTATTTTTAGCAATCTTGTAATTTTGTAAAAAGTCACTTTTTACTTTACCTACTTAGTGATTCGATGGAGACAGCTAGGAGGAGAAACCTAACTGATTTTGTAGAGGATGTCTATTTAGAGAAGTGAGCAAGACATTGTTATGGTTCTGATTTTTGGGAGCATCAGGAGGTCTGCAAGCTGCTTGTACTTTCAGACTTGTTCAGAGATAGGTACTGTAACTCTTATAAGCATTTTCTGATGAAATAATGAGATATATGACTTTTTCCCCTTCATTTTGTCTGTGTTGGCTTCGTGTTTGAACTTTTTTAGTTTATTAAATGACAAATTCATTGCTGGTTAATGTGTATTTCCTGGTAGTGCTTGTCCTTTATGTGTGAACTTCAGCACAATCTCTTTGTTGGATCTTATGTGATATGTTATGCATCTTTATCAGTTTATGTTTATGATTTAGTTGTTACTTGTCTTTTGAATGTATTCCCTGCATGTTTTTGAAGCTTACAACCAAAAACACATAAAACAAAAACCTAAACCCTAGTTGAACTGAGTTTTACTCTTGAAATTGTGTTGGCTTGTTTCCCTAGCCTTAGAAACAATTTCTGACACAAACAGTCTGAACTTTGTAGAATACATGGGATAAGGATTCACCATACAACGGTTAATATTGGGTTTGATCATGTAGTGATATCCATTGCATGTGATACTAACGAAATATTTTTTTCTCCAATGAGCAATGAGCAAAACTTGGGACAATAATTGATGGTTTGATAACATGGCCAAAGTCCCATATATTTGTTTTAAGGATTATAAGTGGATAATAGTTTGGGATTTTTTATTGACTATTGGATATTAAAAGGGATAAGGAAAAGGGTTTGAGACATGAACTTAGTGGTTGAGATATTATTAATATATGAAAAGAAATCTCTAGAAGAAAGGAAACAAACTTTTAGTGGCAAGGCCATGGACCAAACAAAATTTTAAGGAATTGTATGGTGAATTGTGCATCAATATAGAAAATACATAGCATCATAAGGAAAATGATACCATAATAAAATACCACCTTCACATCCAAGGAATGATTCTATAGGTGATTTTTTTATTATTATGGATACACAAATATTTTTTGGCCTTCCGTTTACCTTGTCGCATGCATGCAACATTTCATTGTTCATTATTGATTCAGTGATAAAATCATAACCATTCTACTGTTAAAACTAAGTGTTGTGTATGCATTTTCTTTGAACTTGGTCTTTTCGATCAATCAACCTACAACCTATTCCATCGTGTGTATTAGAAACACCAAACTAGTATGCATCCATTATTAGAAAACCATATGAAAATCTAGATTTAATTCATAAGACTCTATGACATTCCTAAATGGCAATAGTAATTGAGATGACCTTGAGCCAATGAAGAAATATATATTAAGAGTAAAGGATGAAGATATTGGGGAAACAATTTGATTAAGGCCTAAACCAACATGCAAATATTTTAAAAGGTAGATTTTGAACACTTTGTTAGCTTTTCTCCATTGATCGAAATGGTTGTCAATAGTCCCATGTTAAAGGTTAACCTAAGTGCTTTTCATCTTTGATTTTATGATATACCTTTTTTGTTTGATTATTCAACATCCTTCATTATATTTTATAATTATTTTACATGTTATATCCAATTCTTGTGCATGTCCATGGCTATCTTCCTTTTTCCATCATAATTTGTGCAAATAAATGGAAGACTATGTTGACCAATATAGAATCCATGGACAAATCATGCCAAAAGAAATCAAAGATTGGTTTGAAATTTCAAATTATTATTTTCTAGTATGGTGTTTTCTAGACTATGACATCCTACTTATACATTATATTCATTTTTCATAGTCGATCCATGACGAGGAAATCACTCATCCTATGCTTGTCTTAGTAAAAAAAGTAAGGGATTTTAAAAAAAAAATAGGGGCTTGCCACATCTTCAAAGTTCGCATAAGTAATTTCCATATTTTCTTTTATGCTCCACCTTTTTACTCCACTTCATTTACATCCTTCACCAGGTCATCTAATTCATTTACCTTTTATGTCTAGGGCTTGCACATGTTCATGGTTATCTTATTTGTTGTTTTTTATTGTAACGTGTGTAAATAGACGAAAGGAATATAGGTACAATGGTTTAAAAAACATGTCGAATTTGTGGTGGAAGGAATTGGGGATTGGTTCAAAATGTATTATTATTCCCATCCCTGGGTATGTTTTTTTAGAGTACATGATAACACTCTAAAAATTCATTCAAAGTGAAATAACTATTTGGGTGTTCCACCAACAAGTATACATTGTGAATCAACATCTAAACAAGCATACAAAATTGCAAATATCTTCAATCTAAACAACCATACAATAGCCATTTACAATAACCAAAGATTGGAATAATTACAAAAATCATTCATATACTTATTGTATATGTTATACATTTGGGTCTCATAATCTATTCATGGCCTAATAGCTAATAACGGTTATTTTGTATACCAAGGCACACTTGTAGTGCATGTATTTTCACACTCAATGTTAATTATGCACATATCTTCAACATGTTAGTGTCACACTTAATTTTATGTGTGATAGAACCATGAAATCCATAATCATTGATGTCATCATTATAACCTCCCACTATCGTTGATGGGACGTGTTAAATTTCATTCCATAAGTAGCATTTTCCTTAGCTTAGGTGCAATATTGTGTCTTTACCACTAGGGGACTAAGATTTAGGTTGATTTTCTTATATGTTCCTGTGTTTTCCCCTCCCCTTTCCTACTTATGTTCCTTGATCTATGGATTTTCCTTGGATCTACGATTTGTGGACTTGAGAACAATTTCAGGGTCAATGACCCACATATTTGATAGAAATGATATGATAAATGCATATTTCATCATCATCATCAACATCATCATCATCATCATCATCATAATCATCATCATCACCATCATAATCATCATCATCATCATCATCAACATCATCATCATCATCATCATCTTATCATCATCATATTCATCATCATCATCATCATCATCATCATCATCTTCATAAATTTCTATACTCCTATAAACAATGTTAATATAGACTTTACATAAATTCCTTGTAACATAAATTTATAGGTTTCTAGTGCCAAATTTTTGGCTTTGTTGGAAGGGGGATTAATTATTCCTTCTGGTTTTCCTCTTGCTTTCTGGTTTTCCCCTTCTCGATTCAAATCAAACATAGCAAATGAAGATAGGAACTATGTCTCCTAGTTCATGGTTTGGGAGCACACAACTTGACATAATGAGATTACCAAATTAGTGCATTTGAAAAACACTTTGATCTCCTCATCATGGACCGCATATTCTATGAGACACCACAGCTACAAGCTCTTAGTGTACTGAGATTTTCCAAGAGGAGTGCCTCAAGAGTATGCTCCAATGTCCTGGACTAGAGAGCGTGATTGTGGTTGGGCATATCTACGGTGGATTCATCGCCTGCTATTTTACTTGAAAGGGATTTTTATCATTTGGATTTGAATAGCATTCGTGGCAAGGGATTTTACTAAATCCTAATTAAAAAACCTACATCCTATTTAAAAATAACATAACATTTAGAATTAATATGAATATATATTACAATAGATATCTATTATTATTATATACTACTAATTATCATTATAATATAATTATAATAACTATATTTATTTATATAATATGAATCAATTATCATATTAATTTATATATTCCTTTATTAAATATAATTAAAATGATTTAAAAAAACTCTTTCAATTTTAATCAAGAAATCCTAAAACCAACCAATTAAATTTAATAAAAGTTAAGTAAAAAAATCATATTCAAATAACTATATTAATTAGCAATATCTTGAAAATAACTATATTAATTCACAATATTTATTAAAAAAAAATCGGATGAATCTTTTATGAAAATCTTCTTCGTGAGGGTTCAAAACCTAACACCACCATTCCCACTTGTTACATACAAAATATTTTTGTTAAATCCCCAACCTCTTCATATTCATAAAATTTCAGCAGGAGCAAGTTTTTCTCAAGGCCCTGTAATCAGGAATATTTCACCTTCTACGGACAGAAGTTGTTCCTCTGGTCTGAATGGTTCAGATCTAGAACAAATGAGTGAATAACTCAATTGAATACCTTCCCTGAATGTTATAGAATCCTGGAATATAACTCTGATGAAAGACCTGTATACCTATAAGACATATCAAACATACAAAGACATCAAAGCTACCAAAAAAACATCTACACATCCATATTAGTGACTAAGGAATCCAAGAACATATATGTGAGATTTACACAACAAACATGTGGGAAGGAAATCAACTTTGCATTAGAAAATAAATGAAAGATCTTACAACCATGTTCCTTAGTGTCGAGACACTCCTTCACAAAACTAACACCTTATCCTTGATAGCTCCAACTTTCTCCACAATTGCTCTCTGATGGATTAGGCCAGGGTATCAATTCAGCAGCATAACTCTACTATTCTTTTCCTCTCTTCAACTATGGACATGAGCTTGTATTTATAAGGCTCAATGGATAGGGATAATTGAGATAATTGTGGGAGAAGTGGCTCTAAGTTCCTACCAAGAGAATCTCGACTCCAACTAACTCATATTAATAGGGATAAGGGAGGACACGAGGATCATGATCTAGAAGCCTCAAGAATCTTCTCTTTTTCCATTTTTACCAAGGGTACCGCTTTTGTTCCCTTAAGATAGAGCAGTTTAGGTGAGAACCACTTCAAAGGCAAAGCACTTCCATGGTGACACTACTTCTCTATAACAAGACATAGGCGATGGTGAACAAAGTACCGCTCATCAACCAAAGGGAAAGTGCGGTGCTAGGTTTCTGCATGTAGAATTGATATCCAGAGCAAGTTTCCACTCCAAGTTTTGGGATTTATGGAAAACATAGGGGTTAAGGATCTCATCACATGTTGGTGACAGGATTTTGGTATAACAGAATCCCCCCCAAAGCATGAGGCTTAGAGGGATACGATGAGCAAGAGCTTTGAGAGAACAAGTTGTCACTTCGAGGTGAGGATCAGCTTGATCGGAGAGTGTTGTTTAATAGGAATCTATAGTACATCAATACTTTTGAATCATAGACAAATGTAACTAACTCATGGCTACAGACCAATACAAGGCAGATCCATGAGAGGAATAAACAACCATGGATACTAGAATACAGCGTAGATCCGTGTGATAGAGGACTCAAACTTGGACATAGCTACCAGACATAAAACATAGATCTATGTCATATAGATGCAAATTTTATCATAGCCACGGCCATACAAATGTGGATCCATGATAGATATACAAAACTCCATCGCAACCTGGGGAGAGCAATGAGTGCTAAACAAGCACTTAGGGTCTTCATCTCATTTTCCACAAAGTACAATTCTATCCATTTGATTACAATGTTCTGAAGTCAAACATGGTAGAAACCACCTGATTACCGGCCAATGATGTGAACCTTTAACAAGTGCAAGGGAGATCACTAATGATGTCAATTATTCCCAAGGTACCCTAGTACAATCTACTGAGTGTGAATAAATTTCTTTATGTCGAACACCCTGTCAATTCTATTGATCAAACGTCAATGATGTGAAACTATGTCGAGAGCGAGACAGTCTGTCATTGAGGCATACTTCCCCCTCATGGTTGATGAGTGCCTCTTTTTGTTTTTACGAGTTCAACGAGGGTAACAAATAGTTGGTATAGCTCATCCGAAGACAAGTACAAACTCATATGGTTTAAGAACCTGAGAGAGGAGGGGTTCATTCCCAAAAGAGGGTCTTTCAATGTTTAATTCAATGAGTCCAATGAAAGTTAATTTGGTATCGTTCATGTTTAGAGAGTCTGAACAACCATGGAAGAAGACTCCTCAGGGTAATTTTTCATAAAATAGTTCATCTGAACCGAAAAAGTGATAACCTACCATCAGATGAATGACTCTTCAAGTGCTTTAACAAGAATGAAGAAGACAAGATCACTCAACAATATTTTCGTAGTTAAGGAGCTCGAAAAGAGTTTAAAGAAGACTCCACTAGGTCTCTTTTCATAATGAGGGATTTTACCAGTCTAAAAAGAATCGGAAAAGGACTCGGACCTTTGATGCTAATTTTCGAGAGCATGACCAAAGTGTCACAATAAATGCTCAAAGACTTTTTCCGTTTTATGGTAGTGCTAAAAGGTCAAAACAAACTCCCAAAATGTTTACTGCTACTGCGCTGTATCCTGCAACGACTTGAAAACAACTGTTAAAACTCTCCAATGAAGGACATTAAAGGATCATGAAAAATAGATTCAAAAACTATGACATGCCAAAACCTAAAATGCATATAAAAGGTATGTAAATAGTAAAAAATAAAAACATTTTACCATTTACCCATAGTGTAGAGCCTTTGGAGCATTTTCTTGGCAAGATTTTCAACTACTGATTTCAGGAGCATCTACTGTCGGATTTTCGCACTGTTAGTTCTAGGTAATAGCTTAAACCCTACTCTTTCATTTCATCCTTTCATTTTTGAATTTTGGGGGTGTTTTGGGCCTATTGGGAGAGCCCTAAAACCATGGAAGTGGTAATAGTTCATCTGAACTGAAAAAGTGATAACCTACCGTCAGATGAATGACTCTTCAAGTGCTTTAACAAGCATGAAGAAGACAAGATCACTCGACAATCTTTTCGTATTTAAGGAGCCCGAAAAGAGTTTAAAGAAGACTCCACTAGGTCTCTTTTCATAATGAGGGATTTTACCAGTCTAAAAAGAATCGAAAAAGGACTCAGACCTTTGATGCTAAGTTTTGAGAGCATGACCAAAGTGTCGCAATAAATGATCAAAGACTTTTTCCGTTTTATGGTCGTGCTAAAAAGTCAAAACAAACTCCCAAAACGTTTACTGCTACCGTGCTGTATCCTACAACGACTTGAAAACAACTGTTAAAACTCTCCAATGAAGGACATTAAAGGATCATGAAAAATAGATTTTAAAAACTATGACATGCCAAAACCTAAAATGCGTATAAAAGGTATGTAAATAGTAAAAAATCAAAACATTTTACCATTTACCCATAGTGTAGAGCCTTTGGAGCATTTTCTTGGCCAGATTTTCAACTACTGATTCCGGGAGCATCTACTCTCGGATTTTCACACTGTCAGTTCTAGGTAATAGCTTAAACCCTACTCTTTCATTTCATCCTTTCATTTTTTAATTTTGGGGGTGTTTTGGGCCTATTGGGAGAGCCCTAAAACCATGGAAGTGGGCACCGCTCTTATCCCTTGTGGGATAAGCGGTACCTCGCTAAAACCGCACCTAAAACACTACACATAGGCAGTGTCACTGCATGTCCTCAATGGGATATAGGCGGTGGCAGTCGTGGGTAAATAAAAATGCATGCACAAGCCAAACTAGCTCAAATTTGATGATTTGAATGATTCAGAATGTTAATTAGTCTTGTGATGGTTTTTGACAGGTTCCCATTGATAAAAAATGGTCATTTGGAAAGAGAGGCAACATGACAATGATGATGCATTTGCCAAACAAAACACAGGTTGCATAGCCGCATTAAGAGACTGTGGTCTTCTAAAGTTTTTCTGCACACCTAGCATGGTATCACATGAGCACCTATTAGAACATATACTTCAAATGTAGAATCTGGAGAAACAGTATTTTGAGGTTGGTGCTCATATATTGACAATTGAATTAGAGGACATCTACTTCTTGACAGGCCTATCGAGACGGGGTGCTCCCATCTCTTTGACTGGTTCATGTGGAGGGGACATTACTACTCTACAGTTGATAAAATGCCATTGTATTCCTGGGAATAGGACATCGGGGAAGAAAATTCCCATAAAAGCAATGGTGGATGGCCCAATACAAATAGTTTTTTTTACCATGCAGAGAGTGGTGGAAGCCAAGGGGTACACCAGGCATCTAGAGCACATCATTAGAGGAAATTTCAACTCAAAATGGGCCTTTTAACTTTGATTCAAATTCCATGTCATCATGTGTTAGCCAATGAAATTTATTTAAATTTGAAATACCATATAGGTCTTAAACACTTTTTAATATAAATTTGGGGATAGGTATCATTAAAAAAAACTACTTTTTTTGTTTGTATTTTCAACATATCTCCCCGTGTTTTTACTCAAATTTTGATTGGGAGAGCTCGTTGGATACGGAATTTAATTCCGCATCCAATGAGCTCTCGTGATCGAAATTTGAGTAAAAACATGAGGATATATGTCAAAAATACAAACAAAAAAGTAGTTTTTTTCTTTTCTTCCTCCAAAATTAATAAATATTATTTTATTAATTCTTTTTAGCAGTCCCATTTTGTGTTGAAATTTCCTCTAATGATTCTCTACACTATAGGGGCCATGACGCCCAAAATTTTTCAACTGGGTAGAAGCTCTAGTTCCGATCTTCAAATATCAGTTGGCCAAGTATTGGCAGGGGGAGCTGAAACAGTTTGGTTTCGGTTCCATTCTAGCATGTTTCTTTTTTGAGCGGGTCCCCCAAATGAGACCCCAAGTGGTTTTAACATAGTTGAGGGTGCGAGACCCTTGCATGATGAGATGGGTCTAGATCATGGGCCGTATTGGAGTGGGTAGAGGAAAGGTGAAGTTCGATGACCCATTCTTCCAATGGTTAAGAGATCAACTCCTCATGGTGGAGGAATATGCATATGTGGGCACTGACTTCAGTGGTGACCCTGACCTATCGCTCCCACCTAGAGGAAAGTGGGTGATATCGGTAAGAAACAAAAACCCTAAAATGGTAATAGTGTTTTTATGTTTTGATGTTTTATATTTTTTATGTTTAGTAACGAGACTTGAATGTTTTCATGCAGATGTCGAAGCAGCACGACCTGGGGGAGCCTCCCCACTATAAAGGAAAGCTGGAGCCCATTTTGTACCACAGGGCAATGATGTGACAGGGAATCTAGAATAGAACCTCGAGAGGTTGACTCTAGACATCCCGAATGCCTTAACCGATGACCTCCCACTGATGTACCAGAGGCCTACTGCAGGAGTACTGGGTCGTTTCATCAGACTACTACCTCGAGTAGCCCAGACAATTATGTTTTTCCATGAGCATCATTAGATGATGGGTGCATTATGTATTCACTGACAACTGATAGATAGCTTCAGGACTTTTGTATGATGATTTTTTACCTGAAATCCTGAGCACTTCAAATCAGGTCTCGTGACCTATTTTTTGTAAACATATATATATATATATATATATATATATATATATAAACAGACTTCTACCTTGGTGTTTATATGTCTCAAATGGTGAATGTATTTTATATGAGTTTTATGTGTCTTTTACAGTTTATTTACATTGAACTATGCTTTATTTTTATGTCATGAATGGGCAATATGCGAGTTTAGGATGTAATTTTCCAATGAGTCAGAAAATATGTTATGTTCCCTAGGGATATGCATATAGGTGATAGATTCAAATGGCCTTTCCAATAAACATACCCTCTAGAAGAGATAGAGAAGCACAATATTCCTAATTCTATAGACATGGTTTCAATGACAAACCACTAGTTGTGAGTCCATCAAGACTACCAAGTTACAAACATCTTGGGAGGCAACTTCAGTTAGAAGACCTATGACTACTTGATACTCAGGGATATTGTTGGTAGTGGGACCAATACAAACCACTCCTGAACTGACCAAATCATATGCTGGAGAATAGAGAACCCAAGCATCTGAGGCAATATTAAAGCTATGGTGGCAAGCACCATCAGTGAATTTGTAGAAAGCCATTTGCTCAGCACGACCAAAACATGGTATAAACAAATACGGACACTAAACTCAAAACCATATTGAAAATACTTAAGAACACTAAAATTCAAGTAATATACATATATACATGATACTATCGAAGAGAGATCTACGCATAGTACCTCTTTAGGTACAACCCATTCTGAGGTTGTCCTAAGGGGATTCCATCATAGTCCACCAGCTTGTAGGCCCCTTTCTTTAAAACGTTGGAAATAACGAAAGGACCATACCACATGGATTAGAACTTCCCTTTCCCTAGTTTTTCATATCTCTAATCATAGGTCAAAAATAGGTCACCCTCGTTAAAGGCACGAGGTTGGACAGACTTGTCATACTGCACCTTGACACATTTCTTGTGTGCCTAATTAGATAAGGCATCATCTTTTCTAGTTTTGTCAAGGTTATTCAAGTATAGAAATATCTCTTCCTCTGCGGAAGTGTCTGGGAGAAGTCTGACGGCAAGTTTTAAGGATGGAATTTGACATTTAATCAGCAAGACAACTTCTAGTCCATAGACAAGCTGGAAAGGTGTGAAACCATTAGCTGTTTTCACTAAAGTCCTGTAAGCCAAAAGAGTGAAGAAACGAATATGGTGCCAGTTGGATTTATGGTCTCCAACCATCCGATGCAGCATCATTTTCAAAACTTTGTTAATGGCCTCGACCTGACCATTAGCTTGTGGATAATAGGGGGTAGAGTTTTCATGTCGAAAACCTAGCTTGGCACTTAGTTCCTCCATCATTTGATTATGGAAATGTGATCCGTGATCAGTAACTATGCACTGCAAGACTCTGAATCTTGCTGTCACATGATTGAACATGAAGCGAGTGGTAGTCTTACCATCCTCTGCATATGTAGGTATGGCCTCAGCCCATTTTGTAAAACAATCAATAGCTACGATGATGTAACCATGCCCCCCGACTGAGGTAGTCTTACAATGAATATAATCAATCCCCCATTTGGAGAAAGGTCCAATGACAATGATGGGGTGCAACGGAGCAGGATGAGTGCACTTTTTTGGATAAAAATGTCGACAGGCTGAGCATTTTTTAACAACCTCGTGACAATCTTTAAAGACTTAAGGCCATAAATAGCTAGCACGAAGGATTTTTTGGGCTGTAGACATCCCAGATAGAAGACCACCACATGCTCCAGAGTGGCAATCATTCAAAACTTGTTCAGCTTCCTCATGGGTAAGGCATCACCGAAGAATGGAATCGATACCACGTCTATACAACGTGTCATTCAAGATGAGGTAGTATTTCGCATGGTGATGGATATGGTGACGATCGTCATGGGATAGAGTGGGATGAAATATTTGTGTCTGGAGATAAATGAGAAAATCTCCATACCATTGGTCAGCAGTTCTTATCAGGAATGGGAATTCATCTAGGAATGAATCACTAGGCTTAGATTCCATCGAAGCACAGGGAAGATCACACATGAGCTTAGTAATGACCAAGGATTTATTTGATGTAGCTTTGGAAAATTATAGATCAAACTCTTCTAGGACAACTATCCATTGGGAATACTTTTCCCTAAGCACCTGACGAGTTAGAATGTAATACATAGGGTTCTGATCTTCCAATACGGTGGTTGTGCGGAGCAAAATGAAATGACAAAATTTCTGAATAGCAATGACCATGGCCAATGCTAATTTCTCCATGCGTGAATATCAAGTTTTGGAGTAGATGAGATTCTTACTAGCATAGTAGATCACGTGCTCCTGATCATCGGGATTATCCTACACCAAAACCATAGCGATGGTAGTAGTGGAGGAAACAATGTATAAGAGAAAATCCTTTGAATAATGTGGGGGGTGCATCACGGGTGAATGAGTCAGAGCATGTCTGAGATTAGCAAAGGATCATTGGGCTTCATCATCCCAAAAGAATAGACTATTCTTATTAAGGAGACACATATAACCGTGTGTTTTATTTGCAAAATTGCACACAAAATGATGGAGGAAGTTTTCCTTCCCTTGCAAACTTTGGAGTTCTAGGAGGTTGGTTGGGGTTGGTAGAGCTAGAATAGCAGCAATTTTCAATGGATATATCCGAACACCATCTTTAGAAACCACAAAACCTAACAGGCGTCCCGTCTCAATGCAAAAAACATATTTATGAGGATTGAGTCGTATGTTATAATGAAGCCATCTCAGGAAAATGTCTCTAAGATGACCAGGGTGGTCTCCCATCACTGTGAATGAGATGGGAGGTCATCAAGGTATGGTTCTACAATATGTTTTATATCATGAAACGCATAGGACATAGCATGCTGGAAAGTGGCTCCAACATTTTTTAGGTCAAATAGTAACTTCCTATATGCAAAGGTTCCCCATGGGAAAATGAATGGTATCTTGTGTTGATCGGTGGTTAAAATATCAATATGATTATAACCCAAAAATCCATCCATAAAGGAGAAGATGACACTTCCAGCATAGTTGTCGATAATCTGGCCAATATGCGGAGTGGGAAAGTTTTCTTTGGGACAAGCTTTGTTCAAATATCTAAAATCGATGTAGAATCTAATGGTGCCTTGCCTTTTATTGACAAGGACAACATTTGATACCCATTCTGTCAGGGGTATGGGATAAATAAACCCTGCTTTTAGAAGCTTTTTTATTTCAGCTTTGATAGCAGCGATTTTCTTTGGATGGACTTGTCTCGGTTTTTACTTGACAAGTTTTGTTGTGGGTTAGGTTTTTATTTCGTGGACCACAATGGATGGGTCTATCCCCGACATTTCTTCGTAAGACTGGGAAAAAACATCACGGAATTCTTTGAAAAGTGCTCTGTATGCTTTAGATTCTTTTGCTGAGCAGTTCTACCCAGCATAAACATGGTCAAGGGTGCTAGGCTTGGATGATATGTCAATTGGATTTGTTTGAGTACTGTTGCATAGGCTTCCTTCAGAATCCCTGTTCTGCAACAATATAGGAGTTTGAGGTGTGTTGACAATATTAGTGGAAAAAAGGGATGCAAAATCATGGTCTACCGAACTGGTGTTGGGGAGGAATGATGATCTATGATCATGATCCTCCCATATAGGCTCATTCGTACTCTTGATCTCCATAATGGGCTCATCAGAAGGAAAAGTCTGGGAGAGATAATCTAGAATAGGAAGAGAGGGTTCTAACCAATCGGGTAGGTGGGAAACCACCAGATGAAGCTCATCAATGTGGTCATCGGAAATGGTTTGGATAACATTATACATTTCTTCATCTGGACTCAACGAGGTTAACTCAACAATTTTTTTTCCCTTTGGATCATAATCAAACGATGAAATCATATTTATTGTCGCCATGTCTGCGTTAGGAGGATTTGATGGAAAAATCCCCATAAGGGATGAATCATTTGGCATGCATACCCCAATATACTGGTAAGGAGGAGGGTACTGGCCTAACATAGGGATGCTATTATCCATAGAGGTAGTAACATCCAGCATACATAAATCAAGCTGGTCAATGGTGACAATCCTCCCTAGATGCAAAAATTGGACAATTCGAAATACCATCGAAGGGACAGTAGTCATGGCGTAAAACAAATTTCTTCCTAAAACGAGGTTGTAGTCTAATGGGGCATCTACTACTTCCACTTGAATAGAAACAATTTTTCCCCCAAGCTCGACTGAAAGGGCTGGTATGAGACCATGGGGCTGGAAACCTCGTCCATCAAAGGATTTTAGAGTCATTGGTGATGTTACAAGCTCGGGAAAGCCAATAGCTTTCAAACAAGACAAGGACAAAACCGAAGTTGAAGATCCTTTGTCTAAGACAGTTATAATGACCTTATTTCCTACTACTTTTGTTATGATTTAGAAAGTGAGTTTGTGAGGTAGTCTAGACTTATAGCTCTCGACATTGAAATGAATCAAATTAGTGTTTTCTAGGTCTAAAGCTCCTAACGCATTTAACAAGTTTTTGCGCTGTGTAGGACAACATTGGAGTACTTCCAAGGTAGACATTGCGCATGGTGCCTGAGCAAGATCTTCAACTAAATTATAAAATTGGGTATCTCTGGCATTAGTATTAAAAATAGCCTTCCTAAGAGTACTCTAGGGTGGATGCAAAACCATGTCGAGATTAGGTTTCTCGATGGTTATGGGAATAGTAGACGATGACTCCGAAGAACCAATAGAGGGAGATTTTCCTAAAGAAGCCAATCTTGTTTCTTGTCTATGGGTTTGTCATAAATCTAACTTCAAGTTTGCAAGCTAATAGTGTCCGAGGACATCATGAAAATTTCCTCTGAAGAACTAGAGTTTCTCTGATTAGACATGTGGTCTATCAACTGTTGTTAAGAGGAAAAAGGATCTGTGAGAACTGCGGGAGCGGGATTAGTTTTTAAAAATTGAGTGATTTCTTCAAAACGAGGACACTTTTTCATGAAGTGGTCACCTATGCATAGAAGAAAAGGTTATTTCTCTTTTCTTTTCCCTTAATCATTCTCGTTTATGGTTGGTTTTGGATTCTCCTATTGGTTTCCAGGTTTTTTGTTTTTAGCTTTACCTTTCTTTTTATTGTTGTCGGTCGTTTGAGTACTTTGAATGGAATTGACCTTGGAGGAAACCTTGGGAGTTGAAGGAGTAGGGGTGGAAGTTTGGGGTTGCTTGGTAGGTTTTGCTGTCGATGGGGATTGGATTGAACCAACAATCCCATCAATAGGGGTTTTTGCTGGTGGCTTAGCAGGATCGGTGCTTGGACGAGGAGCTTGAGGGATCAAGTCATACAACGTTCCAAAATAGGAATATACCAAGTCTAGATATTGGGCTTGACTAATGGCTTGCTCTTTAGTAATGGCACTGCCCATAGCCACATATCGGGAAATTGGAGGCAACAAAGATTTAGTAAACCAATCAGCTAACAATTGATCCGGGATAGGAGCCTTAATAAGTCTTCTCTGCCTTCTCCACTCATGGATATGATCGGATATGTGGATGGAGGTTTTTTTCCATAGAGAAGTTAAGAGATATATACCCATTTCATAACGGATAGGAAGCTGAAATTGTGTAAGAAAGATAGTTTCCAAAGAACCAAAATCTAGAAATGAATGTTGCGAATGTTCAACGTACCATTTTGTGGCCGTACCGGTCAAAGTTCACTGGAAGAGTCTTAAACGAACTAAATTATCCATAAGGGAGTTCAAAGAACACCACAAATGGAATGTCATGACATGGTTTTTTGGATCATCTCCCTAATTCCCATCGAACTTTAGAATGTTCAATGTTAACTTTACTAGCATGGGAGACCACAAGGGGTTATGTCAGATGGGATCATTAATCAACTTGGACAAATCAAGCAAGTCCAAAGTTGCTAGGAAATGTAACTGGCAATTAGGTTTCACATACTGTTAGTATTGATATGGCATATAAGTACAAGTAAGACAGTAAGTAGACTGATAGACAGGTTTTTCTAATGAAGAACCGCCAGAAGATCCACCTGCAGAGGGTTGATTTCTGGGATCGGGACAGTTAGGACCACTAAATCCTCTAGGAGGAGGACCACCAGGGCCTCCGGGACCACTAGGACCATTGGAACCACTAGGACCACTAGGAGGAGGACCACTTGACCCTCTGGGACCCCTGGGAGGTAAATCTCTAGACCCTCTGGAACCACAAGGAGGAGGGACACCAGACCCTCCAGGACCGTTAGGAGGGAAGCCACCAGGCCCCCCAAGACCACCAGGACCATTAGGACCATAATGAGGAAAGAGACCAGGCCCTTTAGGGACATTAGGCCCTACAGGGGGAGGACCTCCATCAGGTGGTCCTCTGGAACCCCCCACAGTATGTATAGGTATCCCTCCCATAGCTGGCAAGACCAGTTAGGTTTCCCCCATCGCGTGAAAGTGTTACTAGGATATGGAATTCCCGCATAAGGCATTCCTGTAGGATTAGGTTGGTAATTTACATTTCGTACAGGTACTTGATTTGCTATGTAACCATACCCCCAATAGGTTTGATTGGTTACAAATTGTGCCCCCAAGGGTTGACCTGAACTGGATGGGAGGTTAACCACATTTGTATGGGTAGGAGGGACATAGACTGTAGATTGCTCTATACTAGAGGTATTTCCTTGACTAGCTATAATTCTAGTGACAGGTAACATAGGTCATGCTAGGGGTTTCCCCCTGGCATTAGAAGGTATTGATGAGACATGAATTGAATGTTGTTCCGTAGGTGCGGAAGAACCGAGAGGATTTGGAACAAACATAATATGGGAGGAGGTGGGGTTGGTAGTTTGACTCGGATTATGTGGAGTCACATTGTGATCTAGAATATGTTCAATGGGTTTCATAGACTCAACAAGTGAGAGATATCCCACAGGCCAAGGGTCTGGATTACGAGAAAAAAATGTTGAATGAGGTGGTGGTGTACCCAATATGCTATCTATTTTCTTGTCTAGTTCTTTTGCATGGAGAATAACTACCTGGTATTGTCTACATTCTTCTTCATTTGGTGAAATATCTTCAGAAGAGGTTGGACGGGTTCCAAACAAAGTAATGGCCTATCCGATAGAGGTATCCCAAAACAGTGCATTGGGACCATAATCTGGACGGGTAGTATCATGAACATGACCTTCCATGGGAGAATGGATGAGATGTTTCCCCTAGAATGTTGTGGGACCATGGGAGGACCTTGCGAAGGATATGGATCTCCACTTTCTGCAACCACATTTTCTCCCACTTGGGAGTTGGTATCAGCTCCTTGGTCGATAGCTTCCATAGGATTTTCTCCTGAAACAAGAATAAAATCTGGTGGCAAGCCCCGTACTCTTCTAGACTGTCTTAATTCAGCTAGTTTGTACAGGTCCTATCTAACCTAGGGTCTCAAAACTAGAAAATACAGCAAAAATTTCCCTACTCAAGCTATAGGCCAAACAAGCACACTTAAATGATAGGGGGCGTTCAGATAGTCAGGTATCTCACCAGGATTGTCAAGAAGGTGCCACTCGCGATATACCTCAAGGGTACGTGCGTAGTAATCTCCCCAAATGATACTTTCAGTGTATTGCTCTAAGCAAGATGGAAAAAGGGATTTTCTCAGATAGATAAGGTATCCTAGTGGGGTCTCCCGATATACGCAAGGTATGTGGGAGCTCAAATCGGTACTAGTGTTGTCTAATGCATTACCATTCACAAGGGTCCTTCCTATATACAATCACGTACATGAAGTACCTTTCTATATACCTCAAGGGTACATGAAATGCCATTCAATATACCGACAGTATGTGGAAGAACTGCGTGAGTCCTAGGATGTAATGCAGATGAGTAATGAAATATCCTATGCTTAACGATGCCCGAACATGTCTCTAGCCTATCACTCAAATTGCTATGTAAATTTTAAGCCTATAACTACCATTAATTTTAAAGTGGATGGTTAGGTGAATGCATGGAATTTTGACAGAAAAGTAAAACCATGCAGAATGTAGATGCAAATATTTCACTTTACCGTTCGTGGTATCCCTACTTATGGGAGGGAAAGAGAGTATTTTCTTTTTGCTTTGGAAACCAAAAATCCCCAACCAAGTACTTTTAAAAAATCAAATCGAAAGACAAGCAACAAATTCCAAACTCATTTTTCTTTTGAAATCAATCAAAGGGGTAAGAGTCTCTTTTCCTAAAATAAAAACAACAAGCACTCCACATGCATATGCACTCTATTTTTTTTTATTTTTCTTTTAAACATAGATAGATCTAACTTAAAACAACATTAATTTTTCTTTTGATGAGATAGTACTAATGCAAGAGAGAAAAAAGAACAAACATAACCTGAAATATTGTGAGGCTAATCAGAGATCCAATGCCCTATGCTCAGTAATAATAATGACCTAATCTCAATCAAAAAAAATTCTTTTTAGTAAGCAAAAAGAAGTCCGCTATGGAAAAAATGAAATTAAGATGATAAGAAAGTGGTTTTTCTTTCAGTCTTTATAAATGAAACGAAAAGAGATCTAATCTGAAACCTAAGCTTTCAAAAATTCCTTTCAAAATCACAACCAACAAGCATGAAAGCACACAAACAATCAACAAGCCTAATCTAGCTTTTGAATTATTTCAATCCAACCAATTTTACCACAAAATTTTCAACCATGAGCAATCAGATTCAAACACACAATCCTGACAGTGCAGGGCTGAAAGCAAACAAACTCTACTTTTTGCAAAAAATGACAAAAAACAAGTTCTGGAATAAGGCCTACCTGGAACCGTGCTGAAGGGGTCTTGACAGAGAGGTTCTAGATGAGCACCGCTTCTGGTGAACGAGGTTTAGGTGGTCGCACCTGTTGTAATCTCACAGATCACATAAGGTTACTAATAATACATACTAAAACATAACTATAAATCAGATACAAGAGACAAGAACAGATAGGAAAACAAATTATATTAATGTAATGAGTTCATACAAGGCAGAGAACTGAACTGAGTTCTTGCTTGGCTCAACAGCCTAATATATACAAGTTACAAACAGTTACAAAATAACTACCTGTCGGTTCGGTGAACCGACACGACTGTTTAGTTAAGTCGACTAATCTTCTAGTTTAGTTGGTCGACCGACTTAGTCAGCTAATCAACTAAGTCGGCCCATTGACCTAGTCAGCTGATCGACTAAGTCGGTCTTCATTCAAGTCGACTTTGTCGACTTGCTCCTTCTACATCTCCCCCATGAACAAAACGTTTCTTCATCCTAAAGAAACAGGGAGGTACAAAATTTGAAACTCTGTCGCACCAATCATACTTGCTCTTGTTGTGGACTGTGTAACCGGATGGTTGGTCTTCTCTGGACGTAGACTTCGACATTGGCTAGTGCTGTGATGGCAAGATGATGCTGAAAGTCGGTCCAACTCTGCAATGCCTTCTAGATATCGATTGTTAAGGTAGTGAGACTTGAAAGAATCGACATCTTTTCGGACATTGGCATTTTTGCGATATTCTCCATGTTGGGACCCAACATGTTGTTTTGCTCTTCTGCAGCATTGAGGAGTCGTTTCATCTTTGGGAAGATGATGTCGACTTTCTCTAAGTTGGGAAGGTCTTGTTGAACCCACTGATGTGCCTCTCGTTCTAGCTTCTGCAGTTTGTTGGTCTCCATCACAATTTGTTCTTCAATGGTCTGCCTCAATTCTGCCTCCGTCGACTTCCGGCCCTCCAAAGCCTGAATGCCCTGTCATGTCTTCCTTGTCTGCTGATAGACCTGCCCATAGTGAGTAGGCCAGTCTTATAATACTTCCTCAGTGACAACTGATTCTTCCATATGATCCTGTAGAACCTTGTATGCCTCCAAGAATGTAGTGTACTGGGCCAGGAGCAGTCGAACAGTCTCCTCCTTTTGCTCTTCCTTAGTTTCTAGCATCTGGGTCTAGACGGTCGATACCATCGTCTCGAAGAGCTGATATGCTCTTTACAGTGGTCGATCGATGTCGGCTTCGATAGGACCTGGTATCACGGTCTGGACTAGAGCTCTGCATCTGTCGAGAAACTCAACTTCTTCTGCATTTTTGGCTACAAGCTCTTTATTTTTTCGATCTGTCCCTTTCTTTGACTCTTTGGCCACAGTTTTAAGGAGTTGGATGACCTCTCTATCGTCTAAGGAACTTGCATCCCTTAGGCTAATCCAGAGACCGAATGTTCTATGCTGCTCTTTCTTTTTCTGCTGTTTGTCTGTCTGTTGCTCTTGGGTATCTGCAGCAGTTGAGGTTGGGTCTGTGGTTGGTGGAATGGAGGTCGAGGGTTTTTTTGGTTGGTTAGGTGGTATAGAAGTCAGGGGTGTTTCTGTTTGAGGAGGTGGTATGGAGGTTGGGGGTTTTTCTGTTTGAGGAGGTGGTATGACCACTTCCGGTTGTAAAGATAACGGTGGCTGTGATGGGTTTCGCTGTAATTCTGGTGGTGGGGATTTTGACGGTGGTGGTGGTCGTGAAGGAGGTTGTGATGATGGTGGTATTGGGGATGGAGTGGGGGTATGGACAGGGGTCGAAGGGTTGGCTGGAATGTGTTGTGAACTTTGGTCGGAAGAGATACCTGCTTCCGACGGTGTAGTGGGTAGGTCATCCTGTGCGTCGGTGTTGATTGGATCTGTGACAGAATTTGATGTTCCTATTACATCACCTTGTCGGTCTCGGGTGAATGTCGTTGTAACAGTTGCATAGGTATTTTTGCTTGCATAAAGAGGAGCTTGTGTTTGTATTTTCTGGGCCGATTTAAAAAGTGCAGGAAGTGTCACGAAGAAAGCTTTAAGCTCAGCGTCCTGGTCGACCCTGGCTCTGAGTGCCTCTGGGATGGCACGTTGATATTCATCATGGGGACTGTCTGCCTGCTGTACTGGTGCTTTCTCCTCGACTATGGTTATCGGGGATGGGGGGGGAGGGGTCGACACAAGGTCAACCACATTTTCAAGTGTCGATGCCATTTTTTCTTTCTTTGGCTGACCCTCCGAAGCTCCTTCATCCAGATACCGTTGAAACTAAATTTCAACTGATACTTTATTTGCATGGGCATCCTCGACAATGTCAACGGCCACAGCTGCTAGTTCCTCCTCATCGTCGGATGAGTCAACCAGAATAAGCTTGCACTTACCCCTACCTTGTTGTAGTTTTTGGGCCTTGATTTTTTTCTTGGCGACAGCTATCTCCTTAGCCAGCTTCTTAATAATGCCTCTGGATAAAGAATATTCCGGGTCGTCTCCTTCGACTTCACCTGTCGGTACTTGAGTGGGGTCGACGGTTGCTGGAGCCGAAGGAGTTGTTTGTTGCTGTGGTTGTATTGTTGGTTGTTGTTGTTATCTGGGGGTTGACTACCTTTACAGTCGGAGGTTTGATAGTGATGTGTACCCGACTAGTGGGCACGTCCAGGGTATCCTCCGACACAAATGTGCTGATGTATAAGTTGAGCTCATAGTATTCTTCTTTTTCCTGGTCGGTGAGTGGCTCTATGATGGAGAAGTTGACCTGTTTGGCAGCCTCTAGAATTGTTATCTTTATCTACGCTTGTCGGGTCAAATCTCAAAAAATATGGTCGACCATTAGATAGTAGTCGAGGTCGTGGGATTTGGGGTCTTGACCTCGCATGTACCATACTGATGTATGATCAAGTTCTAGCGGTATATGAGACTCAACAGGGAGATTTCATCGGATGTTCTGGGGCACCCTCCACCTCATCGTGTGAACCTTCAACTGCTGAAACCAGTTTTCCAAGAAGACTTTCCCTTGTGCCAGCTCATGCAGGGTGCCTTTTTGTGAAAAAGGTTTAAAGTGGTTCATTTGGAACTTGGTCGGTTCCCGGACGACTGGACTACCTTCCGGACAAAAATGATACATGAAAATCCAGAGAATAAGGGATGGGAATTTGATGATACCTCCCGTCTCTTGACAGCGTTCGCAGATGGTTTTGACCATGTCGGCAACATAGTCTCCCCATCAGTAGATCCGACCGTCGGTTGCAATAGTGTCGACAGCCTCCTGCATCTCCAGTTTAAGGTCGCTGCCCTGACCTGCCAATGTAAGGGTGATTGCTATGATTTTAGCCACGATCTATGGCGTCCTTGTCGAAATCTGGCCGATCATCAATCCTTCGGAATTCTTGCCTGACGATGAGCCTATAAGTTCTTGGACTAACCCGTCTTTGATCCCAATAGGTATAGGGATGCCTTGGTTGAACAGACCCATAAGCTTGGAGATAACATCCCCGGTGATGTCAATCGGCTGGTCGAAGTAGAATCAGCTTTTGTGGTAACGACTGATAATGAATTTAACAGCTGCTTCTTTCATCCCACCGAAGCTTGCCATCAGTGGTGCGTTAAGGTAGTTAAAGATGGAGCTCTTCCAAATTTTCTCAGCGGCCTGGGTCATTCTGTTGTCGGCATAGGCCCACTCTTGGATCTCTGTCCAGAGTTTCTGGAATGGGCCCTCCTGTACCTTTGCGTTTTTGAATTTCTTTAAGCAGCTGATCAAGGGGGTCTCCTCTGCTTGCAGCTCCTTTGCCTTGGTCGTGGCTCTGGTTAGTTTGGGTACCATTGCGTCGGACTGGGTGGGGTTTTGACAGGGTTCTTGGTCTTTGGTCGACTGAGATTACAGGTGCTCTGAGGGTAATTGGTGTGGTGAATGAACCTTTGACTGTCCGTTATTTATAGGCATGGGTGTGGTTGAGTGTCGAAATGGGTGTATTAATGGTGGACTTGACAGTCCAACTGCAATACTTGAGTGCAACTTAATGGAGGATTCGTTTCAGCACTTGAGGCCATCAATGTGTGATGGGACTTTTGAAGTCGATGGTCAGTGTCGTTCGTGAAAATGCTCGGCCTGACTGGTCGATGAATATGGTCGATGATGATGATGTCAATGGTTGATGTAGTGAGTCGCTGTCATGGTTTGTTGTGTTTGATTGTATTGTTTTATTTTTGGAATTTTTTTTTTTAGCTTTTTATGGGTTTTGATTGATGGTTAAGGTCGTTATTTGATTTTTTTATTTTATTTTATTTTCTGTAACGTTTGAGTCAAGCTCCATTAATGAGCTTCTGGAATACTAGGCCCTGTAACGTCTTTAGTTGGACTGAACCGTTGGGATGTATTTCTTCAACAATGTAAGGTCCCATCCATTCTGTGTGTAATTTCTTGGGGTTTCCTTTGACTCGACTATTATAAAGTAAAGCAAGGTCGCCGACCGATAGGTTTTTGTTTTTGATGTTACGGTCATGCCAGGATTTCTGTTGTTGTTTGTGAATTTCTTGATGCTGGATAGCCATGATTCTATGTTCTTCTAGCTTACTGAGTTGAAAAAATCGGTCCTTTCTTTCCTGTTTGACATCGACATGTAGTATCTGTGCAATAATAGGTGTTTGCTGTCGAAAATGTAGGGGGACGACTGCTTCTTGTCTGTAGACTAGTCGGAAGGGGGTTTGATCGGTCGATCGCTTATATGCTGTCCTATATGCCCAGAGAACCGCAAAGATTTTTTCATCCCAATCGTCTTTGTCGGTACTGCATATTTTGGTTAACCCTTTTTTTAGTGTTTTGTTAAAAGCTTCAATCGTACCATTCGACTGAGGATGATATGCAATGCTTCATCGGTGGTCGATGTGAAACTAGTCGGTCAAATTTTTGATGGTTTTGTTGATAAAATGTGATCCTTGGTCGCTAATCAATGTGAGTGGGCATCCAAATCTAGTGATAATGTTTTCGTAGATGAACTTAGAAGCTACCTCACTTGAACATGTATCGACGGGTTCAGCTTCTGCCCATTTGGTGACATATTCCACTGCCGTGATAATATATCTTGCACCTGATCGTTTGGCTGGGATAGGAAAAGGTCCTATGAAGTCTATAGCCCAAAGTTCAAATGTGAGACTAGGGTTTCCAGATATCAAGGGCATTTCTGTGCTCGGTAGATGTCAACCAATTTGTTGACATCTATCGCATCGACTAACAAAGTTTTTGCAATCTTTGTGGATTGTTGGCCACCATAAGCTCAACTGTTGGATCTTTCTTCCAGTTGTATCTGCTTGAAAATGTCCTCCTGCAGGTCCATAGTGTGCTTCATGAATGATTTGTTCTCTCTCATGGTTGAGTACACAACATCTGAGAATGTCATCTAACCCCATTTTATACAAAAATCCATTGATGAGGCTGTAGGGTGCATCCTTCATAGCTAATATTTGTTTCTTCTTACTGTTCAGACCTTCGGGTTCCTGACCTGTCTCTAAAAATTGAGCTATTTCTTCTAGTTCTTCGGGTACTGCTTCTATGCAAAATAGATGTGCATCCTGCAAGTCCTCGTCGATTCCGGTCGGTTCCTCCCCTGTGTCTATACGTGATAGATGGTCGGGTCCGACATTTAGCTTTCTTGGTCGGACCACTACTTCAAACTCAAATTCTTGAAAAAGAAGTAGCCATCGACAAATTCTTCCATGATGAAGGGGTTTATTAACAAGGTACTTCAAAGCTTGATGGTCGGTACAAAATATGAAAGGGTTGGCCAATAGGTAATGTCGATACTTTTGAAGGGAAAAGACCATACCTAGGGCTTCTTGTTCAGTGGTCGAGTAGTTCCTTTCAGCTTTATTTAATTTTCGACTGCTATAGACTATAGGGTAATCCATCCCATCATCCCCTGGTTGAGTAAGGATGGCTCCAATTGTGATGCCTGATGCATCAATATGCACATGAAATTTGGTCGACCAGTTTGGAAATTTAAGTATGGGAGCTTCGACCAGTTTTCTTTTTAATTTGTCGAAGGATATTTGGCATTCTTCTGTCCATGTAAACTCCTGATCTTCTTTTAGTAGTTCTTCCAGAGGGTAGGTCATATCAGAATGGTGTCTGATGAATTTCCTATAGTATCTGGTATGACCCAATAACACCCGGACCTATTTAGGGTTTATTGGGGGTTTTAGGTCCAAGATGATTTTTATTTTGGCAAAGTCGACCTTTATACCGTCTTTGCAGACAATATGCCCTAAGAGTATGCCAATGGGAGTCATAAAAATACATTTCTTAATATTTAG
Organism: Pseudotsuga menziesii; assembly: GCA_001517045.1. NCBI lineage: Eukaryota > Viridiplantae > Streptophyta > Pinopsida > Pinales > Pinaceae > Pseudotsuga > Pseudotsuga menziesii. Next base: position 428,050 of record LPNX010712375.1, on the reverse strand, counting down.
GGAGAGTTGTATCTGTCGACATCGCTCCAGCATAAGTCAGAGCCATGTGCAGTGATCCTTTAGGGTGGAATATGTAGTCCAATCGTCGAAGTATACTGCCATGGTCTTATAGATATACTCTTGGAATGTTTTGACAAAAATTCGAGAGAATACTGCAGGTGCATTCTTCAACCCAAAAGGCATAACTCTGTAGGCAAAGGACCGAAATTCATAGACAAATGTTGTCTTCTTTTGATCTTCTTTTGTTATGGGTACTTGGTTATATCCTGAAAATCCATCTGTGAAGGAGTAGCATTCATGGCCTGCCACTTCATTCAAGATTTCATCAGCGTAGGGGGTTGGGAATGGATCTGTGAGTGTGACTTTGTTAAGCTCTCGAAAGTCGACACAAATTCTTAACCTAGTCGGGTCATGTTTCTTGGGCTGTACGACCATGGGACTTTCCCATTCAGACTGGTCGATAGGGTAAATGATCCCTTCTGCTAACATGTTGTCTATTTCCTTTTTAACTATCTCTTTGTACTTATGAGCTAGTTTGTAAGGTCGTTTCTTGACAGGTCGGACATCAGGTTTAGTATCTATTTTCATTTCTCCCATTTCTTGTACTAACCCTTTTAAGTCTTTGTAGTCCCTTGCAAAGACATCTTGGAATTCTCTAAGTAAGTTTATGATTTCGATGGTTTGGTGTTCGTTCCAGTAGTCCCCAATCTTAGCTATTTTTGGACGGTCGTCATTTGAAATGTCGACCTCTTTAGTTTTCACTTTGGCATCCAGCCACTCTGGTGCTTTAGCTTCATTGATCGGCCGACTTCCTTCTTTGAACTGTGAGAATGTAGCCGAAAATTCGGCTGCAGTCTTTCTATCAAGGTCTGGTCTGTCAGTGGTCTCAACTTTCAGGATTGAGTAGATCGGTTTGGTTGTTTCAATGTGGTCGATCTTCCATGTAAAGATCTTACCTTCTGTGTGTTCATTTTCTAAATGTAATCGTGTCGACTATGATTTTGATTCAGCTTGTATCTTGTTGCAGTCTTTAGTCTGTCGATGGTCTTGGGAGGGTTGACTTACGGTCGGTTGGAGAAAGTGTTTGATTTGTTGGGCTGTCTCGTCCAATTTTTCATTTTGAGGTATGAACCGAAAGTCCTTGATAAATTTTTCTCTCAATTCCTACCAAAAGAAGGTTTCTCCTCTAGCTTCCTCCATCTTATACCATTTATTAGGCAAGTCGGCTAGGGTTGAAGGGAACAAATGTGACCAGGCTCGTTCATCTTTGTATCCAAGCCGTCTCCACTCTTTTTCACAAAGCTTGATGTGTTCTTCTGGGTCTTGGCGTTGGACAAAGATAGGGATTTGAGCCTCCTGAGTTAACTTTTTCCCACCAAATCATTCGACAAAGAAAGTTGAAGTAGTTGTCCAGGTCTGCAATTTTGTCTGATGGGTGTCCCACCATCTAGCTGCTCGATCGGTAAATGTTTCCACTAAGCTTTGAAGTCGACCATGTTCTCCAAGATTTTTAGAGACTTGTTCAACATGCATGATTGGGGATTCTCTTTGTTTATACCTGGGCAGTTGAGTGGTATGTAAACTGGTTGGCTGTAAGGTAGGTCATTTCCTGACTTTCTTTTCAAATACTTTAGGGATAATTGATACAATGAAGCACTGTCGGGTGGGTTTTTTCTGTACCTTTTGTATAGTCCAGCACCCTCTTACTTTTTTTTCATAGTTTTCCATTTCCCAATCATATAATTCAGCATTTGAATTATAACCAATTGAGTCTTGGTTACCTAAGTGAAGCTCCCTTTAGATGTTTGGCTCTATATAGTCCATATTGTTATGGACCTGGTAAATCTATCTGACATCGACTTCCTCATCAATCGGTTCTATCCAAGGTTGTCCTTGTGATGGATTAATAGGTACGATGACCTTTTGGCCATTTCCTTTGAGCTTAATTCGTTCCTTATCTAGGGAGATAGATGCTTTCATCTTTCGACCCCAAGGTCAACCAACTAACGCTGGGAAGGATCTAGATCCTTCTTTTGGATCGATAATTTCAAAATCAACCTTGGTGGATATCCCTTTGATGGTCATGTCGACATCTTTCCAAACCCCAATGGGTTCAATGAGACCTTGGTCGGCAAGTTTTAGGTAAATTCCTGATTCGTAGAGTCGAGGTCAGCCCATCTTTTCCCATGTATCCCTGGTCATGATATTTACGTAAGACCCGAAATCGAGCACCACTTGTTGGACGTGATAACCTTCGATTTCTAGGTCGACAAGTGGGTCGACATCGTTTTTGTCTTTTTGATTTAGGCTACAAATGTTCTTAGTTTTTTTTCCAAAGTTAGTGCTTTTTATGTCGTGCAATAAATCAATGAACTGGGCTACGGATTTTTCTGTTTGGATGAGATGCGTTAATTGCTGGGTCGTGCTAAGTCGAATGTTAATAATGTCTTCTTGCTGTGCAATATTTTGAAAGATGTGGGTGGCTTCTTGATAGGTTTGTTTTTCCTTCAGAGGATCCAGATAACCATTTGTGTTGTTAAATTTACTAATTTGAGGGTTATCAGGCCCTGTTTTTGTGCCTTGGCGAGTGACAATATGTAGATTTTTAGTAGTTATTACATCATGCTTTTGTACACAAGACAAGACATTAACATTTTTCTTATTATTGATTTTTTCTAACATGGTAGGACAACCCTCCAAAAAGTGATCGCCTACTCCACAATGTGTACAGAATTTAAGGTCAATTTTGTCCTTGTACGTACAGTCTGCACATCGGTGCCCTTCTTTATAGCAGATGAAGCACTGGGTAGATCAACGCGGTCGTATGTCGCGATTCCCGACGAATCGACCTCTTCCTCCAAACCCTTGTTGTCAATTGTCGTACCGGTGCTCATATCGTCGGCCTTCGTATCGTTTCCCGTTCTGGTCATTAGTATTATTTTGCTCATTGCTTTGCGCTACTGCATTCATCTGGTAGACCACCTAATAGTTCTGTCTATTTTTCAGGTTTAATTGACAGTCGGCCGTGTTGTGAATTTTAGTCTCATAGATGGCGCACTAGGAAGATTTGGCATTCTTCATGTTAAATGGAAAATCTTTCATAGAATGATCTCCATGCTCCTAGCAAATGTCGCAAAATACTTTAGTTTGCACAAAGCAGACGTCTTGTCGGCTGTATTCATGTCGACAATTATCTTTCAAGTGTCCAGTCGTTGAACATTTAGTACACTATATTTCTTGATTCTTGAGGGTCAGTTCTTTCAAGGACTTCTGCACATTTTTGAGCTGTTCCTCTAACCTGTGGTCTGTCGGATAGGCAGGTATATCTTCGTCCATTTCCACCTGCAGAGCTTTGGTCAACGCGTCTTCATATGTCTTGAACGTTTCTAGACTGATGTGTCAGCGTACTTTCTGTGATAATCCTGCAAGGAACCATTGAATTAGTAATTTCTCATCAATAACATAATCTAATTGGCTCAATAGGTCCTTCCAACGTTTGTCGTAGTCGCGGACTGTCTTCCCTGGCTTTTGCTGCGTTGTCTTGAGCTTTTTGGTGGCCAGATGCTTGGCGTCTGGGGTTTTGAAGAATGATAAGAACTGTTCTTTAATCTTAGCTTTTGTTGCTCTGGGATACCTTTCCGAAAAGGTCATGTACCAGGTCAAGGCTCATTTCCGTAAGGCTCCCGCGAACTGGGCCATTTGTCGGTCTTCATCTGTCACCCGGTTTGCTTCCCAGATCGACTCACAGACGAACCAATGTCGTCTGGGGTCTTCATCCCCCTCGTACAGAGGAATGTGAGCTGATCCGTGACCCATGTCTGGCTCACTTTCACTGCTCTCAGAAGTTGACGGGGTCGGAGGTGTGGGTGGTGGTGAGAGTGGTGGGGTTGTTGATGTGGTCGGGCCTATGGAATTTTGGTCGATGGAACTTTTGTTCCCGTTGGTGGTCGATTCATCTTCGATGTACAGTGGGTTGTTGTGGATTTCTATTGTCGATGGTCCACTGGAATTTTGTGTGCGTAGGTCTGATTCTTTGATTTCTTCTAAAGTTGTACTTGGCGGGGGGGGTGCTCCTTGCTGTGTTGGTAAGAGCAAGTGGATACTTCGAAGGGAAGGTGCTACCTAAAATGTCACCCAGTTTCCCTCGAGCGGTTGACGTATAATAAGGTGTTGACCCATGTATGTGTCGTCTCCTAGTCGGCTCCATATGTTGTAGTCACCAGCTCGTAGTCGTAGATCGTCTTCAATAATAGTATGGATTCTAGTATGCGGATTTGCTGGGGAAAGGGTTATTCCTTCATCGGGAGTTCTTAATTGGAGAGCTTCTAGCTGCTCTATCCACACTTCTTCCTCCATAGGGGATACGACTTGTTCTATGCCCTCTTCCTGTCGGTCATGACCCGACACTGGCAGATTCTCTTCTCGATCGTTCTCCCTAGGGTTTTGTTCTCTGCGCAGCCCTGCGGCTCTTTCGCGTCTTTCTTCCCTTCTCTGCTGTCTTTCATCCCTTTCTTGCTTCTTAATGTCTGACATACTTTCGTATAGTACTATTTTCTCCAAGTATTCTACAGTTGAATTTTCATTACTGGTGACGTCTATCCTCTTTAGGTCGACTAGGATCCACTATACTCTACCTCCAACACAAGACCAGCTACCCCCCCATAGCCTACCTAATGCTTTTAGAAAGCTCGGATAGTTCGACTCACTTGCTCAGGAAGTATTCCCACTCCCTTTCTGCGATAAATTTCTCCCACTTCCTCTGCTTTCCTGCCCAGTTGGTGTTTGGTGGTTGTTCGCACAGTGGTGGTCTAGGTTCGACGATGTGGCCTACTCCGTTCTCTATCAAGAATTTGAACAGCAAAGTCCGCAAGGTGCACAAGAATTGTTCAGTGAAATCTGTGTAGAATTTCGCTTTGACAATTTCCACTGATGTCCTGTCTTCGACCGCTTGCTCCTCACAGAAGTCATCGGCAATTTTCTCAAACTACTCCAACAGATTTGTTCGTCCGCCTCGGAATAGTTTATCTAGAAACTGCTATTCTTTAGTTGCGTCTGGTTTTCTCATCCAGTAGCTGCTTCAACAGTTGTGGCATAGACTCGATGAATTTTTCATGTGTCTCTTTGAAAAATCTGGCTCTAGCTTCAGCGACTGTTATTCTGTTTTGTCTTGCGTAATTTTGCAAGTAGTTCACAATTTTACGGTCCCACCAGTCCTTGATCTCCTGCTCTGGTATCATATGTGAGCATATATCTTAGACATGTACTACTGACAATGGAACCAATGTTGTAATCTCACAGATCACATAAGGTTACCAATAATACATACTAAAACATAACTATAAATCAAATACAAGAGACAAGAACAGATAGGAAAACAGATTATATTAATGTAATGAGTTCATACAAGGCAGAGAACTGAACTGAGTTCTTGCTTGGCTCAACAGCCTAATATATACAAGTTACAAATAGTTACAAAATAACTACCTGTCGGTTCGATGAACCGACACGGCTGTTTAGTTAAGTTGACTAATCTTCTAGTTTAGTTGGCCGCCCGACTTAGTCGGCTGATCGACTAAGTCGGCCCATCGACCTAGTCAGCTGATCGACTAAGTCGGTCTTCGTTCAAGTCGACTTTGTCGACTTGCTCCTTCTACAGCACTGCGTATGGCTAACAAAGTTTAGGTAGTGGCACTGCTTGTTGCCAACAACACATGTGCAGTCCCTTGGATAGATCCAAAACACAAGGAAAATGAGAATTCAAGTTAAAAATTGATTAAATCAAGGTAAAGACTGATGAATTGACAGTAAAAAAGAGCATATAAGGTTTAAATAGTTTAGATTTGAACCAATCTAAAAGTTTTAAACCAAAATTCACTAAGTCAAATGGCAAATCTGACTGAAGAGAGTTAGAAACTAGAGCCTAGATTTGGACAAGGGTTCAAGGACTGAGGAAGATCAGATCAACATAAATTTGCTTTGTTCCCCAGCAAAGTCGCCAGATTTGTAATCAGGAATATTGCACCTTCTGTGGATAGAAATTGTTCCTCTGGTCTGAATGGTTCAGATCTAGAACAAATGAGTCAATAACTCGATTGAAGACCTTCCCTAAATGTTATAGAAGCCTGGAATATAACTCTGATGAAAGACCTATATACATGTAAGACATATAAAACATACAAAGAAATCAAAGCTACCAAAAAAACATATACACATCCATATTAGTGACTAAGGAATCCAAGAACATATATGCGATATTTACACAACAAACATGTGGGAAGGAAATCAACTTTGCATTAGAAAATAAATGAAAGAGCTTACAACCATGTGCCTTAGTGTCGAGACACTCCTTCACAAAACTAACACCTCATCCTCGATAGCTCCAACTTGGTCAACAATTTCTCTCAGATGGATTAGGCCAGGGTATCAATTTAGTAGCATAACTCTACTATTCTTCTCCCCTCCTCAACTATGGACATGAGCTTGTATATATAAGGCTCAATGGATAGGGATAGTTGAGAGAATTGTGAGTGAGGTGGCTCTAAGATCCTACCAAGAGGGATCTCGACTCCAACTAACCTATGTTAATAGTTGTAAGGGAGGACATGAGGCTCATGATCTAGAAGCCTCAAGAATCTTCTCTTTTTCCATTTTTACCAAGGGTACCTCTTTTGTTCCCTTAAGATAGAGCGGTTTAGGTGAGAACCACTTCAAAGACAAAGCACTTCTGTGGTGACAGCGCTTCTCTATAAGAGGAAACAGGTGGTGTTGAACAAAGTACCGCTCATCAACCAAAGGGAAAGCGTAGTGCTAGGTTTTTTCATGTAGAATTGATATCCAGAGCAAGTTTCCACTCCAAATTTCGAGATTTAGGGAAAACATAGGGGTTAAGGATCTCATCACATGTTGGTGACAAGATTTGGGTATAACAGGCCCAAATCAAATTCTCAAGAAAAAACAACAAGAATAGACCACGACATCGCCCAAATCTTGGTAAAGATACTAGAATGAAATTTATCAGACAAGAATCTATTGTGGGCCAGGGATAGAATCCTTGTGGCTATTTTAGGAGGGAAGGACTCCATTTTCCCATTGTGGATGCTCTCTTAGATGCAACAATGCTGGGAATGGAGGGTGGGAGTTGTTCACTGTGACCATCAATGGAATCCTCAGTCATCAACAGCATAGGATTCCCACATTTCCCAAGTCACCAGGGGTTTGGGCCACGATTACTATCAAAGGTTACCCACCATGGACACCTTTAGAGAAACTTGAGCTCGGGCATGGAGGTATGTGGTTTTACATAGGATCTATATACGCCATGCTTATGATGTTGTTATCACTGCACACACTACAAGTGACAGAGTGCAGACTCTTCGTCACAATTTAATCCAAGGGAATAGTGTCCAGGGCTTGCAATCCCTTACTTGGACAACAGAGTTTTAGGGTCAAATCCCATCCCACAAACTCTATATCCAGGTGAGGTTAGTTAGGCTGATGCTTGACACAGCTAGGACCAAGCTTAAACAACTCTATGAAACCCTACAGCTTCTGGTGTGGCCTGATCCCTCTACTTTTAGTCTTGAGATAAACAGAAACTGCATTCGGCATGAACTGTTTCCATACCTTAGGGAAAAATTTGCAAGTGGGATTGATAGGAATCTTGCTAGGTGAGAATAAATTCTTCATGGAGAGGAATCCTTCTTGCATTCTTTGTTCGAGAACATAAGGTCCAAGGATGAAAAATCAATGGGTTATGGTGTGATGAAGCTCGATGTTTCTATTGTAAATTCTTTGCCCCTGGCGCTTCAGTGACGATTTCTCAAGTAGTTTATAGAGTTGCATACTGGGAAAATCGCATGCTTCAATACGATCGAGAGGTTGTGACTCGCCTATGGATAAACTAGTTATGGAAACAATACTTCTACGGTGTCTCTGCAGGGTGTTTTTTAGGTACATTTGCAAGAGAATTGGATGGTTGTTTAAAAAAAAGGTGTCTCTAATGCTCAGTGAGGTCCTAAAATGTCAACCCAAGGCCATGATCAGACCTTGTGTTATGGAGAGAAATTCCTATGGCTTGGGGTACCACAACAGACAACTTTGACTCCAGAAATCAATCCTTCCCAATATGCAATAGAAATAAAATGTCTAACACTAAAGGATCAGACCTCGTACCTTATTCCGGACGGTTGAAGTAGATCCCCATTGAGCTTTCCAATATCCAGCTTGAATTGATATAATAATTCCTCAACAACAAGTAAACAATACAAGCATACTATATATCATGGTGTTAGATCTATTCTAGCATATATAATCAATAATGTAAAATCATTTGACATATTCCAATGGATACAATATTCAATCAAATACACATCATTAGACAAGGAAAGATAGTTCTTATTAATATAAATCAGAGATTACAAGATAGATACAACCTCTGATGGAATGCCTGCGAATTGGAGAATCTGAATCCCCCACTTGGGCCTCCACCACCTCAATCCTCCATCACTTAGATAGCAAGCTCACTAGCAAAAGGCAATCTTGAGAAGAACACAATAGTGCTCCAAAGGGACAAAGGGATGTACACTCAAGCATAAATTCCGGCAACAATGGACTATAGTTTCGTTGCTTTCAATCTCTCTATCCGCCTTCAATGTACCAAGGGGTTCCTTATATAGCTTCACAAGGGATAATGAAGGGTCGAATCCGAGTGATCTCAAGGCATATGGAAGGCCAGGGTTCGAATGAGTCGGATCCATGTCAAGCAAAACTCCAAAAGGATTTGGACTATGCACACATCCCGATGTATGCGGATACAGGGGTCAAACTCGCGTATGTACGCGGTTATCGGGGAAAAATCCACGTATATCATCTTTTATATAGTTTTTGGGGATGATCAAGGAAACATCAAAGGATAAAATATGGTCCATGGGGTCTAAAGAGTCTGCAGCAGGACAGGGGAAGGCCATACAAAGTGTGATTCACCTAAAGTGGTGAAATCCGCTATAATAGATGCCCCCTAATGTGTGAGGTTAGAGGGGTCATACGATGGCCAAAATACATTATAAGTCCATCCGAGAAGTGGAGTGATGAAGGATCCCAAATGGAAGACCAGCCACCCAATCAGTATAGTACAATGATAAGACTCTGCATACAACTGCAAGTACATATAGCAGTCCTGGATACATAAGAGTACAATGGCCATGAATAGGCATAATACATGATATCACATATGTGGTCATCGCCACGTAAAATACACATAGATCAAAATCTCCATGATGAAGATATACAACGGACTATGATCTCCAAAATGGCTGAAGATATACAATAGATCAAGATCTCCATAATGGCTGGAAATGTCTGACATACACTGGAATCAAATCACGAGAGCTGAAATATCATGAACACTAGCACGATCAAGGAGGTAGCATATAAGAGATGTCACTAGTCTGGAATGTCTTCTACACAAACCGCTACGAGTACATGTCCTACTATGCGAATAGAGGTGTCGAGGTCGAACATAGTAGTACATCGTCTGATTACCGGTCATTGATGTATACCGTTAACAGATGCAAGATTACCCACCGATAATGATAATGGGAATCAAGGTACTAGAGTGCAAACTAACAAGCGTGAATAGATGTGTTGAGGTCAAACATTTGAGAGATTCCATCGATCAGGGGACATTGATGTATTCCCAGGAAACTATCGATGGCAAGAGAACCTGCCACTGATGACTACAAGTCTCAAGGCACTCAAAAGGACTCTAGATTCCAATCCCATAATAAATGATATGAAGTCGATGGGATGAAATCCAATGGAAGGAGGGAATTAAGGCATCCCCCATCATCCAACATGAGGTACTCAGCAAAGCTGTCTAATGTGGAAGAACTCGATCATAAAGTGCACGAACTAGTAACTGTACCGGGAATGGCTGACATGCAAAGTCAAGATAACTAAGGAATGGCCGACACAGGTTTCAACTTCCTTTGAACAAGAGCATAACAGTGTATGGTGACTGAATGAAGGTAGCATAGACTTGATATACAAACTGGGACATCTCTGTGACACAGGAGGCATCAACAGAGGCTCCATAGGGACTAGAAGCTTAACCAGTAAGTGGAGATAAACTCAGATAATGAGTATAGCTCCTAAGTCAAACTATAACCCAACCAATGGATGTGATATACAGTGGTCTATTTGAAGGTGACACGACTCGATAGCTGCCAAAAGATAACATCTTTCCTTGTCCGTCTTTTTCATTTTTTTCATTTTTTGGACTTTTTCAGTTATTTAAAAAGCTTGAAAAAATAATAAACTAGCTTTATAGTTACAAACTAGGATGAGACGAGTGTCATAAGGGAAAACAAACTAGTTCCAAGCAGTGGAACATACCTATGCTCAATGCAAGGATACATGTGTAGGATATCGACACTCGGGGGAAAATCCCTTCCCAGTAAAAAGGGAATCAAACTGCGAAGGATATAAAAATGGCTCTGCATGGCTAGACATGAGACAAGCTCAGGTTATATGGATGAGACACAATGTCAGGGAAGACGGCATAAAGCTCAATAAGGCAGGAAAAGCTCATGATAATGCATTCACAACTTGACATAAGGGAGTCCCAGGGAAATGGCCATCATAAAGTTCAAGAGGAGTATGAAGCTCTTGCTTAAGGACATGGCGAGACTAAAAAGGGACTCCCGGACCTAAGAGAGGACTCACAGCATGGGTACCAAATGCAAAAGGGAGCTAACTAGGACACCCATGTAAAGGAAAGCTCTACCATTCACATAGTACCACTTCTAACAATAGCATGAAGGTTCTATGATACCATGGAATGGGTTCGTACCTAAGGTTAAGATGGAACGGTCATAAGGCAATGCATAAGTGCAAGTGGATGTGATATCCTAACCTATATGCCAGTTCAGACATAATACCTGTGATAGGAATGAACGGGTCGAAACCTCGGAGAGAGTGTACAAAACATGGACCCTACATGACAACCATATAAGTCCAAAACAACCCAAAATAGTCAATAAAGAATCCAAACTATAGGATATAGGGAGGAATGATCATGACAACAGCACCCAAAGGAAACAATGCAGTGAACGATGAGACATAAAAAGGAAACTAAGGTGTAGACCCAACGTTCACACATACACTACCACCCCCATGAGGGTGACCACCAGTGTAAAGACCAAGTGAAGGGAAAAAATCCTCCACAAATGGAGTAGAGGATGGAAGATGACCACTCCCAAATCTATCAGCATGGTAAGGGGCTGTGATGCCCCGAAGTCTGGCACCAGGGTCCATACTAGGACCAAGGATGGGTGATAAGATACCAGCCATGCCGAAAATAAAAGGACCCGAACTCAAGAGAGCATAAATATAGTCAAGTAACCATGCTCCCAAAGGCCAACTAGTGCATAAAGAGCACACTCCTAATAAAATATACAGCCAAAATACAAGCAAACCAAGGGGAGGATATGTGAGCTCCTGAATACAGTAGGTATGTCTTGCCTAGGAGAGGCACGAAACTCCCATACACTACAAGCGAAGGTATCTAACCAATTATAGTGGCCCTCACTTCAACGCATATAGCGACTGTGCTGTCCGACCCCAACCTAGCCGGGACACCTACAGAATAACCTCTACAAGTACCCCCTCGATATCCTAGGTAAGGTCACTAAGGTCACCTCAATATAATCAAAGCTCAGGCGGAAAGTCGCAGGTGGGATTGACCGTACTCCAAAAGGATTTGGACTATGCACACATCCCGATGTATGCGGATACATGGGTCAAACTCGCGTATGTATGTGGTTATCGGGGAAAAAACCGCGTATATCATCTTTTATATAGTTTTTAGGGATGATCAAGGAAACATCAAAGGATAAAACATGGTCCATGGGGTCTAAAGAGTCTGTAGCGGGACAGGGGAAGGCCATACAAAGTGTGATTCACCTAGAGTGGTGAAATCCGCTATAACAACTTCTAACGAAGGTTATGATAGTAAAATCAAGTTTAAGGCTGTTAAAATTTTATTTTTAATTTAGATGGGGTGGGTCTATTGGCGAAGTTGAGAATTCGTGAGACACAGGTCTCAAGTTCCACTATTACAGCAGCAAATAATGAGGGAAACTACCATTTGGATCTTTTTCTCAAAAGGTGGTAGTGATTATCCATGGTTAGATGTTTTGTATTCTGGTGCTAGGGTGTTGACTTCAACTTTGTTCTCAGCTTCTTTGTAATTGCACCAAGTTGTGCCAAAGGATAAAAAAATATGATGGCTTTGAGAAACACGGTTGTCCCTATCATACTGTACTTTACTCTGAACGATGGAAAAGGATCATGTTCATTTTTTCTTGTGTCTTCTTCCCAGTGTATGGGAAATATTGTATCATTTGTATTTTTTTGAATTACAATTTTCCACAGAAGCAAAAACATGTGAATGGTTATAGAGGACAAATGACAATTTAATGGGAATAAAATAGCAAGACAAGCTTCAACCCACTAGCACTCCAACTTCCATTTTTATTCCAGGATGACAATGAATATGCAAGGAGAAAAAGCACTCTCGGCATATTCAATATAATCATTAACAATGCAAGAAGTTGCTAACTTGAAAAATTCATATGAAAATACTTTTGTCCAATTTGGAACAAATTTTTAAGACCAAATGGCCTATTCTTTTTTCCCAGATGTTTTGGATGTATATCCATATTTCAGGGCAATTTTGTCATAACATGCGTAAGGAGAGAAGAAAGTAAAAGGTACAAAATACACAATATTTTAATAAGAAAGAGCATTGGAGTTTACAAGAAGAATGATCATGTATTCAACATTCACACTTAAAAAGTTCATTTGGACTAACATCAATGATTCCAGCTGAATTTTAGATGTTTATGTGGAAGCCATCCTTTGTACGTTTTTGTAGAAGATGGAATATTTTACAAGTGAGATATTTCATCTTTAGAAATAAATAACCAATAAAAAATACTAAAAGTAGAGATAAGAACTGTTATCATTCTCTTTGTTAGAAAACCCCATAAAATCCCTGCAATTTATGGGGTGATGTTTTTCTATTAAGAATTATGCTATTTTCTTTATTGCTTGGAATTGGGATTCTCATTCCCAAACTTCTATTGATTGGAATGTGGGTATCTCCGAACAGTACTTTTTCTGGGAATTGGAAGTGGTACATTTCCTTGTGCATTTATTTTGCAAAGGGTGTATTCAGTGGTCATTGAGTGTTTGTGCATTTTTGAAACATAGAGATGATGGTTTTTCCTGTTGCACATGGGAGATTATGCTATGTTGTTTTATTCTTTTCCAAGACATCACAAAACCCCTATTGTGAAGTTGCGTTCTTACTCAGGGTTACAACAAAAATCCTTAACCAATTATGTTTATTGTTTCTCTTTCCCCCACTATATACCTTCCTTGATCATGCTTGAGTCATCAATTAGGAGTACATTTCCAAAGTTTTTTTTGCAATAGCTGTATTTCTAAAGGTATTAGGTGGAAGTATAGAACATTTGTTAATAGTTAAATCCTCTTCCATTGTTTAATAGACACTTGGAAAGACAACGAGAATAAAAGGGTCAAAAGGAAAGTTGTTGAGAACAAAGAAGGAAGGGTTCACCGAAATGGTTACTTCTATGGAAATTCTTGTTAAAGGTGAACTTCTGAAGGGACATACATAGGGAGCTGTAATTTTGTTGTTGAGATCAAAAGGAAAATAAAAGATCGAATGGAACTTCCAACAAACCCTAAACCTGCAATAAAAAGGAGAAAACAACACTTGATAAATAGTGATCAAGTGCACCAGCTCTGAACCATAGTTGCACTAGAGTAAGAGAGAAAACAAAGCACAAATATCACACCAAGACATCAAGGGAGCACCATAGAATAAGAAAGAAAACTGGATTTTACAAGAAGAATGCTCATTGCTTCAACATTGACACTTGAAACGTTCATTAGGTCATCAATAATAGGAAGACATAATTTTTAGGACTGACATCAATGATTCCAGTTGACTTTTAGATGTTTCTGTGTCAGCCATCCTTTGTACGTTTTTGTAGACGCTGGAATATTTTACAAGTGAGATATTTCATCTTTAGAAATAAATAATCAATTAAAAAAATGGAAAGTAGACATAAGAACTGGCATCATTCTCTTTGTTAGAAAACCCTGTCAAATCTCTGCATTTTGTGGGGTGATGTTTTTCTCTTAAGAATTCTGCTATTTTCTTTGTTGCTTGGAACTAAGACTCTCATTCTAAAACTTCTATTGATTGGAATGTGGATGTCTCTGAATTGTAATTTTTTCTGTCAATTGGAACTGGTACATTTCCCTGTGCATTTATTTTGAAAAGGGTCTATTCAGTGGTCATTGAGTGTTTGTGCATTTTTTAAACATAGAGATGATGGTTTTTCCTGTTGCACATGGGAGATATAGATCTGAAATTTATTTTAAAATATTCCCATGACATCCAAAAATCCCATATTTTTCCAAAGGAGTGTATTTAGAATGGGATTCTATTTTCATCTTTGAGCCAAGCTTTGGTTTGATTCAGGATTGAAATTGTATTGGAGAGAGATCTAGGCCTATAGCAGGTACAGTGATGCCATGGCATAGAGGTGAGGTTGGGATTCACAACTTCTATGGCTGGGTGAACTGGGTGCCAGGGCATGACATCATATAATTTAACTTCTATTTTGAGATAACTACAAAGTTGTTTGTTATTTCTTGATTGGGCTCTTTTCTGCTGCAAAATTAGTTTCACATTTTTGCATGTTGATTTAAATAGGACTGAAAATTGGATGGCTAATGTGTAGCATACCTAGATATTTAGGGAAAATAGGGTTGGGATTTTACAATATTCAAATGAGTAGTGCTATATAGTAATTTATTTCATCCCACATAAAGTGTGTTTTCTTTGACAGTGTAGCGATATCGTGCTTCTATTTTAGATTCATTCTAATGATCTAGTCCAGTAATGTTTAGTCCAATTCTTAAGTTTGGAAAGATGGTAGGTTATGAAATATCTTTGTGCACTTCTAAATTTTGTTTTCTTTCTATCCTAACCTATCAAAACTAGGAAGTCGGGGTTTTAAAATGATTCTTGGAAAAAATATCAACAATGTGTTGCTAGAGAAGTGTTTCACTTTATGGACGTTTTGTTTCCTTGTATTTTTTCTTTATTTATTGTGCAGAAGGTTCTATGGTTTTGTTTGGCACTTTTTCCTGTATAATGAAACAACAACTATTTTTCATGTACAAACGACCCAAGTTGCAGCTTACTTCATACTAGTTTTACTAACCTCATTGGCTTGCTTTACATGTAACATTTTGTGTATGGATTTCTATCAAGTATTTGGTCTGTATCATTTAGATCACTTTCATCTTGTACAATTATAATTGCTTACCCATAATATGTGATAACATTATGTTGTCTACTTCTTTTTTAAAAATTTGATAACGATGGTGCTACAATGGTCTTACAATTTGCAATATAAGTTTCTTTCATTTTCTTTGATTTAATACCCTCTACAGTCACATATATTTACTGTTATAGTGTATATTTAATTTGTATGTATTGTATATTTCTGCAGTTGCTTGAATTCGTAATGCTCTTGCATATGCAATACATACATTTTTTCAGAATCATGGGTTTTATTACGTCCATACACCTATTATTACAACAAGTGATTGTGAAGGTGTTGGAGAGACATTTCAAGTCACAACACTAATTAGTGAGGTAGATAGGTTAGAGCATGAATTGAAGGAAAATCCCCCACCTTCTCAATCTGAATTAGAATCTACTAAGTTCCTTGTTAAAGAGAAATTCCAAAGGGTGTCAGATTTGAAGGCCGACCAAGATGGTAAATCAGCAATTCTTGTTGTAGTATCTAAGCTTAAGAAGTCTAAATATCAACTCTTAAAGATGGAAGAAACGTCTAGATTGAAACCTGGAATTCCACAAAAAGATGGGAAGATTGAATTTTCTCAGGACTTCTTTTCCCTCCAAGCATTTTTTACTATCTCTGGCTAGCTCCAGGTTGAAACCTATGCTTGTGCACTTAGTAATGTGTACACATTTGGTCCAAAATTATGTGCTGAAAATTCTCATACATCAAGGCATTTTACAGAGTTTTGGCTGGTTGAGCCTAAATTTTCCTTTGCAGATATACAGGTAAGACCTATTTCAACCCCCCTTAATTTATGCATTTATTGTGTTAGGTATTTTCTATCTTAGTGAAAGATCCATTTTCAATGGAACTTTGCATATGCTTTCTACAAGACTGGTGAACATTGACAAATTTTGAATTTGCTGATTTGATTAAATGATTGGCTGTAATTTAATTTGCAGGATGACATGAATTGTGCAGAAGACTATGTGAAATTCTTATGTCAATGGTTGCTTGACAATTTCTTTGATGATATGGGATTCATGTCAAAAATGTTTGATAAGAATGTTATAGATCTCCATCATTCAGTATCAACTACCTCATTTGCACTTATTACCTACAAAGAAGCAATTCAACTTCTAGAGAAGGTTATGATTTTTTTGTGTCTTGTGTGTGTATATAGATACTTACAGTTTTGAATTTTTGGGATATCTAAGATTTCAGACACAAGGTAAGCTTGAGAATTATGGCATGTGGTTGAAAACAAACAAGTTATAGATAAGAAGTTTGGTAACAAAGTGGATTCGGGCATTGATTTAGCATCAGAGCATGAGAGGTGCATATGCCAAAAAGGCTACCTGTACATTATGTTAAAAAATCACAATTGCCAAATATTACTTTTCTTATACTATTAATATTTTTTAAGTTGTTGCATCCAGTTATTTGGGAAGGTGAAAAGATGGGAAATTGTTTTAATGTTTTACTTTCTAAATTGATGTAGATATTTAACAAAGGAGATATTTAAAAAGGCAATAATTGTATACAACCATCCAAAAGATATCAAGGCATTTTACATGCAGGTCAATGATGATGGAAAGATTGTTGCTGCTATGGATGTATTTATGCCTAAGGTATGCTCCTTTCTTCTTGTCACAGTGTAA
Organism: Pseudotsuga menziesii; assembly: GCA_001517045.1. Classification (NCBI taxonomy): domain Eukaryota; kingdom Viridiplantae; phylum Streptophyta; class Pinopsida; order Pinales; family Pinaceae; genus Pseudotsuga; species Pseudotsuga menziesii. The sequence goes on along the minus strand of LPNX010712375.1, from coordinate 410,979 downwards.
CATGAATTGATTTCTCTAAGGTACATATTAAAGCGGCATAATGATAATAAGTCTAATCAAATGGTTGCGCTCTTATCCTCGTTTTTTGAACATAACTTAAGCTGGTTTATTCTTCACAGGTTGGGAAATTGATTGGTGGGATTCAAAGAGAGTGGTATGAATTCATTCTAAATAGGTAAAATAACTATGCATTTTTTTGTTTTTTATAAATTGTGTTTAAAAATAGTCTTTTTCTCTGCAATCTTCTGTGTCACCAATAATTTGAAACAAAAAATGAGTTTCTAGAAATAAAAAATGGTGTCCAATTTTGCTAGAAACTTGGCATAGATGTATATAGGAAACAACAGGAATGACATGAAACAGGAAAGGAAACTCCCAAAAAAGGAAAATAAGTTAAAATAATACTTAACTGATAGTGTGACTTTAAGTATAGATGATATTTTATAGATTCTTCATATCAAGTTTCAAATATAGCTAGCTATCACATCATGAATTAGAATTATTAGGACTGCTCCTATCTTATGTTGTTGTTCTCATGTTTTCATCAATGGAAAACCAAAATTCTTCCTCCTTCAATGTTTTTAGTTTTTGTGTTGGATGCTAATAGTTAATAGGTTAGGTTTTTCTAGTGACAAGAGGGCTAGTAATGAGTCAGGCTAGCTGAGAGTAAGTTTTAACTATTTTTGTCTCCAATTTTTCCCAAAGAAGAACACTAAGTATTAATGCGGAACAAAATCCCACCATAGAAGTACACCACTGTAGTAATATCATGTAATTATATTCAATAGATAACATCTAGAACACAAAGAGAGCACCCAAGGCACGACATAGATGGTGCTAACGATTGTAGTACTATAGTATTGGACTAACGGAGGATGCTATTGCATCAACCTGAGAACTTGCATTCCCAAGGAAGCATATGGTTTGTGCTGTACTTTCACAAGCATTTTATTTGTTTGGTTTTTGTTGTACTTTCATCTAACCTATTCAGTCAAAGTCTATTTGTTTCCTTGACAAAGTGAAGGAATTTCTAGGCTGTCCCTATGGCATCTTAAATGTCCCTCTTAAGTAGGAAACCCATCTCTTCTCTCAAGATATGTTTGGAAATATCAGGCTTGATTCTAGTGGCAATGATGTTGGAAATGACTTTAAATTTTATATACACTATTGCAAAGTGAAATCAGATGTAATTGATCAAATGATTGAGGAGCATTTACCTTTGGTATTAGAGTGATGAATATTGTGTTGAGATGTAGCTATATTGTCGCGACTCCCAACAATAATATAGCAGAGGATGATAGTCACGCGTATGCTTACATGAAGGTGTTTGATAAAAGGCTACTGAATTTTGAAAGGGATATGAAATTTTACTTTCTCCATATGAAGTCTGATGAGGTTGGAATCACTCACACACATCCTGAAACAATTAATGGTCAATTCCTTGTCTCTGTTTTGTATTAAAGGGACATCAGGATGAATAAGGATATATTTTTGTACAAGTCAAAAATCTCGCATGAGCGCTTGGGTGACCTTAGAAAATTCCAAAAACATGCTCGAAACATCACTAAAAATGGCCAAAACTCTTTGGGAACATCCTTTGTCATATCATTCAATGTTTCCATATTTGGAAATATCATACGATTCAACCAAGGACGTTTCCAAGGGATTTCATAACCATTTGCTCATTTCTACGATGGGTACACCACCATTATAAGCGTTTCATGCAACTCAAAAGGAAGGATTTGGTGTTGGAAGAGGAAAAATCGCTTTGTGCTTCAGCACAATTAGATAAAGGATGGGTATCACAAATAATGAACCTCTGGGGAAAAATCTTGTTCCAACATACACACAGGCCCAAGCTGCTCCTCCCCAAGGATATTACTCAACTAAGTATATTGGGGGCTCCTATATAGGTCATCTTTTACTTTCTAAATTTACATTCATGTTTATCATGGATATCTATTTGCATACCTAGAAAGGAGTGATACCTCCTGATGTAGCTCTTCTAACCTATAGATCCCTAATATGGTCAATGTTTTTAATAAAATATATCTATCAATTATATGCAAGATATAGGAACATTTGTTACCTGGCTCAGAACAACCAGTTGATGGCATGATTGCTTAAAGGCCATAGACTATAATGTGCTCATTTAAAAGTGTTGCAATATTTCTAATTCCAGTTATTTCTCTTCCACATATTATTTTTTCCAGCAACAATGATATTTAAAAAAGTTGTTCTGCAATAATATCTTTGGCATTTATTCAGCCATGTTAGTAGAAAAAGTTTAAACAAATGAAAAAACCTACAATATCCTATGTGCATGATATATATATAATCATTTACATGCTTATATAATGGCTCAGATATCGAAAGGCCCTTTTTAATATTAGGATCGAAGTCATATAAATACCGCACATTATTAATTTACCATTTTTTTTTTAAATATGTTGAATTTAATAGACAAGCACTCTTGCGAAAACTTGGGGAAAATGATCTTACATTTTTTTGCCTGATTGGTTCAAGCTGGGGTATTAATAGTGGTAAATAAACAACAACTCTTTGGCTATTGTATCAATTTGAAGCATTCAAGGAAGGAAGATATGTATACCTGCAGTATCAGGACGAAAGGTCAAAAACCATTTTTGTAGATAAATGTTGCATCCTTGGAGGTTGTTGTAGTTGATTTAATGTTATTGAAGATCTCAGTGGGGAACAAAACCATTTTTGTAGATTAATGTTGCATTATCGAAGGTTGTTGTATTTGTTCTAATATTATTACAGACTCAGTGAGGATTCAAAACACTCATTGAATCAAGCTTATTGCTGAAATTAGCTAACCATACTCAGTAAACAGTGGGTAGGGTTTCCAAGATTTGAGAATTATTCAGTTACTATAAACGAAGATGGCAGTCCTATACCAGAAACTTGATGAGTCCATACTACAAACTTCTAGAGTCCATACAAAAAATTTCCTATTTTGGTAAAAAAATTAGCATTTTTTTATCTTTTTTCTATTTGTATCAGTTTCATTTTAGAGTTTTTGCTATTTTTATTGAATCCAAATGATATTCTTGATCTTAAAATTTGTTGGGTTGATTGTGTGTTCAAATCATGTGACTTTGATTTTTGTTACATGTAAAAAGAATGGTTGGTGAGGTATAGGGTTAACATACCTGAAAGCTTAGGGGAAATTAGCATCAAAATAGATTGTAACATCCATGTATTAGAATGCTCCCTGGAAAACTCTTGTTTGACATCATATTCAGATGGTGATGCATGTTGTAGGCATAAAAGGGTGGTTTGGTCTATGTGACACTATCATTAGTGCTAATACTTTTAGAATTTCCATGTCATGATCACTTAAGCAGGTGTTCTAATGGCCCTCATAGTGTCAAGGACTTAGGAGACATACCCTTTCAGATAGAACCTTTGAAGACAAGACATATATGTATATCTCCTTTTTTCTAAGGTTAAAGTTTGGCAAAAATAATCTTTCATACATGGCAGTGTTATCCAACTTTTTGTACCATAGTTGGGTTACCTGAGGAGTCGCCGGTTGAGAGACTTGTTCAAAGTCTGATTCCAGTGTATCAGTCAATCTGTCTGCTTGTCTAGCCAATATTAGCTAGTCACTTTTTTATTTGAATAATTTTGACCAGGGCCCCATGGGGTTTGTAATAAAATGTGCTAGTAGGATATTTTTTAGTGGTTCGGTCTCCTGGGATGTAGAATCTCAAATAGGGTATTCCAGGGAGTTTTTTTCCCCTGACAATTATGGTTTGCCTTTAGCCGAGTATAATTGATGAGGTTTTCTCCCGTTTCCTCCAAAGCTTGAATGCCCAATGTTGAATTCTGGGCCTTGGGGGGTTATTAGAGCCGAACTGAGTGTTATAAGCCTACTAGACATTATTTAGATAGATGATGGTCATTTCCTAAGTCATTTAGACATATAAAAAAATGTGAAAAAATCTTTTTCGAATAGTGAAAAATTATTTTTTTTCATTTTTTAATTTTTAATTACTTTTCCTAAGTTTTTTGGGTTAATTTTTCCATAAATTAAATGGAAAAAACCCATTCATGATCCGGACTTAGGATTCAGTGATTGAAGGCTCTAACCTTAAGCCAAAAATCATTCTTGATCAGCTAGTCAGTCAGAGCCAACTTTCAGATCAACAATCGGACACATAATGCCTTTTTACTCAAAAAAGTGAGTTTTGAGTAAAAAAATGATTTTTAGTAAAAAATGATTTTTATTAAAAAATGTTTTTTATTAAAAAAAATGATTATTTTGGAGAAAACTAAAACTCCCAAATTTAATCCAAATTCAGTAAAATAAAAGGCTAAATGACATCTCATGGAACACTTAGCATGATTGGAGTTATCATAACTCAGCTTCAGTCATCATTAAGAGAGAAAAGTAATTTATTATCAGTTATTAGACATGTCATCTCTAACTAAAGATGAGATGGAAAGCTCTCATTGGTTCGGTGATTTGATCGAGGTGAAAACTGAAGCTTACACCATCAGTGGGCTTCCCAAACCTAGCTCAGGCTCCTTCCAGACCTAAAGGATGAGCTTACCTACATCCAGACTCACACATGTGGCCTCATCCTTGGCTTGTTTTCAGTGCACAGGTTTGGAGTGGGGGCGCCTTACCTAGGTGGAGGCCTCCCCTCACTCCCGGTTCTCCGGTTTAGCTCTGGGCTCTTTGTTAGGTGGCTAAGCTAGTTAGGGTTAGTTTTTTGGTTTTAGGGTTTTAGCACTCTCTCATTTGTTAAAAAGAGGCTCTTTTAGCTCTATTTGGATGGACTTTTGTAGCAGAGTTACTCTAGGAAATTTGTATCAAGCATTTGCTTTAATTTGTTATTAAAGATCAGACTTTGGAGGTCCATGAGCTCTTGGATGTGGTAGTCTTTTACAATTCATTGAGGTGATATTGTCTCTAACCCCTATTTTTTTTTAATGCTTATGTGAGATTAAATTGTTTATTTGTTAGCTCAAGAGGGCCATTGTTGGCACAGTAGAACAATCATTTGTAGTTCAACTTGATTGTTTATGCGAAGTAGATTAGTATTTTGATGGACATGAGTAATCAGTATATACGTAATGTTGATCATGATTCAATTTTCTTAGCATACTAGCATGTATTTTGATCTCACGTTTTGTGTTGAGTTGTAGTGTGTTTTCAGGCTTGACAGGTTGAAAAAGGGTGTGAGCTTAGCTGCTTCTATCCCAGGCTTCAAGCAACCTTTTTAATCTAACACTTTCATTGCAGGACCTACAAATATCTTCTTCTTCAAAATACAAAAAGAAAGCTGGGAGTCTAGCTCTCTCTCTCGAGTTCCATCCATAATTTTAAATACTTTCTTGGTTACCAAAATTCTCTCTTCTGGTTCTCTCTTTGCTCCTTGATCCCCTTTTTTTTCTTTCTTGCTAGCCTTTTCCTCCTTGCTTGGTTTTTCCCTTTCTTATCTTTTCTTCATCGCTGCCCCATTTTACTCTTTTTACCACTCATTTTCTTCTTTTTGAACAGCCCTAGTGTGCCCTAGTTTATGCCTCTTTTTTGCCTCTTTTTGCCCTAGTTTTTGGCCCTTCTTCCATCTTGTTTTTGGCATTTTCTTTCCCTTTTTCTTTGCTGTCCTGTTTTTTTATTTTTATGACAGCCATCTTCCTTCTTCATCGCTACCCCGTTTTCATCATTTTTTATACTCCTTTAGCCTCATAGTTGGCTTCCCTATTCTTCCCTTTTCTTGTCTTTGAAATTCTCTTTGTTTTCATTCCTTCTTCCTATCATTTTCTTCTTATTTTCAGCCTTCTTTGCCTTACACTTCTGCTCTCATTCAAACTTTTTCTTTTCCCTTTTTGTAAAGTTCGAGAAAAGTTTCAAGTAAAAGTAAATCACTGTCCTTTTTTACGCAAATTTTAATGATAGTAGAGTTGTATGCTTTTATTTCAAAATCCCTTTCAGGGATTAAATTCCTAAAGGAAAATTGTAATAATTTCAATAAAGTACTTTTGTTTGAGTGGGGTTTTTAAGTCCCCACTCTCATCCTCCCCCATTTGGGGAGGCGTGTGTTGTGTTTACTTGTGTATGCTTAGGTTATATTTGCTTGTCTTCATCATTATTTGCATCTTTTGCTTAGAATATTAATTGTTAATCCATCACTTCTAATTCAATAATTAATTTGATTACTCTTTTAAATTGTTTATCTTTCTAAGTAAATCGACTACTTAAATCTCTTGAATCACACCATAAGGTGGATCAAGAGTGCTCTCTGTTGGAGATTTTAATAAGTCATCTTTGCTTTTTATTCACATTGTTTAATCAATTAACTCTTAAGTAAGACTCTTGAACTTGCAAAAACACAAGTCAAGAGCACTCTCTATCGAAGAGCATCCTAGGTTTGCATAATCCCTACATTAGTCTCATCTAGATTAGCTAAGTCTCTTGAACCACTGTCATAAGGCAGGGTCAAGAGCGCTCTCTGTCGGAGAGTCTTAATTAATCAAATTAATAAAACCTTCAACACACACACCCTTTTTAATTAATTAACTCCCTCCCCTCCTTGCCGGAGTATGCTCTGACCGATCCCAGATCGGAATACCCAAAAATGGCACCGGATCTTTAAACCCTACAAGACTAATTTAATAATACTTAAACACCCGTAACCAACACACCAGCATTGTAGGGATTCTTCCAAAGTACTTCATAGTAGAGGCATCAGAACCTCTCGCTGTCTTAGATTCTCGGCTAGCTGGTCAATCTTGGCGATACTAGCCTAGGATACTGGGCGGACCCGACATGTCTTCAACAGAGGGAACTTAGAAGAGTTTCCCGGCTTTGAAAAACTTTTGTTGACACTCTAAGCAAGACCACTATCAAAAAATTTTAAAATCTACCAAGAGCACTTGCAAAACCTAATACTCACTAGCTTGACTCCTAGACTTTATTTCACGCATTTATTTGACTCCATAAGGCACTGGTCCTTTGTTATATTTGATTAATTTTCTATCTTGATCAATTGTCTATGGGCCATTTCAATTGATTATATTTTAATGCTTAAGTTATAAGTTTGGAATCTTTGCTTATCTGTGTGATCTCTTGTTAGCAACATGGATTGCTTTGATTAATCATCATCCCCCTAATATTAATCATTTTAAATCACAGTAACTCCTAAACAACACCCATCCGCATTCAAAAACATCTAAAAATTAAAACATTGAGCCATAGAAAACTCTTCATTAGGGACTACCCCCCTTGGCTTCGTTAGGAGTTAGCCTAAACGGAGGAGCTAGGAGTAGGTGACAGTACCTAGCTCTGTGCTTGCCCCCAAGGTCACACCTCTACCACTTTCTCAAGTGAGGAAATAACTTTCAGAATATTTTTGCTGCTAGTGTGCAATCGACAGACAACATCTTTTGGCGCCACTGCCGGGGACAAATATTTTTGTTCCTTGACGACCTTTGTTTCTTTTAGTTTTTTACCTTTTTATCCGTTCTGGTATATTTTTAGTCCAATCACTCTCTGAAATTAAAGTTAAGTCCACCTGGCGACTCCACTGTCAGTTAACACCTCAAGGTATTCTACTAGAAGAAACTCTGTAGGTTTGGTCAATTTCATCCCTGACCCCGAAAAGGTCTTAAGGAGGGGATTAAACAAACTATCTTCTCACAGGCTCCTTGTAGAACTTGGATCTGAGTCTGTTTCAGAAATCCATCTTTTATTTCCAGAAAAATTAGAAAATTTGCAAAATAATAACTATTTCCTTAATCCAATGGGTGATTTTTTTACTCAACTTAACTTTGCTCAGATAGCAGGTCATCCTCATGATATCCCTGACAAGGCTATCGACAAGCTTACGACATATAATGGCACTGATGCCTCCCTCTCTGTTAAGCAGCATATCAGGAATTTAACCAGACACTGTGGTGCCCGTGTCAGGGGTACTGATAGGCATGAAGATGTTTACATGACCTTGTTTTCCTTGTCTTTGGATGGAAAGGATGGCAACTGGTACGATAATTTTCCAGACAATTCTTTCGCCATCTTAGCAGACTTCAAGGCTACTTTCCTTGGAAAGTTTGGCAGCAGAAAGGAGCTTAGACATATAGTAGCAGCTTTGACCAACATAAAGAAGTCTAATATGGAAACCATGGATGAATTCAATGATAGGTTCACAGAGTTATCAAATTCCATCCCTTCTACTTATGCTCCTCCTGTAGCTTCCACTTTGGATTATTACATTGAATCATTAAGTGGAAAGATCCAGTACCAAATTAGAGACAAGGAGCCGACCACATTACTTCAGGCTCAGAATTTGGCAATTAAAATTGATAAGAATATGCAGTCATCTGGTGAATCTAACCTCCAAGGTTATTCAAGGTCTTCAACTCCTTTGAAAATTAGTGAACCTAAAGACAAGGATCCTTTAGCAGCTATGAAGGATGCCTACGAAAAACAAATGATTGAAATGAAAAGGGAGATGAAGAAAAATATGGATGAAGCAGAACAGAAACACTAAGTACAATTGAAGGAGATTCAAAATAGGGTGATTACAATGGAAATAACTCAACCTTCACCACCTACTAGAGCTTTCCCTGCAAAACCAACATGGCAGAGAAAGAACCCCAACCATGAGTAGAGGCCTCCTGATCAGCTAGAGGCCACTAATGTGGTTGAAACTTACATGCCATTTTGTAGGGCATGTGAAGACCTTCATGAAGAATCTTCCTGCTATTATGCATGCTATATTCAGGAGCATGGTTTTCCAGAGGGTTGTGGTCCTAAAGCATCATCAAGAAAGCATGAGTACATAAACTATGTAGATGACATGCATTATATTTCTAGAGAAAGTTGGAGAGAGGAAAAACAGTATTCAAGAGAGCCCAAGTATATTAACGTAGTTGGACAGCTCCATCCTATGACCACAGAAACCCGGTGTCAAGTCGAATATTTTAGTCAACAATTGGATAACCTCACTGAAAACTTTAGCACTAATCCTACTAATGAGCATAATGATGATAGTTTGGAAGGTTTACTGCCTTGTGACCTTTTGTCTGAAGAAGATGACTATGATCATGAGGAGGGATATAGCCAGGAATTTGATACAAGTGAGGAAGAACCCATTTCTTCTGAGATGGATGACAACTATGAGACTTTAATTGAAAATCCAATATTAGAAGTTTCATGTGATGAGAGTCCTCCATGCTCTCCACTGGATGATAAATATTTGGAAAGTTGGGTCCCATGTGATATCTTTGAAACCCAAATTTTTGAAGAAGATTGTTTTGAGCAGAATGAGGAGTGTACCCAAGGACTTGATACCAGTGATGAGGCATCTCTCATATCCAACATAGATGGCGATGATGACTATTGGACTTTTATTGAAAATCCATCCTATGATACTTTTGAAAATATTTTTGAGAATCTCATCTATGATGTGTCCAGCACGGGGAGTTGTTATTCTGAGACTTATAAAGAAGAGCAGTTGGAGTTTTCCTATGATCAATCGAAATTGTATTTGAGTATCTGTAATAAGGACTTGGAGCAGCAGTGTGGTGAAGAGTTAGATGGGATACAACTAGTTGAAGTTTTTTCTCAACCATTGTCTTCACATATAGATGCTCCTTATGTTTTGGAGCAGCTTGGGGCTTATACAACGAGTTATTATTTGATAGGACTTGATGATTAGCATGATGGATAGAAGCAGCCTGCGCTAGCATCTACCAGTTTGGGAAGAAGTTTGATGACATTATTCATGCCTATGATTCCCCATCTAGCCCGCCCATTCTGGATCATTACGCAGGTTTGCATTTTCTGGAAATTGTTTCCTTACTTTGGATGGTAACCAAAGACAAGGAAAAACCTTTTTATATTAATAAAATGCTTAGGTGGCTACACTGGATTTATGATTACACCTAACCTTTTGTGTATCATGCTTAGAGTAGGAAAATAGGCTCCTTAAAGTGAGTGTTTACTTTGGCATTTTATTTATGTACTTAGAAATAAATAAATTTTTCAATGAATAAAGCAACTTTTGGATCATTGGCTCTTTTTCATAAAACTTGTGCTACTAAGGTTTTCTTGTCAAGTTGAGATGTTTTTACAGGATATGGAAACCAGAGATTCTGGGGTTCTCGTATGCTCTCCTTGCATAAGAGACTAGATCGAGCACACGTCCCGTAGTTGGAGCCAGATGTTATACAACTTTTTGTACCATAGTTGGGTTACCTGAAGAGCCATAGGTTGACAGACTTGTTCAAAGTCTGATTCCAGTGTATTAGTCGATCTGTCCGCTTGTTTAGCCAATATTGGCTAGTCACTTTTTTATTTGAATAATTTTTACCATGGCCCCACGGGGTTTGTAATAAAATGTGCTAGTAGGATATTTTTGAGTGGTTCGGTCTCCTGGGACATAGAATCTCAAATAGGGTATTCTAGGAAGTTTTTTGCCCCTGACAATTATGCTTTGCCTTTAGCCGAGTATAATTGACGAGGTTTTCTCCCGCTTCCTCCAAAGCTGGAATGCCCGATGTTGAATTCTGGGCCTTGGGGGGTTATTAGAGTCCAACCGAGTGTTATAAGCCTACTAGAAATTATTTAGATAGATCATGGTCATGTCCTAAGTCATCTGGACACATAAAAAAAAATTGAAAAAATCTTTTTCGAACAGTGAAATTTTTTTTTTTTAATTTTTAATTTTTAATTACTTTTCCTATGTTTTTTGGGTTAATTTTTCCATAAATTAAATGGAAAAAACCCGTTCGTGATTTGGACTCAGAATTCAGTGATTGAAGGCTCTAACCTTAAGCCAAAAATCATTCTTGATCAACCAGCCAGTCAGAGCCAACTTTTAGATCAGCAATCGAACACATAATGCATTTTTACTCAAAAAAGTCAGTTTTGACTAAAAAAATGATTTTTAGTTAAAAAATTATTTTTATTAAAAAATTATTTTTATTTAAAAAAATGATTATTTTGGAGAAAACTAAAACTCTCCAAATTAATCTAAATTCAGTAAAATAAAAGGCTAAATGACATCTCATGGAACACTTATCATGATTGGAGTTATCATAACTCAGCTTCAGTCATCATTAAGAGAGAAATTAATTTATTATCAGTTATCAGACATGTCATCTCCAGCTAAATATGAAATGGAGAGCTCTCATTGGTCCGGTGATTTGATCGAGGTGAAAATTGAAGCTTACACCATCAGTGGGCTTCCCAAAACTAACTCAAGCTCCTACCAGACCTAAAGGATGAGCTTACCTACATCCAGACTCACACATGTGGCCTCATCCTTGGCTTGTTTTCAGTGCACAGGTTTGGAGTGGGGGCGCCTTTCCTGGGTGGAGGCCTCCCCTCACTCCCGGTTCTCCGGTTTAGCTCTGGGCTCTTTGTTAGGTTAGGGTTGGTTTTTTGGTTTTAGGGTTTTAGCACTCTCTCATTTGTTAAAAAGAGGCTCTTTCAACTCTATTTGGATGGACTTTTGTAGCAGAGTTACTCTAATAAATTTGTATCAAGCATTTGCTTTAATTTTTTAATAAAGATCAGACTTTAGGGGTCCATGAGCTCTTGGATGTGGTAGTTTTTTGCAGTTGGTTGAGGTGATATTGTCTCTAACCCCTATTTTTTTTTAATGCTTATGTGAGATTAAATTGTTTATTTGTTATCTCAAGAGGGCCATTGTTGGCACAGTAGAACAATCATTTGTAGTTCAACTTGATTGTTTATGCGAAGTAGATTAGTATTTTGATGGACATGAGTAATAAGTATATACATAATGTTAATCATGATTCAATTTTCTTAGCATACTAGCATGTATTTTGATCTCACGTTTTGTGTTGAGTTGTAGTGTGTTTTCAGGCTTCACAGGTTGAAGAAGGGTGTGAGCTCAGCTACTTCTATCCTAGGCTTCAAGCAACCTTTTTAATCTAACACTTTCATTGCAAGACCTACGAAGACATTCTTCTTCAAAATACAAAAAGAAAGCTAGGAGTCTATCTCTCTCTCTTGGGTTCCATCCATAATTTCAAATACTTTCTTGGTTACAAAACTTCTCTCTTCTAGTTCTCTCTTTGCTCCTTGATCCCCTTGTTTTTCTTGCTTGCTAGCCTTTTCCTCCTTGCTTGGTTTTGCCCTTTCTTATATTTTCTTCATCGCTGCCCCTTTTTACACGTTTTACCACTCATTTTCTTCTTTTTGAACAACCCTAGTGTGCCCTAGTTTATGCCTCTTTTTTGCCTCTTTTTTCCCTAGTTTTTGGCCCTTCTTCCATCTTGTTTTTGGCATTTTCTTCCCCATTTTGTTTGCTGTCCTGTTTTTCGGTTTTTATGACAGCCATGTTCCTTCTTCATTGCTGCCCTGTTTTCATCATTTTTTATACTCCTTTGGCCTCATAGTTGGCTGCCCTATCCTTCCATTTTCTTGTCTTTGACCTTCTCTTTGTTTTCCTTCCTTCTTCCTATCATTTTCTTATTATTTTCAGCCTTCTTTGCCTTACACTTTTTCTCTCATTCAAACTTCTTCTTTTCCCTTTTTGAAAAGTTCGAGAAAAGTTTCAAGTAAAAGTAAATCACTCTCCTTTTTTATGCAAATTTTAATGATAGTAGAGTTGTATGCTTTTATTTGAAAATCCCTTTCAGGGATTAAATTCCTAAAGGCAAATTGTAATAATTTCAATAAAGTACTTTTGTTTTAGTGGGGTTTTTAAGTCCCCACTCTCATCCTCTCCCATTTGAGGAGGCTTGTGTTGTGTTTACTTGTGTATGCTTAGGTTATATTTGCTTGTCTTCATCATTATTTGCATCTTATGCTTAGAATATTAATTGTCAATCCATCACTTCTAATTCATTAATTAATTTGATTACACTTTTAAATTGTTTATCTTTCTAAGTAAATCAACTGCTTAAATCTCTTGAATCACACCATAAGGTGGATCAAAAGTGCTCTCTATCGGAGAGTTTAATAAGTCATCTTTTCTTTTTATTCACATTGTTTAATCAATTAACTCTTAAGTAAGACTCTTGAACTTGCAAAAACACAAGTCAAGAGCACTCTCTATCGAAGAGCATCTTAGGATTGCGTAATCCGTGCATTAGTCTCATCTAGATTAGCCAAGTCTCTTAAACCACTGTCATAAGGCTGGGTCAAGAGTGCTCTCTATCTAAGAGTATTAATTAATCAACTTAATAAAAATTTCAACACACACACCCTTTTTAATTAATTAACTCCCTCCCCTCCTTTCCGGAGTATGCTTTGACCGATCCCAGATCGAAATACCCAGAAACGGAACTGGATATTTAAACCCTACAAGAGTAATTTAATAGTACTTAAACACCCATAACCAACACATTGGTGTTGTAGGGATTCTTCCAAAGTACTTCATAGTAGAGGCGCTCGAACCTCCCGCTGTCTTAGATTCTCGGCTAGCTGGTCAATCTTGGCGATACCAGCCTGGGATACTGGGCGGGCCCGACATGTCTTTAACAGAGGGAACTTAGAAGAGTTTCCCAGCCTTGACAAACTTTTGTTGACACTCTAAGAAAGACCACTATCAAAAACTTTTAAAATCTACCAAGAGAACTTGCAAAACCTAATACTCACTAGCTTGATTCCTAGAGTTTATTTCACGCATTTATTTGACTCCATAAGGCACTATTCCTTTGTTATATTTGATTAATTTTCTATCTTGATCAATTGTCTATGGGCCATTTCAATTTATTATATTTTAATGCTTAAGTTATAAGTTTGGAATCTTTGCTTATCTGTGTGATCTCTTGTTAGCAACATGGATTGCTTTGATTAATCATCACCCCCCTAATATTAATCATTTTAAATCACAGTAACTCCTAAACAACACCCATACACATCCAAAAACATCTAAAAATTAAAACATTGAGCCATAGAAAACTCTTTGTTAGGGACTACCCCCATTGGCTTCATTAGGAGTTAGCCTAAATAGAGGAGCTAGGAGTAGGTGATAGTACCTAGCTCTGTGCTTGCCCCAAAGGTCACACCTCTTCCACTTTCTCAAGTGAGGAGATAGCTTTCGGAAGATTTTTGCTGCTGGTGTACAATCGACGGATAACATATTTTGGCGCCGCTGCCGAGGACAAATATTTTTGTTCCTGGACAACCTTTGATTAATGAAATATGGGTAGTCTAAGATCATGAACTAAGGTAGGTTTGGAAATTTCAGGGAATTTGTTAAGAAAGTACATACTTTAAAGCTAGAAATATGGGATGTTTGGTCCCTGATAGCCATGCTTCATTCTATAGGATATAATGATAGCATGTGCTCTATTATAAGACAATAAATCAAGCATATTATGTGGGGCTAGAAGAATGCCAAACAACCTAAGACTGGTTGTGGCAAGATACCTGTTGGCCTGATTTGATGAATCTAGGCCAATAAGGAGGTTTTGTCCACACAATCAGCTTAAAGTAGCATCCGGTATGTTTGGATTAACAAAACCTCATAGGTTATGGTCCTGCTACCAGCTAGTTTGTCTCTTAAGGAGAACTTAAAACCAGCAAAATCTAACCTATTCTAATATTTATCCTACCTAAATACCTAAAATATCCTAAGGTTGCTTTCTTAAGGAAAGACTTCGATTTTTGGGAAGTTTTCTAAATATGAAAACTTATGTAAAGTATGCAGAATGATTTAAGAGTGCTAATTAAACTTTAAAAATAAAATTTAAAACTAATTAATCTATTTATCCTATTTAACCCTATCTCAGCTGAAAGCAAATTTACAGCTGAGAGAAAATTTAAGATTATATTAATTATTAATCAATAACAGAAAAATTGAAGCATGATCTAAACAAACATATTTAAATCATAACAAAAGCCACTCTGCTATATGATAATAGAAATGAAATCTAACCTGTAAACACACAGTTAATTTCAACCTCCTAAAATTGATTAATAATTAATGATCAAGATAGTCATTTGAATTTGAGATAATGCTTATTTAAAGTCACTGTTAACATACAAATGAGATTTTAAATAAACAGAAAAGTATATCATTAAAACTTATGTTTATAGTAAACATACTAATAAACAAAACCATAATGAAATATTTATTCAAAAACACTAACTTGAACTGATAAAGTGAAATAGATGATTGAACATCAGTATGTCACAGCAATACTGAGTTAATATATAAGCAAAAAAAACAACAAAATGAAATATATATAAATAAAATCCAAAAAATGAAATACCAGTCACAGTATTTGTTTGCAGATGTCCAGTATCATTCACATTAAAGCTTCAACTCCAAGTATGATATGGTACTAGTAACAACATATATTTCAAAATAAGTTTTCTTTGCGCACTCCATCCTGTAGAGAAATATAACAGAGTCCTCAGAAGACAAAGATCTTCATCTCCATCGATCTACCCTTTCTGGCAGCAGCATTTACAGAACAGAGAAAACAACACTTCCTTTGCTCTGTCACGCGCCCCCTTCCTGGAAGTGTCTCTTCTTATTTTTGCAACATAAAATTTACAAAAGGAAATAGAATTGAAGATAAAAAAATATCCTCTCTTCTGCTAAGAACCCCCCCTCCTCCTGGGCAGTCGAATATCCATCCTTTATATAGGCGATCAGGAAGATAACCATCTCCACATTTGGTGTTTACAGCTGGTCGTAAAAAACGTTTCCTGGAAAAATCTGGTTGAAACAGGCCCGAAAATATCTTAGATCCTTCACAATTTCTAGAAACGGCCTGCAATAAAAGGTAAATCGTCCCATTTGTGAAGTGGGTTTTTAATGGTTTTAGCTAATTCATCACGGTTTATCCGCAACCATTCGTGCAAAAACATGTCTTTCACTGGTGCGCGATTTGGTTTTTTAATCTTCTGTTATATCTCCTCTTTTTGCAATATTTCATGCCTTAGATCAATTAACCTGCACATTAAAATACATATGTGAGATTCCAATTCAACAAACCTCAAGATTCATAGCATCTTTCATTGTCAAGAAGTTAGTGGGGCGAATTTAGCAAACTAGTCAATTAGAATTTATTTTGTCAACAGTTCCCTTCATTTTCTACAGAATGGTAATGTGTTGATATAGTATTGACTAGTGTCATTTTCAGCATAAATTCTCTTCTTGCTAGAGTTGTAGATTGGGCGGCCACGTCTTCTCATCAAAACTACTATTTCTAGATTCTGCTTGCAAGCCTGCAACGAAAGAGAAATAATACGTCCACCTTTGTTATGAAATTTGGCATTGTATCTAATAAAGCTGACATCCCCATAATCTAATGTAACTTGGTGACTGCTCTTCGTTTCACAAATTCCTTGAATAACTAAGACAACGTGAACATCGATCATATGTTGATGCTGTGGCAAGATATTTTCCCTTCAATCTACTCATGTGTAATCTTTAGAGACATTCTCCTTCACGTCCATTAGTAAGACACGTTTAGTTTCCTTTGGATATGTTTTAAAATTCTTATCTTATTGTCTTACCATGATCTGTCAAGATGTTGCTTTAAAGTGTTTATACATTAAGACTCCATATCATCGAGACTGTCGAAAGATGAGATTATTTAATCTTAGACCAACTCAAAGCATATGATTGACTTAAACAAAATTATATAAGAGTATGGGAGAATGATGAAGCAAAAGTTTCAACCAAGAAGAATTTAAATCCACAACTTTATAAAGCAAACGGTCACCAAATAATATTCCATAATAACCAATTCAAAGAGAAGGTGATGTAAAAAGTCAAGGATTCAAACAAGAGATTATCAAACAACTAGTTAAATCAAGCAAAAAATAAAATAAACTAAGTATTTACAAAAATTCTAATGGGGGCCCTTTGATTTTTTTTTACCAAAATCAACGGGAGTTGTTGGAGTGCCAACAATACCATACACTGGGATTTCCACCTTAAACTGAAAAGTTGTTCATCTGTAGGGACAAGTGAATGATTAAGCGAGGAGGATGATATGGTATGCATAATTTTTGGTTCAATTCTTAGGAAAATATTAACTTAAAATTTTTATATTTTATACTAGACCTATTAAATAATTGGACAATTGATTCCAAATTATTCATAAATTCTAAAGTTTGAAGTTGTGTCCTCCCGCGACGTTCTCCATTCCCATAAATGGTCTAAGGAACATAGTGTGGAATGATCAAACATTGATTTGAGTACAGATTCCATTATTTTATATTTATGTATTCAAGTCCTTGAGAACGAATGAAGTAGTGCTAACTTCCTTATTCCCTAACATAACCCCATATGGGAAACTTTTAAAGAACTATATGTTTCCAAAACATTCTTTGACTCATATCGTAGGTCAATCTCTCAGCTGAGTAATAGAATTTTATTTGGATGAATATCTGGGCATATGACATATGATATAGGTCTACAAAATATTGTGTAAGAACTTGAGAAGATAAATGAGGAAATATAAATCCTCACAATATTGTTGAGATCAAAATCCCTATCTTCATTTTAGTTGTTTTTCCTTTTATTCCATGTCTAATGGATCATAGTGGTCATAGTAGCTATGAAATTTCAAGTTTTTGATGCATTGAATAAGAGGGTGATCCTTCTACTTGTGTATGTTGCATACAATTACAAAGTGACACCTTTTTTTTTTGTTATTTAATCACCTTGTAGAGGATTTTTTTCTATTCTGTCGTAGTTAATTAATGACACAATGTTATCCTAGAAATCCTTAAGGGAAGGAGTCACTCTTGAGAATTCACTAGGGGTTAATATGTGCCCCTATTGTGCTGGGAAAGCTCATCTATGAAATGGTGTAGCCATGGTCAATCATTTGAATTCTATAATCAACTTAAACCTTCCTTTGATTTGTGTATTCATTGTTTATCAACTGATATTCTACTGTGTATTTTGATTGTAGTTTTCATGAGTTATAGTTTGATAGAATGCCATGAGATCATCATGTAATGGCTAGGGTAAATAACAATGTGTCTTAATTTTAGTGTTGAGCCAATAATGAAGATGGTCCTGTAGGGTATAGCAAATACTTCTAGCCAATCCTAACCCCTGTCCAACTTTTGTTTTTTAATATACACCTCCGTCGCTATAGTGATGCCAATACATAGCAAGTTCCGATGAACTTACTATACTAGCTTGCTATGTATTTGCATCGCTATAGCGACAAGATTTCATCGCAAATATTTTGTATATTCATTGTAAACATGTTGTTCTTTCATCGCTATAGAGATGACATGTCATCACAACAACTTGGAATATTTGTCGCAAACATATTGAATATACGTCTCTCTAGCGACAAGATTTTATCGCAACCAGTTTGGTACTTTTTGGTGTTTTCATCGCTAATTTTTGGTATGTTCATTGCTATTGCGACAACCTTTTGTCGCTGATTTTTGTGTTTTTTCTGCTATAGAGACGCACTAAGGCAATTCATCACTAAATTTTTGTCGTAGTAGTGGCGCTAGTTCTTTGCAATAGAAACCATTAATTCATTGCAAGAGAGACGAACATTTGTCACAATAAAATCTAGGTATTCATCACAATAACGACATGGGATATTCATCGCAAGAGAGACGAAGTATGAAAATCATTGCTATAGTGATGGAAGTTTTCCCACAAAAAGAAGGGGTCATGTTCGTTGCTATAGCAATGCACAAGTGTTGCAATTGCAACGATTTTTCCTGGGAAAATTTTCCACATGTGCTACTGGTAGACAATTCGTATTCACTATAGGTCATTCAAATTACATGGATGCTTGAAGATTAACTAACTATTATCCAACACTAGACACACTTAGTTAACCGCTAATATATCCATGACTGACTCTCACTGAGTCCTAACTGAATCAGAGTGCAATAGATGACTGATTCTAACTGAATGTAACTTAGACACATGTCACTGCATGTCGATCAGTAGGTGGTAACACATCACTAACTCCAATTAGATATGATGAAGTTAAGTGAAGTTATAATGGTCATCAGAAGTGGTTGGAGGTGCATTAACTCACTCCATTTCATCCCAATCAACCAAAAATAGACAATGACATGATGGAGGATCTTTTACAACTCAACTTAACTAATTTTTAGGTGAAACAACAATCAGTTAGCAATTAGATGCACTTATAACACTCACATCACCCCAGAATTGCTCCCTGTTTGAAGGAGGAAGCCCAATTAGCATCCCCAATTGAAGGAGAAGGCATAGATGGCCTCCTTGATTGAAGGAAGTTATGGGTGTGTTCATGTTGATTTCATTTGGGTAATTAGGAAAAAATTGACCAAATAAAGTTTTTAAGTTGGATAATGACTCCAAACCGCCCCCCCCCCTTAATCTATACTCAAGAGGAGTAAAAATAAAATGTATGAAATTCTAGAGCCCAAACAAGAAAGGCCATAGGTCACCCTGTAAAAAATTGTAACTCTAACAATGATCAAAATAAAATTCTAAGTAAGGAAAGAGGGAAAACCTAGTGGGAAACCCCCCCGTCAAGATGAACACTAAAGAAGTAATATGATCACCCTGATGAACTCACCCCTAATAGTGAACGGAGGTAAGTGAAATGTTTCTCTATAAATATCTTGGTGAAAATATATGCAATATGCTCATCTATAGGGAAGTATTGCATAACAATGGTCCTGTCATGCACCAACTCCTTTATGTAGTGCATGTGCATCTCAATATGTTTGGTCCTCTTCTTGGTAAATTGATCTATGAAGATATTAATAGAACTTTGATTGTCACAAAATATGACTATGGACAAAGCACTACCAATCTCAAACTCTGAAAGAATTCCTTGCAACCAAACAGCTTGGATGTAAGCATTCACTGCATGCCTGTACTCGTCCTCTGTTGAAGACAATGAAATGGAAGATTTATTTTTGCTAGACCATAAAATGGGGACACCACCAAACATAAATACATACCCAAAAGTACAATTATAATATATGGAATCCCCTGCCCAATCTGAATCTGTATAACCAACCAACTCTAGCTTAGAATCTGCAGCATAGTAAATGTCATGGGATCTTGTGCCCTGAATGTATTGAAGGATCCTCTTAGCTGCCTTCCAATTCAGTTCATGATTATGATGCATGTTTCTTGATACATCATTCATGGCATAACAAATATCAGGCCATGAATGTGTCAAGTAAATCAAGCTATCAATTAGTTGGTGGTAGATAGTGCAATCCATGGGTGGAGTGAATTTTCCCTCTTCAAGGCTGATCCTTGAGATGAAAGGAAATGAGGAAGACTTGAAATCACCCATGTTAATCACAATAAATAGGTATGAAATGTATTTATACTAACTTACAATTATCCCATCAAATTCTTTGGATATTTCAAGCCCCAAAAATTGCTTCAGGAGCCCCAAATCGTTCATCTCAAATGCATCATGAAGGGAAGTTTTTATGAAGGAAATAAAAGAACGTGTGATTCCTGTAATCAAAATATCATAAAAATATAAAAAAATGATAAGTAAATTACCATTATAATTCTTAAAATATACATTCAGATCATATTTGCATCTTTGGATGTTTTGTGAAAGTAGAAAGGCATCCATCTCGGCATACCATTATCTTGGGGCTTGTTTCAACCCATATAGTGATTTCTGCAATTTGCAAACCAAAGAAGGATATGATGTGTACCCAGTGGAATGATTCATTTATATCTCCTCATGAAGGTCTCCATGTATAAATACACTCTTTACATCGATTTGATGCACCTCACAGAGCTTTGATGCCACAATGGCCACAACTAGGAGGATGGAGTCCATCTTTGCCACCGATGCAAAGGTCTCAGGATAGTCCACTCCTTGGACCTTGGAGAACCATTTTGAAACCATCCTTGCCTTATATTTTCAGGTTTTTCCATCATCAAAAACATTTTTCCAAAACACCCACTCGCATTGTACTAATTTCCTCCCATGTGGAAGAGAAACTAGCTGCTAAGTAGCATTTTTTCGAAGAGAATTAAACTCTTCGTCCATAGCAGCTTGCCATCTCGTATCTTTTTGAGAATGGTACTAGGAATTAGGATATGAACCAATCATTAAAAAACATGTCTCTAACCACAATGAATCATGAAAATAGAGAGAAATACCTTCTCTTTGAAAATCAGACCGGGTTCTTCTTGGATAAGCAGGATTTCCAATGTTTTCCCCGGCGGAAGAGAGTGTCTTCTTGTCCCAAGTAGGGAGGTGTGTTTTCACTTCAGAATATGATTCTGAACCTGATATATTTTTCTGACTGATATCAGACATCATATCATAAATATCATATCCATAACTCCCAATTTCATCATCCAAATGATTAGCAAAACAAGAGGGAATTTCAACAATTTTTTCCTTGACTAGTTCTACCTCTTGGAGAGGCTCTTCAAATCGGACACTTCTTTCAATGAAAATTTGTTTGGTTATGATATTAATTATATTGAATCCTTTATATTCTTCTAGATATCCAATGAACAAACATTCAATACTTTTCATTTGTAAATCCTTCCTCTTGTCACGCGAAATTCGGGCCCATGCAGTGGACCCAAACACTCTGAAATTTTACACATATGGATTGTGTCCAAAATAGGCTTCGAAAGGTGTATTTACTTTCACAGAAGATTGAGGTACTCTATTATGAATTTTTACAGCAACATTCATGGCCTCAGCCCATAAATTTTTAGCCATACCGTTTTCTTCAAACATTCAGGTGGTCATCTCCTTGAGAGAGTGGTTTTTCCTTTCCGCTACACCATTTTGATAAGGAGTGTAGGGAATGGAATGTTGGATATTGGTACCAATGTATGAACATATTTGAAACAATTAATAAATTATATATTCCCATCCATTATTAGATATCAGAGATTTAATCTTTCTCCTAGATGCATTATGAACCAGTGCTTTCAACTCAATGAATTTCACCAAAACTTCATATTTTTTCTTGATAAAGAAAACCCAAGTGTATCTAGAAAATTCATCTATGAAGGTGAGTACATACCAAGATACATTATTGGATGTGGTGAGCATAGGTCTAGTGATATCATAATGAATCATCCCCAATATACTTGATGCATGGCTTGCCTTTCCCTAATCAAACTTGTCCTCATGGTGTTTTCCCACAATAAATCCTTTGCAAATTCCTTCAGAAGTTTTGATGGCTAAGAGGCCTTCAACCATGGATTTTTTCTGAAGTTAATACAAGTAATTGAAGTTTAAATGACCAAATATCTCATGCCATATTACACTGAACTCATTTCCATGAATCAGAAGAGGTGGGCTTTGCATCCACCAAAAAATGGGAAAACTCATAGGATTTTGCATGATGGTTTGCTAAGCCTTTTGCAACAAGTTTCTTGGATGCAATCTTAGTGATTTATAAATCATTAGGGATGAATTTTACTCTCTCGGAAACTCCACTATGAGTCATTTTATATACACTCAGGAGGTTGGAGGCCAAGGAGGGTACATATAGAACATCAAAAAAACTTCCATGTTCAATATTTATTGTACCTTTTCATTTCGAAATGATGGTAGAATCATCTCCCATGTGAATGGGAATAATTTTGTCGGTGTCTAGGGATGATAAGAAATATCTGCTTTCCATCGTGTGATTCGAAGCTCCAGAGTCTATGAGGAGAGCTTTGGGCTTCATGGTGCTTCCCATTAGAGCATGACCTCTTTCTTGTTGGGTATCATGATCTTAGTTATCTCTCTTATGAACACTCTCTGGAAGATTGCTATTGTTTCTCTCAAGGAGAAAATTCATCCCATCAAGATTATTCTTCATGCAGGCATGTTTAGGGTAGAATCCCTTCCCTCAATAGGAACACTTGACTTTCTCTTTGCCATGGTTTCCTATGTTATTGTGTTTCTTCAAGCTAGAAGACTCTTCTTCTTGCTGGTTCTTTTCTTTAGTCTTTGGTGCATCAAATTTACTCTTTTGATTCTTCTTCCCTTTACTCTTAAGATATTTGGGCCCCAAATAAAATAGAGTTTGATATTTTGAGGATCGAATGATTCCCATCTGAGAAAGCTTGTCATGCTCGTTTGTTAGGGACTCAATGAAGGAATTGAGAGAATGCATGTTCCATCCAGGGGTTGTAAGCTTCCCGAAATGAAAAGTGGAAACAAATACTAAGTAATCCACACCAAGTTTGGAGAGAATGGAAAGAATGAGCTGATCATCCTCCTTATTCACCTCACACTGCTTCAACTGTAGGACTAGATACATCAATTTTGTCAATAAGTAATTAAGAGTTTTTAAATTTCTAGGTTGAAGAGAAATCAACTCATTCTCTAGCTGATAAATCCTCAAATCATATTGTTTATCATACAGGGAGGAAACTTGGTCCCAAATTGCTTCCTGTGTCTTCAATCCCATGAGATGCAATAAAATATCCGTAGAGAGAGAGAGAGACATAAACCAAAAATATTCATCCATTTTGTTAAAGAATCTAGCCTTGTCCACAACATGGTTTTGCTCTTCCTTGGTGTTCATAATGACTCTGTAGAATCCTTTAGCACGTAGCTTGATCTCCATGTCTCCTTTCCATTTGTGGTAATTGAAGGGAGTAAGAGGATATATGGAAGAAGCCATTATTTTTCTATAGTGAATTCAGTGAACTGATAAAAAATAAACTGCAATCAACAAAATAAACTCACCATACGGTCAGATAGCCTGTACATTTCAGGTTTTCATCACACCCATCATAATTGATCAAGAAATCTTTATCAACAATTCCTTTACTTCGGGTATTAAGTGGTGAACATTAGGCTTCTGGTGTTGTGATGGAACTTGAGCTTTTGCTCAATTTTGCATGCTAGATCCGTCAGAAATCATGTTTTTTCTCAAGAATGAGCTTCTTCCCACTGTGGCTCTAATACCATATTAATTCTATCACAACAATCTTGAGACAAAGCACATACTTACAAGATATTCAAGACAAATTAGGCATGAAATGACATAATGGTACTATAATAGGAGGTTGTAGCTCTGTATAATCAATAATGGAATGAATAATAAAATACAATGCCATGTAGAAATTGCATGAATGGAGACAATTCAAATTCACTAGAGGTCATTCGAATAGCATGGATGGGTGTAGCTTAACTGACTGTCATTCAACACTAGACACAATTAGTTAACCACTAATATAGCCATGATTAACTCTCACTGAGTCCTAACTAAATAATATTGTAATAGATCACTAAGTCTAACTAAATGTAACTCAGACACATGTCACTGCATGTCAATCTATAGGCGGTAGTGCATCGCTAACTCCAATTAGCTTCGATGAAGTTAACTGAAGTGATACTGGTCATCAGAAGTGGTTGGAGGCTCATTGACTCACTCCAGTTCATCCCA
This sequence comes from Pseudotsuga menziesii, assembly GCA_001517045.1. NCBI lineage: Eukaryota > Viridiplantae > Streptophyta > Pinopsida > Pinales > Pinaceae > Pseudotsuga > Pseudotsuga menziesii. The sequence continues at coordinate 386,633 of LPNX010712375.1, read as the reverse complement.
ATCAGCCCAAAATAGACAATGACATGATGGAGGTTCCTTTACAACTTATCTTAACTGATTGTTAGGTGAAATGATAATCAGTTAGCAATTAGGTGCACTTATGACACTCAGGTCACCCCAGCATTACTCCTTGTTTGAAGGAGGAAACCAAGTTATCCTCCCTGATTGAAGGAGAAGGCTTAGTTGGCCTCCTTGATTGAATAAAGGTGTGGGTGTGCTCATGCTGATGTCATTGTGTTCTCATGTGATTCCAATTGAGTCAATTAAACTTACGATAGTGGGTAATTAGGCAAAAATTGACCAAATAAAGTGTGTAAGTTGGATAATGACTCCAATAGCTAATATTATGAGGTTCTTCTCCAATTTATAGCCTTGACTGATGGTCTAGTCCTGAATTCAGTCCACCTAGTTTAACAATGATATCAAAGTCAAATTACTAGAAAAGGAGAAGCCATCGATAGATCTTGACCCCCCAACATTGGCTTATTGACCAGATATTTCAATGCAGAATTATCGATATACATCTTAAAATATCCACCCAATAAATAGTGTCAAAACTTTTGAAGTGCATATACCATAGCTAAGCCTCCTCTTCAAGTCGTGGTATAGTTCTTCTCTGTCATTTATAATTTTCTACTAGAAAAGGGAGTAGGATTATCAACAGAACCTTCTCCATGTTGTGATATTACAACGTCGAGTGCAACAGACGATGCATAGATATGTACATGAAAATATATCTTACAGTTTGGAAAAACTAATATGGGTGTTATGACCATCATATTGTTTAATAAATATAGACTCTCTTAGCATTGTTCAATCCATTGAAACTTCACATCCTTCTTCAATAATTTATCCATAGAATAAATCACCTCTGCATATCCTATGATAAATTCCCAATAGTACCCTGTATGTCCTAAGGTCATTTTGAGCTTCTTTATTGTTGCAGGTGGTGGTAGGATGACGATGATCACAATTTTAGCAGGATTGACCAATATTCCACCACAATGAACCACATGACCGAACATTATTCCAAAAGGGCACACAAAATACACTTATTTATATTCAAAGAAATATGATACTATCGACATCATTCCAACATCATTTTGAAGCTCTCAATATGAAATTTTATGATTCCAAATACCGTATAGTCATCAAAAGATAGTAGGATCATTCTTGAGTCCAAGGGGAATAAATGTATACTAGAAACATCCCTACTCTGTCACAAAGGTTGTTTTGTGTTGATCCTCCTTTGCAATTTTGATATGATGGCAACCATAGAGTCCATAAGTGAATGAATAGAATTATTGACCCCCAAAACTCTCCAATACCTCATTTGTAAATGGGGTCAAAAATTGGTCGTGCAGGAAGGCATCATCCAACTTGCTTATGTCTATGCAAATACGCGCTTCACCAACAATTTTCTTATTTTGTACTACCATTGAGTTGATCCGCTTGAAACCTTTAATAGGATCTATGATACCCACATTCGACATTCAATCTAACTTTGTCTTAGTTGTTTCTTTTTACTACGGATTGATTCAATACAGTCATTGCTTAACAGGTTTTGCGTCGGGCTTCATGGAATCTTCATTTATCCAATATCTTCGATAATCCCTTTCATTTGTGAAAAAATAGTGGGGAACATATATTGAAACTCATGTATAAAGTATTTAATATTTCCAACAGTTTCATCATCCCAGTAATCTCCAATATTTGAAAATTTTGGATTCTCTGGAGAACCAATGTTTACTTTCTTTACTTTCAACAGATTCAAAAATTTGTCACTCGACACACCCAATCCTTCCACCACGCGAGTGAATTTAGAATCAATAATTATTTAGTTGCAGGGATCATTGGCATATGGTTCTCCTGTTACATTGTAGCACTCCATCTAGTGCTGGACTATCACGCTCCTTTGATTAAATTATTCATCGATACAGGAATATCTTCGAATATCTTACTCTTAATTACTTGTAGAGAAACATTAATCAATGGATGACCATCAATAAATTAAAACATCTAGGAGAAAATGGAAGCTAAATATTCCCATCTACTGCTACTCATCGAATCTTGACCAATGTATACCAGTTTTGTGGTATTATATATAATGTGTGTAGAAATTGATGGACCCATTCCTGTCATGGGAATGCCTCCTAGGTCGCTTGACAATGCTCATTTTTCTCGACAAGACTAGTCGGTCCTATATATTTCTGGCGAGTGTGTATCACCATCTATCCAAATCAAGAATCCATCAATATCTGGCATTGGGACCATTCGAAGATAGACGCTTTATGTGTGAACCACCATCTGAGAGGTGTGGCCTTCACTGCAAAGTCCAAAGCTGACAATTTCTGGGGTTTTGTTACTTTTTCTTCAAAATATGCCTGAAAAAATTGCATGTTAGAAAATACCTCATAGGTAGGTAGATCACATACCTCCATAACTACTCGTCGCATATATTTTGTAATTTTTGTGCATCTTCTCATTGAAATTTCATGCAATCGGTTCTTCCAGTTTTCCAAAGCTTGTCCAAAATCCAATGTGCAGCAACTAATGCTTCACAAACTGAGTTTTCTGTTGGTTGTTGGATTCAGATACTAATCCATTGCAAAATTAATGTTATAGATGTGGTCTAGTTATCCACTTTTCCCTTCATTAGTCACCTGCTCGACATACCTCTGGCCTTCTAGAGGATCAAGTGGTGCGACCACCCTTATTTCTTGATCTTCAAACGTTAGTATCCTTTTATTGAAATTGATAATAGTTTGGTTTCATATTTCCCAGTCGATCCCCAAAAGCATAGGATATGAATTCATATCTTCAACAATGTGAGTCACCTCAAAGTTTGCATAAGTGTGAATTCCTTCTGTCTTGACAAGAACTTGAGTTAGTCAATTGATAGGTAAACCCTTAGACTAATTTGCTAGTCTTATTTGTATAGGATACCATACTAGTCTCAACTTTCTCATACTTTCCCAAGTTTATCTAGTAAGAATTTTAACATCAAATCATGGGTCTCAAATAATATAATCCATATCATAATCTCCTATCTATGTAGTCATTCTGAGTTCTCGACCAGTCTTCAATCTTTTTCAAATATGGTTAACTGTTCTTTCTTGTCGCACATCTTCTTTAGGTTCTTCTATTAAAGTTGTCAGTTCTACAATGACATCTTTATATTATAATAGTATAAAAAACCTTTAAATATTTCCTTCAGTTTACTAAAATTTTATGTATGTTTCCTCTTGAATAGATGGTTGAATCGTTGAGGCATATTCAATATTGGTCCTTCATTTGGTTCAACAATAGAATTCAACACTTCATTTCTGTCGACGAACTCATGTCGAGCATCCAAGAATATCTTTTTTTCTTTTTGGGCATTGAATAGTTCTTTCTTTTGTGTTGTTGGTCGCATTCTTGGTTGTCCATATCGTGCTTCTTGATATGATGTTGTCGCAGCACCTCCTCTGGTTATGACAACAATATTTGGCTCTCTTAGTTCAAGAGATATCTTTTATATGTTTAGATTGGGATTCTGAGGTGGTTTCTAATTTCCCATGTTCCTAGCCTTCCATTTTCCAATCAATTGGGGGCATTCTTCGACAGTATGGTCAAAATATTTACAATATGAAAAGGTCGTAGAAAGATTTGTGTAGTCCTTGGAAAAGTGTCTAGTGTGTAAATAGTTATAACATATAACTTGGATTATTCCATGACCAAATCCTTGTCCTTGTCCTCGACCTCTAAAAATCCCACCCCCTAGGTTGAGGGTCACTATGTTTGTGGATATTGAACCTGAGGGTACTAAGGAAATTGAGCCCGATATTTCTCATCTTGCATATTTCATCCTTCTTCATTAGGTACATGCCGACTATTTTCTCTTGCAACAACTGATATGCTCTACGATCTTTCTCGTTGTGGCCCACTGACCGACAAAATTCACAGTATAGACTGGATAGAGCAATTACAAATTTCTGTAAGTATAAGCATTCTTATGAATGATGTCCTCTAGTATGGTATATTCTACACAAAGGCATCCATTGTGTATTCATTGTATTTGGCACTCTTCATGAGACATAATTCATAAACATAGAGCAGGTGTCTTTATGATGTCCTTCAATTCTGCAACTAATACACCATATTTCTTCTTCTACTTCTTTTCCTTCCTTAGTGTGCCGAAGTTGCAATATAAGGTTGCAAGTTGTGACTAGATCTACATCATTCCCAGAACAATTTCTTCGACCAGTGAGGCTTCCAAATTCATGGTGAGATCAAGAGCCTCTCTCTACAATATGATCTTTTTATGCATAAAAGGAATACAATGGTACGATAACATCACCGCAATAAACCATTCTTTGTGTTGTACGTGTTGATGTATTTATAACTTCGGAATGTATTCACTTGTATATATGCTATTTCATTAGTACCCGATGCTCTTATTGAGATAATTACTTGTATTTCTTTGTACCCCAATGTTCCTATCAGGAGAATTACTAAAATTCATGAGGAATCCCCCTCTGTTGTAAGTTGGGTAATTATTACCCTAGTTGTGGTTACTCGAGCCTACATAACAAAGTCAAATATTAAGTGAATGAAAGAATATAAATATAGAGTGAGCTCTCTATTTATCATAGTCACACACACTCAGTTCTAGTGCATAACTGAGAGAGAGAAGAAGCGAGGACAAGAGAGAGAGAGAGAGACAATTGATGTCAAGAGATCATCTTTGTATCTTTGGCTTTTACTTTTGGTGCTCATTCTATCTTTGAGGAATTTGTATGGTTTCCCCGAGGAAAATATTTGTGTTCATTGTATATTGTGTTAGGAATTATGATCCAAAATGTAATAATTAGAAATTTAGTTTAATAAATGTAAAAGGGCATCTACACACTCATGTGATTATGTGAGGTGCCCCTTAGTTAGTTTCAATAACGGTAGATTAGTTGTTACTCTTTGGATATTTAAATACATCAAGTTTTCCATGTGAGGTAATATTTCGGGACTTAGCCCTCACATATCTGTTGTGTAATTATTTTCCTTCTTCATTAATAAAGTTATGTGTCTAAGGACACTTTGTCAAAGTGGTATTAGAGCACGCGGTTGAAGCTTGGTCTGGTTGGAACCTGGTTGGAAGGTGCTAAAGGTTGTTTGAAGAAGGTCATCTTCAAGGTTTTGGAATAGCGAAATTTTAACTGTAAGTTATTGCTTCTTATTCTTTTGGACTAAAAAAAAAAGAATCTCTGCAGAAAATATTTTTTATAGACTGAGTTTTTTTTTTCATTTTACTTGAAGAGAGTAAAATATTATTATTTTTTTTAAGGCAAGGTTATTTAAAAAATTTGTGGAAGAGAATTTTTAAAAAAAGGAAGACCCGTAGAAGTTCTTATTAAAAAAAGAAAAAATCATTCTTATTGTGCTCACTCACTGAGAGAGATAGCATAGCCGATGTTGGGATAGAGATGTCTGAATCAACATAGAAGAAGAGAGAAAACTAGCGTTAAAAAGAACCAGCAAAACCAACATTGAAGAGAGAAAACCAGCAGGCATTGAACAGAGAAAACCAGCGTTGAAGAGAGAAAACCAGCAGGCATTGAAGAGAGAAAACCAACGTTGAAAAGAACCAACAAAACTCCAGTGTAGAGATAGAAGAGTTCACAATCTTGTATAATTTTTTCACTTTTCATTTAATTCAAGATTTATGTAATATTTTGAAAAGTGAATAAGTTGTTTTGGAGAGATAAGGTAATTTACTATTCATTTTTATTTTGGGAGATTTTTTATATTAAGAAGAAAAAGGTGGAGAAATAAAACTTTTAAAAAAAGGTTATTTTTGGAGTTGATGGGACTGGATCTTATGACCTCCCACTCAACAATATTGTATCTATCCAATTCACCTATAAATATTTGTTACATTTTGGAGTGATAAGGTGCATTTTTATTTGGGAACTGGAGTAATAAGGAACATTTGTTGGCGTCATAAGGAGTACTTTTATTTTCACTCAAGGTTTGATTAGAGCAAAGTGAAGCTCTATCAAATTCTTTTCTTGAGGCTATAAGTGGGTCAAGGCCAAGCCCCTTTAGCTCTCTTTTGCATGGTGTGTGGTGTTTCTTGTAGTATTTCTTTCATTGTGAGTCTTGTTGATGCATAATTTTGATTTCATGTTGGTAAAGGTATTTTTGCATAAAATCTTCAATTGGTGATATAAGGTGATTGTTCATTCTGGTGACAGAAGGTGTTTTCTTTTTTAATTCTTGGAGCTATAAGGTTTGCATAATACACATCTTCTGGAGTTATAAGGTGTTTGTTTTTTTACAATGTCTAAAGTTATAAGTATTTTTAATGAATCTGACAAGTTGGAAGGATCGAAAAATTATAAAGTTTGGAGTCGTCATATTCAAAGCACTCTTATTTACAATGAATTGTGGAAAGGTGTCTGTAATCCTCATCCTACCAAACCGACTAATCCTGATCAACTTGCAAAGTGGGAACTAAAAGATGAAAAGGCCTTAGCATTGATTCACAGTACTGTTTCTAATGATATTTATGTGCATATTGAAAATAGTTCTGATGCATGGTCAGCTTGGAAGACATTGAAATATTTATTTGATTCTTAGAGTGAAGCTAAGAAAATTGATCTTCAATTGAATTTGTTTCAACAAAAATTGTCTTCAGGAGGTGATGTCATGGAGTACATTTCTAGATTGAAAAATATCAAACAAGAAATTTCAAGAGTTGGTTTTGATAAAATTGGGCACAACATGATGGTGACTATTTTGATCACAGGATTGCCTAAGACATATAAGAATTTTTTGGAAACTTTACAAATTACAAATAAATTGGATAACATTTCTTTTGAGGAACTAAGTGAATTACTTGCCACACATGACAAAACTTTTGGTAAAACAAAGCAAGCAAGAGAAGATGTTCTAGTCGCAAGTACTAGCAAACAATCTTTAGGTAATCATCAAAAGGGCAATGATCAGAAAGCTTTTCAAAATTCAAACAGAGGTCGTGGTCATGGTTTTGGAAGAGAAAGAGGCAACGGAAGAGGAAGAGAAACAAATCAAGGAAGAAGTTCTAAAGAATCAGAATGTACACAATCACAGTTTTCTGGAAGAGGAAGAGGTTCAGAAAACCAACAAGTTCATGGAAGAGGAAGAGGTACTAAATAGGTCACATGTTTTTGTTGTAATAGAGTTGGACATTATGCTTCAGATTGTAGAGTTTCATTTGAAAAAATTCTAAAAGAAAAAGAATCTAAAGAGTCTTCATCAACGACACATTATGCTCATGCAGATGATAGTGAAAATTGTGAATATGTCTTTACAACACTTGGACAATTATAATCAGTGGATTTTGTTCAAGTTCATTAGTTGGAATCAACAGATTTTGTTCAGTCTTCTTATTGTTTCAAAAATGATTTTGAAGATTCTTGGATTATGGATACAGGGGCTACTCAGCATATGACATATAGGAAAAATTTCTTCTAGACTTATGAAGATTGTCATTTAAATTCAATTTTTCTTACAGACGATTCTATTCATTTACCATAGGGAAAAGGAACAGTTAAGGTTGACTTGCTAGGAATTGGAGAAAGATTGATTTCTAATGTTTGGTATGTGCCTACATTTAAGAAAAAATTGTTGTATTTAGTTGTCATTCGCCAATTAGGACATCAAATTGTAATGGAAGATGGTATCCTTTTTGTTAATTCAAAAAAGGATGCATACAAAATAGTTATGACAGGTTATGAATATGGAAAGCTTCTTAGGATGAAGGGAACAATCATTCCTAGATCAAAAGAACATTTGAAGGAATTTGCAGGTTTAGTTGAAACTGATGTTTCACCTATTCGATTGTGGCACATTCGTTTTGGGAACTTGAATGTTGATAGTCTTTTATAGCTTCAACAACAAGGAATGGTAAAGGGGTTGCCTACTTTTCGAAAGGAAAATGCAAAGTGTGAAGCTTGCATTTATGGCAAATAGAGAAGGATAGCTTTTTCAGAAAGAACTTGGAGAGCAACAAGGAGATTACAACTTGTTCATAGTGATGTTTGTGGTCCTTTGGAAACTTCATTTGGTGGTTGTAAATATTTTTTTGTTGTTTATTGATGATTTTAGCAGGATGGTTTGGGTGTATTTTTTGAAGGAAAAATCAGAAGTGTTTGAAAATTTTCAGTCTTTTCAAAATTTGGTTGAAATAGAGACAAAGGAAAATATTGCTACTTTGAGAACTGATAACGGTGGTGAGTTTACATCAAATCATTTTTTGACTTATTGTCAGGAAAAAGGGATTAAAAGACAATTGACCAATTTTTATACTCCACAGAAAAATGGAGTATCAGAAAGGATGAATCAGACTTTATTGGGCATTTCTAGAGCAATGTTATTTTTCAAAGGGTTGAGTTCATGTTAATGGGCTGAAGTAGTTCATACAGTAGTTTATTTGAGGAATCGATCTCCTTCGTCATCACTTGATGGAATAACTCCTTTTGAAGCTTGGTATGGATTCAAACCTATGGTCAAACATTTGAGAGTTTTTGGTTCAGTTTGTTATGCACTTGTCCCAAAAGAAAAGCAAAAGAAGTTAGAGTATAGAAGTGTTAAGTGCACGTTGATTGGTTATTCTGATGAGAAAAAGGGGTATAGGATTCTGTCAGATGGAAATTTTATTGTCAGCAGGGATGTGATTTTTGATGAAACAGAAATTTTTAGTGTAGAAGAGGTTGAAAAACAACTTAGTCACTTAGAGGAAAAAGTAACTATGGAACAATTAAGGATGCAACACTTAAACAAGATAAGGAATGAACAATGGTTTGATCTCACTTCAGAAGTACAGGATGATGAACATGTTGAAGACACCTTGAAACATGTTGAAGATACTTTAAATTCTTCACAAGTTAACTTGGATGATTCAAATCAAGTTAACATTGAAAAAAAGAAACCAAAATGGGCAACTAAGTTACTTCAGGATGTTAAGTCTGATGAAAAAGGCAAAACAGGTACAAGGAGTTCTAATATGGGTTCAAAAAAAATTTCTCTTTCAGTTGTTGAACCAACTACTTTTAATGAAGCAGTTGAGTATGATGAATGGAAAATGGCCATGCAAAGTGAGTATGATGCAACAATGAAGAATCAGACTTGGAAAATTGTTGATTGGAAAATTGGTTGTAAGTGGGTTTACAGACTTAAGTACAAAGAAAATGGAGATATTGATAAATATAAGGCAAGATTGGTGGCAAAGGGTTTTTCTCATAAAGAAGGGATTGATTATGAGGAAAATTTTGCTCCAACAGCAAAATGGAATACTATCAGGATTGTGCTAGCTTTAGTTGCACAAAATGGATGGAAAGTGCATCAAATGGATGTAAAAACTGCATTTCTCAACGGTGATTTTCAAGAGGATGTTTATATGACTCAACCTCCTAGTTTTGAGGTTCCAGGGAAAGAAAATCAAGTTTGTAAATTGGTTAAGGCATTGTATGGATTGAAACAGGCTCCCAAAGCTTGGTATGCAAAAATGGATTCCTACCTACAGAAAGTTAGTTTTCTTCATAGTGAGTCAGATGATACTTTGTATGTTTGAATCCAGGAAAAAAACTTAGTCGTCTTGGTTATGTATGTTGATGATTTGCTCATAACAGGTAACAATAATGATCATATATTTCAGGTTAAGAAAGAACTTCAAATAGGTTTTGAAATGACAGACTTGGGATTACTTCATTACTATCTTGGAGTTGAAGTAAAGCAGCAGGAAGGACGTATATTTATTTCTCAAGATAAGTACATTTCTAGATTATTGAAGAAGTTTGGAATGGAGGAATGTAAACCAGCGATTACTCCCATGGAGAAAAATCTAAAACTTTCTAAGTTTGAAGGGGGGGAGCTTGTAAATTGTACTAGATATAGACAGTTAATTGGATGTTTCATTTACTTGATGAATACTTGTCCTGATCTATATTATGCAGTCAGCATACTTTCCAGATATATGTAGGAACCTATAGAAATTCATTGGAATGCAGCAAAAAGGGTGTTAAGGTATCTTCAAGGAACAAAGGATTTTGGACTTGAGTTTAAAAGAAACGAAAATTTCAATCTTGTCGGCTATTCAGATGCGTATTTTGCTAGAGATATTGATGAAAGGGCATCTACTTCAGGTTACTTAATGAATATGGGATCAACTGCAGTGGCATGGAGTTGTAAAAAACAGGATACAATTGTGAATTCTACAGCAGAAGTAGAATATATTTCAGCTTGGGAAGGCATTTGTGAGATAGTTTGGTTAATAAGGATTTTGCAAGACCTCAAAGTTGATCAGAAAGAAGCAACTTCATTATTGATTGATAATCAGTCAGCAATCAAGTTAGCCAAAAATCCTGTTTTTCATTCAAAAACTAAGCATGTGGATACTAAGTATCATTACATTTGGGCTCTCATCATCAAACAAATCATGCAGCCAAAGTATTGTCCATCAGAATATCAAACTACAGATATTTTTACGAAATCTCTTGGAAGGGTCAAATTTGATAAATTTAGAAATGAACTTGGTATTTTTTCAAAAGAATTTTTTTATCAAAGGGGGGATTGTTAGGAATTATGATCCAAAATGTAATAATTAGAAGTTTAGTTTCATAAATGTAAAAGGGCATCTACACACTCACGTGATTATGTGAGGTGTCCCTTAGTTAGTTTCAGTAACGGTAAATTAGTTGTTACTCTTTGGATATTTCAATCCATCGAGGTAATATTTCAGGACTTAGCCCTCACATCTCTGTGATGTAATTATTTTCCTTATTCATTAATAAAGTTATGTATCTGAGGACACTTTGTCATATTGTGATTGATTGTTGTGCCAGTGTTATTCTTTCAGATAAGATGCTAAGATCATATAGCTTAAATGATAAAAATATAACATGGTATGAGAGCCAATCTGAGAAGAAGACACTGTGTAGCTACAGAAGATAGGGATTTTTAATTTTTGGGTCTCTCTCCACAATACATCAGCAAAATGAGTCTAGGATAACTCTCCATTGAAGGACACATCTTTCTATCGAAGCATAAATTGATTTCGGGCATTTTCAGTTTTTGCTGTGGAAAATTAGGGATTTTTACAAAAGAGGAATTGTTGAGTGAGCCCGGCATAGGATTTATCTCCTCATAAAAAAAAAAATTTAGAGACCAAGTTCGAGATTTTTGGTTGGGTAAAACTCTAGGGAATTCAAACCCTAGTTTTACCCCGGGCCTGAAAAACCCTAAAATACTGAAACTGGTAGTTTTGGTAAATTTGATATATCTTGATATTGAATAAGGATCAAGAGAAAAAGGTTTCATAGGATGAATAAAAAGTACTTATGTACTCTGTGTAAAAATTTCAGCCTCACATACGCTATATTATGGGAGATATGTTTCCTCCAAATCAGGGTTCCAGCCTCTTCCAAGATTCATCCCTAAACAAGACACCTAGAAAGAATTTCTATATCTCGGGATATGAAGGTCCAAATGAAATTTTTCAAGATGTTCCACATAGGGAACGAACATTAATTTATGTGGTAAAACTTTCACACCCTAAAGGTGAAATGGTGACACATGGAAATCCATACAAGTTTGCTATGCTGAACAGTCCTGAAAGAAATCACCTTGGGAAAAATATTACAAGTCCCAATTGGAGAAACCAATTATGGTAAAAACTATGTTGTTGGAAATAGAACATGTTAGGCTACCTTAGTACAAATTTTTAGACATAGAGGAGCATAAATGTCAGAGATAGCACATAAACAATATCAGGCATTTTTGTAGAGGAAATTGGAAAACTAGGGCTTCCTCTTCCGGGATCTTCTCTCCACTATTTTCAGAAAAGGAGTACATTGGACAACTCTCCTTGAAGAGGTATATGTTTCCATCCAATCAGATCTGAAATATTCCAAGTTTTGAAAATTAGGGTTTCTCTAACAAACCCTAGATCAGCCAGCTCTGGAACTAGGACAGACACCTTGGTAAGATATAATCTTTTGTTATTTACAGTTGAGGTTCTCATTTCAAAATAGCCTATCACACTAGCTTGATGAAAATATTGGTGAAGCTAAGAAATTATGAGCATGGAAGTATAATTTTTCATTGGTTCTTGAAGAAAGTGAATTGGAAACCTACATAAGTGGAGAGGTTCCAGTTCCACAGGGAGATGAGGCTATTTCCTTACACAAGAAGAACTTGGTCAAGTCCAAGAGGATTATTGTTGATTCTTTCAAAACAAGTGTCTTACATAAATACACTTAAAGGTATTTTTGATTCCTTGAACAAGCTATTTGAAGGGAAGAATATAAATTGGAAGAAGTATAGGACCTCCATGATCCTTGATGAAATTGACTTGGATCATTATTTCAATAAGAAAGGTATAGGAGACAGAGGGAGATGAGGCTAAGGATAGAGCCAAGAGAATCATTGTAGATTCTATTAAACATCATCTCATCACTCATGTGTCACCCATGAAGACACCAAAAGGAAGTGTTTGATGCTATGCTGAAGCAGTCAAAGAAGAATAAGATGCTATTATAAACACCTTGAATGGCCTCCCAGGATCATGGGATTAATTCATTCGAGGAATGTGTGCCAAAATGAAGTGATTACCTTCAACATACTCTGGGAAGAGTACACAAAAGAAGAAGCTCGACTCATAATAAGAGAAAGGAATATGGGAGAAACTGAAGATATAGCTCTCATGACTCAAAGAAGATCCCTCAAGCGATGAGGAATATGAAGGACTCAATTCTTGAAGAACCCCTTATCCATATTAGCATTTGGATAAGAAATGATGAATGAATAAGATGATGAAGCAGAAGGCGCAAGGATTCTACCTACAAAATGAATAAAAGATAAGTATTCAATTGTCATTTCATGATATTTTTATGTTATGCATTTGCTTATATTCAGTTGATGTGTTATGCATGATAGAATGTTTGCATTAATGAAAATATACTACTAATATGCATGTGATGGGTAAGTAGCTCATGGTTCCATACAGCTCTCCATTGCTACTTATCTAGAATGAAACCTCTTTACTAACATATTGGATTAGGGCACAATCCCAATGAAGTCATGGTAGAGATGGAAGGCATCTAGAAAGTTTCCATGAGATATGGATGAATGTAATATTGGCTAAAATAGTTGCATGATTATATATTTTTGCATAAGAATTTTCCATTATGAATATTCTCTATGAAATTCTTCTAACCATACAACTAATGCATTTGAGTTGTAGGAAAGATCACATACAATCACCTGCAAGAAAAGAAGGATGAGACTTGTTTCAAAGAACAACTGACGACAGTTCGATAAATAATCCAAGATGAAGAATAATATGATGCTACTTTGAAAGAAAGAAAGAGACCTCAGACACAATGAAGTTATGGGACACTATTGAGCAATATCATTGATGTAGAACCTTCCATCTATGAATAAGTAGCCAAGGAGAAAAGGAAAGTAGAGTACGAGTTCAAGAAGAATGATGTCTAGGATGCGGTATCGATACCTGAAGGGAAGTCCATAGTGGATCTGCAAGATCCAACATGCAGTAGATGGAAACATCATGGGATACAATGCAAGATTCATAGCACGAGGCTTCTCACAGAAGGAAGGCATAGACGACGAAGAGACATTTTCATCTAGTGGGAGTTGAGGCACATTATAGGAAGACTCATGTGTGCAAATTAAAGAAGGCCTTGTATGAGCTCATAAGACACCCATGGGATAACACATACATGAGGAGCTTGAATATCCCCTAGAGTGATGAATATATTAACCTTTTCTACAAGGTTGAATATGAAAGAATATAAAGGATGACAAGCTCATAGATGGGTGCAAGAAGAACTTTTGAAAATGTTTAGGATCTTGATATCTGGCCACCCTAGATGGATACATATAATATTAGTAGAAGAGGAAGCTACTTGTCACTCCAGTACAGAATGTTTCAATGCATAGAGTATGAAAGACAGAGGGAGAATGATACTCCGCTTCAGAGGGAATGACTACAGAAGATCTTGAGGTTCAACCTGTTATGACAAGAAGGAAATATTACTAATGACTCTAGGATTTACTGAGAGTAAAGCAGATTCCAAACTTTACTTCAAGGTTGAAGGTGGAAGACCGGTGATTCTCCTATTATATGTCAATGACTTGTTCCTGACAGAAAAAAAAGGAGCTCATTAAAGTTGCAAGAAGGAGACTTGCTACCGAGTTCGAGATGAAGGACTTCGGGATGATGCACTACTTTCAAGACATGGAGGTGTGGTAGAGTGTAGATGGAATATTCCTTAGACAATGAAAGTATGCAGTGGAGATCCTGAAGAGTTTTCAGATGATGGAATGTAAGGCCATGACTACACCTATGGCATCGAACCTGAAGGCATTGAGTGATTCTTCATTAGATTCAGTTGATGCCATGATGTATCATCAGATGATTTGTTCCTTGATGTACCTAACAAATAAAAGACCAAATATTTTCTTTGTTGTGAACACATTGAGACATGTTCACCTGATGGCTGCAAAGCATGTAGTGAGGTACCTAAAGGGTACAGTTGATTATGGGCTCAAGTATGAAGTAAACCATAAGACTAAATTGGAGGGTTATGTGGATTTGGATTGGGCAGGCAGTGTCATTGATAGGAAGAGAACTTTGGGGTGATGCTTCAGTATGGGATCATGTGTGATCTCTTGGTTTAGTAGGAAGGAGTCTTTCATGGCACTGAGAACAGCTAAGGAAAAATATTTTTCCACTTGCTTAGCTATCTCGGAGGTAGTATGTTTCCTTTGAAAACTACTATTTGATTTGATTGATCCGACTTGCATTTTTGTATCAAGAAGAGAGGATAAGTGAAGCTTGAGTATGTGATCCAGATCGAGATCTCTCAAAAGAGGAGTTCTAGCTTATCCAGTGAGACGGGTTATCTGAGAATAAAATCCTGGAAAAGCTTGTAGGTGGCTCAGACATAAAACAGTCCTGTACGTTGTCCTCGGATGCAATCAGTCCTGGCGAACCTCGTAGGTTATCCTTAGATGTAATCATCCCTGATGTGATTTTATGCTAGAAATGGCCAGAGTGAAGTTCAAATGCTTTAGGGAGAAGCTTCGTGTTCTTCAAATCAAGGTTCCCTCCAAGGGGAGGTGATGAGTCCGACAGCCTTTCTGACATGGTAGGATTGGTTCCTTCTATGGTTAGATATAAGTGTAGGTTCCTTTCTGACATGGTGGTAGGCTAGGCCTCCTATGGTCAAATGTAAGTGAAGATCCTTTCCGACATGGTGGAAGGTTGGGCCTCCCATGATCAGATGTAATTGCTGAGCCTTTCTGACATGATAAGGTCAGATGTGAGTGCTAAGCCTTTCTGACTTGATGAGGTCAGATGCGACTGCTGGACGAGCCTTTCTGACATGATGAGGTTGGATGTGAGTGCTAGGAATTTATAACATGATGAGGTCATATGTGAGAGCTAAATGAGCCTTTCTGACATGATGAGGTTGGAAGTGAGTGCTGGGACTTTATGACATGATGTGGTCAGATGTGAGTGTTGGATGAGCCTTTCTGACATGATGAGGTCAGATGTGAGTGTTGGGCCTTTCTAACATGATGAGGTCAAATGTGAGTGTTTGGCGTGCCTTTATAAAATGGTGGTGGATGTGTTCCTCCCATGGTCAGATGTATGTCTTAGGCGGGCCTTTCTGTCTAGGTCAGATATAAGTGATGAAGAAAATGAAGACCTACCTGGAGGCTAGGCCTACAACTAGCAAGAAAAAGGGATGTCTCTGTAGAAATTCCTATGACGATTATAATTGAGAGATAGCACCATTTGACCAAGATAGAGGAAGCAGTGATGATGATGATCCAGTCATGTTCCAGCTTTGATGATGATCTAGAGAAGAAGACTTGTGCTGATGAATTGTGTCAAGAGAATACCTTCCTAGTTAAGAGGAAGTGTTAATGTATTTGTAACTTCGAAATGTATTCACTTGTATATATTGTATTTCATTGGTCCCCGATTCTCCTATCGGGAGAATCACTTGTATTTCTTTGTACCTTGACGTTCCTATTAGGAGAATTACTAAACATCATGTGGAAGTCCCCTCCATTGTAAGTCAGGTCATTATTACACTAGTTGTGGTTACTAGATCCTACATAATAGAGTCAAATATTAAGTGAATGAAATAATAAAAATATAGAGTGAGCCTCTCTATTTATCACAGTCACACGCACTTAGTTGTAGCGCATAACTAAGAGAGAGAAGAAGCTAGGACAAGAGAGAGAGATAGAGAACTGCTGTGGGGAGATCATCTTTGTATCTTTGGGTTTTACTTTTGGTACTCATTCTATCTCTGAGGAAGTTGTGGGGTTTTCTCCTTTATGGTTTCCTCGAGGAAAATATTTGTGTTCATTGTCTATTTTGATTGATTGTTGTTCTTGTTATTCTCTCAGATAAGATCCTAAGATAATATAGGTTAAATGATAAAAATCTAATAGTACAACTGACATATTAAAACTTACTTTAGCCATCAAAGTCTTGAATATTTGGTCAAAGTCCCAAACATATATTATAGGTAATTTCTTAATTTCTTTGATTTGCATAAACACTACGACTCATATGTATATTTCCTAAAATCATCTATTAATCCTTCCCAGATTTGATCTAATGTCTTATATGGGATTCATACTAGAACCACAGATGATTTAATGTACCATTCCAATGCAAGAACTCTAAGTGTTGTGATCATCTGATATTTCTTAACATCCTCATCTTGTACTAGTCGCATAGTCCATATGGCTTCGCATAGAAACCAATGTTTCTTAGGGTCTTCTAACCCATTTCTATTAAAGCTATTATGTTTACTCTTGGTACCGCTGAATTAAAATTTCCACTAGTGGGAGTTCCTTGACTACTATTTATAATATTAGTGTTGATTGGATTAGCAAAAGCATTGGGTGATGTGTTTCTCGGTCTTACCTCAGGTGATGCGTTTATCGATATTACATTGGGTGATGTATTGGGGTCACAGGTATGTCATAATCTTATCTAGGTCTTGTGGTTCTTCTCCTTTGATTCTTCGGATATTATCTAGTACTCCTATTATTTGTCACAATATCCTCTGTTCACACTACAATTTTCTCTTCTTGTTGCAGTCCTTCTTCTCTTTCCCAACTGAAATATTTTCCCACCCCTTAGGTGTTCAACTTCTAGTTCAGTCTCACTATTACCGAAAAAAATCTCAGTTTATCTCCACCCATTCTTCTCCCAATATTTATTTCGACATATTCCAGGTCTCCTCCCACAAATTTTTACTCATTGGAATCCTTTCCCAAGGTCACTCTTTCACACACCAACATCTTAATCCACAGTTTAAAATATTTCAGATAACGACCTATAGGACCTTGGAAAAATTATCTTCTTGTTTCACTGTATGGTTTTATCGTGTCGACTATAATTTCTGTGATATATCCACCCAGAATACTATTGAACCAAAAATTAACAGCCCTAGATATAGGATTGATGAGCCTCATCAGCTGTTGTATCAGCTTAGGACTCCATTATGTCGGTTCTCCTCCTTCAAAATTCTTTTTCTGGGTTGTTAGCTTCAATAACCACTCATGCAATACAATCAAAAATTTGATAAAGAAAATTTCATGAATGTCAGTGTAAAGTTTTTTCTCCAACCATTTAGTCATACTTAGTCACGATCCTTCACTTACTTCCCATGCAACCTTTAGTGCCTTATAATCAACCCAAGCTTGAATTTCCAGCTTCGTTGGGTACCATAACATATCCTTGTCATAATGATTCACGGTCCCGACAAAAGAACCATTTGTTGGACTAACTTCCGTTCAACTAAGATTTAGACCCTTTGTTCGTCAACAAGACCCAAGATATCCATCCAATAGAGAAGAAATTCATAGGAAACCTGTGACGCAAATGAAGTCTCACTTGAGATATATTAGGGGGACTGCCAGAAACAAGTTTTTGTAGTTATGTTAGGGATTTCACTTTATAAGTCTATCAAGGCACTCTACTGAAACTGAGAATTATAATTATGTTCTCATACATTCTATCAAGATGACTATCTAACATTCAATCGACATATATGACAACATAATCATAAGGAATTAACATATGTTACTAAGTATAGAAGTGACACATATATAAATTCACTCACCATTAAATATGTGTGACACATTCATACATGATTATTTATATTAAACATGCATTTGACAAAACATAAACATTAAATCACATAGATACAAGATATAAGGGAGAAACCCATCCGGGAAAAACCACAAACTTTGTTCTTCATCTGGAATGAGAATTGGCTTGGCACCTTTGGTCTATGCGCTCATCTTGCAAACTCTTATTTTGATCTTATTTTTAATTCACACATTCATATCTCATCTGATGCTCTCTCTCTTAGATTTGTCTCTCTCTTAATGGTTGATTCGCACATAGCTTGGATCGATGCTCTGACTAAGAAACTCTCTCTATGATTGATCTTCAACCCACTCTAATGACCAACCCGCACACAGCTTGGGTTGGTTCTTTTATAACTGTTTCCACTTTTAGAATTATTTATTCAACCGTCGAATGTCTCTCAACTGTCAGTCGACAATATATATTTCTATTTTAATACATTCATTTATCTCTAAAAATAGGCACTATCGACCCAAAATACAACCATCTTTATTACTAAAAGAAATATTTTATTATAATAAAATATTCCAACAAAAATAATTCAAACTCTTCTTTTCAACTTGCGTTATTCCTCTTCTGTCATGGTCCCTTCTGTCGCAAATTCTTCGTCGCATGACCGGAATCTCCACCTTTCCGAGAAAAGTTGTGGAAAAATTCTATCTCACTTTTCCTAGGGCCAACACAAGGATACTTTGTCCTATGGTTTCTATTATTATCCTGCTTAGGGGGTTTATTTTCCCCCTCATTCGTGTCACCCATGTTATGGATATGGGGAGGGGGATTATCTCCCTATCCTTGCTACTAGTTTTGCCTATTCTTTCATGTCTTCCTTCATTGATTCTAAGGATTCGAGAGATTAGCCATTTTCAATTTCTCAAATAATTGATTTTGTTGCATGGGAAAAAATTGTACTATATTCATCTGCATTTGAGGCATGGGTGTAGGACCAGAAGGACTTATATCTATAACTAGATACAATCTATTGTCTTTAAGGATATCCAAAATATTTTTATACTGCTCGTCCCACTGAAATTTAGCATATTTCTTGAGTAACTTTTCCATTGGAATATTGACTTCTACATATCCCCAAATAAATTTCCTTTAATAGCCACTATGTCCCAGTTTGTTCCTTAATTGTTTAAACAACGTGGGTCGGGGTAGGTCGATAATAATCACAATATTTGTAGGGTCCATCAATATTACTTCTTGACATACAACATGACCCAACAAGATACCGAAAGGAGCACATAAAATACATTTATTTGGATTCAAAGAAATATGGAATTGTCAACATGGTTCCAACATCATTCGAAGAATCTCAATATGATATTTAACTAGCCCATAGACCATCCAATCATCAAATTATACTTCAAGAAATGTATGGATAAATTATTTAAAAGAAACTACCACTATTCTAGCGAAAATAGTGGGCACATTCTTAATTTTGAATTACATTACCGTGTATTAAAAGCAACCCCATCCTATCGCTAAGGTGGTCTTATGCCGATCTTCTTTCTCAATCCTTATATTTTGGTACCCAGAGAATCCATCAATAAAAGAGTACACATATTTCCCTACTACGCTCTCCAATAATTCATCTATCAAAGGTGTAGGAAATGGATCTATCAGGTAAGCATCATTATGTTTTCATTGGTCGACATACATACAAAATTCACCAGTTTTGTTATATTGTACAATCATTGGGATAATACATTCTGATTCTTCAATAGGTTCAATAATTCATACATCTCACATGCGATCTAACTCTATCTTGACATTCTCCTTATATGTACGATTTAGTATATATGGACACTACTTGAAATGCATTATACCTTTTTTCAGGGGGATCTTCATTTATCCTAGATCTCTAATGACCCCCTTCATTTCTGAGAATTTTATTGGAAATAAATCATGGAATTTCTGCAACAAATCTTTAATTTTCCCTAATATTGGAAAATTTTGGGCTCTCATGGGAACCAATATTCAGCTTCTTTATTTTGAGGGGATTCAAAAATTTGTCATTTGATAAGTCCAAACCATACATTGCTCGACTACCCTCAGATTCATGGATATGTATATCACATGGCTAATCATATTTAGGTTCACTGGTTATGATATATAACTCCATCCATATCTGAACCATCACATTTCTTTGAGGAAGACTTGAAATCAGAATAGGGATGCCCTAAGAAAAATTGTCTTTAATAACATCGATCACAATATCAATAATCAGATTGTCATCATCAAAGCTAAAAGTATGTGTGAAGCTAGTAGCTAAGTCATCCCATTCTACAGTTCATCATCCCAGCTTGACTAACGTATACGAATTTCCTTGTATCATGTCTAGATTATGTATAAACAAATGAACCAATTGCTGTCGAGGTGACATCCTCCATGTCATGCAACAATTTTCAATGTGGTCGATAGCATTCATCAATCTTGTATATTTCTGGCCAATATAAGAAATATTTTCTCCAAATATGATTTCTTACAGCCCTCGACACGAGGACCATTCTAAAATAGAATGTTTTTGAACAACCCACCACCTAGCTTGTGTAGCTTTCAATGCAACATCCGGGGCTAACAGGTGCTGAAGTTGTAGTACCTTTTCTTCAAATTCTATGAGAAATGTTTCTAGATTAGGTAATACTTCGTAATTAGGTACATTTCATACCCTAGTACCTACCCATATGTTACCGAGAATATTTCAATCAGTGTGGACAAAGTTTGTTCCCATAGCCTGCATGGGGTAGGTCTAGAACAAAAGGGCACAATGATATATACTCTCTGTAGTGAGGATTTCTCCTCACTGCAGGAGTAGGAATGATTCCCTTGTGCCTATAGGGCACAAGGGTAGGTTCCTACTATTGGAAAACAGGAAAAATGAAATGGAAATGCAAGTAAACAAAACAGTGAATTAAACTAAGCTAATCTAGTGACAGAAACTAGAACTAAACTAAATCATAAGAAAGAGCAGAAAGAAGAAGTGGAAGCTTTGTGAACCCCTCTGCAGAAAATGGGTTAGGGTTCCGCCTCCTTAAACCCTGCAAAACAAACCTAAGCTACAATGGAGAAACCTGCAAACAATGTTAAATAAAACCTGCAAGAAAAAATGGTTAGAAGTCAAAGCAATCTAAATAGCTAAGAAGCAAACACAAAAACACAAATATACCTTCTCTTAGTGGGTAATGGGCCACCATGCCCTAGCTCCTGGAAGCCTCTCTCTCTTGGTTGGGGGAGCAATGGATCAAATGGGAATGGATGTGGAGGAGAGGGAATGTGGGTGGTTTGAGAGGCAAAGGTCTCAAAGCATCCATGGGTAGCATAACAATAGGAAAGGGAGAAGTGTCTTGAGAATGACCGCCCACCCTCCTTTTGTAGTTTTTCCAAGGGATTTTAGGGTTTTAAGCCCTTGGTCAGGGCTTTAGCCCCTTTTTTGGGCCTTTATCCCCTTCCACCCTAACTTTATCCCCTTTAAGGGTTTTAGCTCATAGGGGGATATTTTGGCCTCTTTTTTGGGATTTTTAGCCCTTTTATTCATCCTTGGGCTCTTTTGGAGGTGTGGGGGTCTAATGGAAGGTCTGATGGAGTGATATGGGGGTTGTGAGATGGTGTCCTTGGGTGGTGTAGGCCATAGAGAGCTATGTGGGGGATTTTTGGGTTAACAGATTACCCCTTGATGTGTGAGGGCAGGAGCTCAACATATGGCTGACGGACATCATAGGATTTGTTGTGTAGAGGTGGTGCTTCTCGGGCTGGAGCATGGTGGCTTTTGGTTTTGTATTAATTTGGTTCCCATCAATGGGTGAGATACAATAAATGTGTGACATGTATATGGATGAGGTGGGCATTCCCATGCTCATGACAATGTCAAAAGAATCATTTGATCTATGCTCTAAAATACAAGAGTCGATCATATACAACTGATGTTACAGTGTTGGTTGCCTCTATGTGAGGATGAATACAATACTAATCTAGTACATTAGACCCATGGCATTCTCATGGAATGCTATATCTTCATGACTGACGATCTGCTGGATTTGATACATAGTTGTGTGGAATCGTTGATTAAGAGTCAGAGTCTCTACAGTACAAGTATGCTACATCAATCATAAAGGTATATGGAAGAACTGTTGGGGATTTTGATCACTGTCTCCAACGCAACCCAGAAATCACAAGGGACATAACCTGTTTAGGTCCCTTGAGTGGACTCACCAATGTGCTAGATTTAGGTGACATCCGGGGTCATCGACCAAGTATTGTGCAGACCAAACCCTATATGAATATCGACGGTGTGATGATGGAGTTTAAGTCAAGCACATGAGAAACAACCATCCCAAGGGGCACTAAGGAATCCTCTCAAGTGGTCCAAGGAACTCATCAATGATGTTAATGAAATCGAGGTACAGGGACCTCTGGGTCTATCCTCTGGAATATGTTTGTTGGCGTCGATAGAGGGAGACCTTCCCGTAGTCAAGGAAATGATGTTTCCTTGACCAGGAGTGCGAGGAATAACCGAAAGGTGTGAAGCAATCTGCAGACTGACTCATTGAATTGAGGGGGGCGGGAGGGGAGACTCAAAATTCCTTTGTTCAGAGTATTATGGTAGGGTGGACCAGGAAGCAAATGAAGCTGACTCAAGGGAATGGGATCATAGCTGTAATATCGGGAATATCGCTACAGATGGGAAATACTTGGAGGAGGTGGACACTTTTGATACTGATGGGATCCAAGGAAGACACATTGCAGAGTACTCTGAACAAAGGTGACCCAATGTGGGGATGCTGCCAAACTTTTTTCTTTGTGAGGTGGTGTCTAGGGACACCGTTGTGGTATGATCTCATGGATTTTTGGTGAGCCTGAGAAGGTAAATGCTCGATGGTGCTTTCAATTTTAGAGAGTGTGAAAGAACAAAGAAGACTCCAGTGGGGGCTCTTTTTCATTAGTAGTCTCCTGTGCCTGAAAAAGGATAAAAGTGTACATAGGAGAGCTCACCCATCCTATAGGGGAAGGGAGACTTCTTTACCATTGGTAGTCCAATCAGTCCGGAAGAGGTTAAACCTGTACTGACTGGACGGTCATTCAAATTAATTTACAAGCATGAACGAAACCAAGTTTGCTCGGCAATATTTTCTTGTTGAGAAGGCTAGAAAAAAGCTTAATGACAACCCGTGGTGAGCTTTTTCATGAAGTGCAGCCCCTCTACCCGAGAAAGCATAAAAGTGTGGAGAGGGGTACGGCCTTGGATTGAGTGTGCCAAGGAGGTCCTTTTCATGAAATGGTCTACATGGTCCACAAAAGGAGATAAACGAGATGATGTAGACGCCCTTTCCTATACTTTAGCGAGCAGGAAAGGAAGCAGCTACGCTCGACAACCTTTTCATTGTTTTAAGGAGTTAGAAAAGAGCCTAAACAAAACTCCAATGTGGTCAACCGATGGTGGCACATGCAGTGCCCCATGTCGGGATAGTGGACAGAGGTCCACAGGTCATCCATGCAGTATGGACAGAGTAGAAGGCTCTCAAACATACCAATACATGCATGGGATAGATGGCAGCAGAGGCTCACGAGTTGGTGCAGCAAAGGCATGCAAACCGAGCTGGCTCTTGGACAGAGGTCAAGAGAGCATGTGTGTGTGTTGCGGTGGATGGACTTGACTACATGCGATGTAAGTACAAGTCCAGAGGCATTTATATGCCAAATATATGCAAGAAAAAGAAATTGTTTTGTGGACAGTGGTCTAGATGTCCGCGTAAGGTGTGGGGAAAAAATACAATGATAAATATAAAAATAAAAGTAAAAATTACAATCCTTAATGGGCGACGGCCTGAAAACTTGCATGATTTGTGGTCAGGAAGTGTGATACAAGTACAGGTTCATAGACACTTGCATCATCATGTCATGGCTCACAAAGCGAGGTGACTTGTGGGAAATGGTCCCGAAATTGATTAATTAATCATGAGACGATGGTATCGTAAGGAAATGAAAATTTGATCCCAGAGGTGTGAGAGGTGTCTTGAACAGGTTCCGGGTGACTTTGGAATAGCAGCTAATGGTGCTGCCCCTGACTTGTGGTAAAAAAATGTTGGAAAACAAGAAAATAAAATGAAGCGAATCATTGGTGATGTTAACCATAAAATATCTTAAGGTAGATCCCATTGCGGGGGTTCTCCAAGAGTTGTCCATCGGATTCAATGGAGAGGTATGCCCCCTTTCTGAGACGAAGGTCATTGGCACAGCGGGGTGACAGAATCTGGTCTTTTATGGGAAGAACGGATTCCACAATATGGTTTAAAGGGAATGGGTAAAACCGAAGCTGGTCTTACAGATCTCTCCATCATCGCGTAAGTGGTGCTAGGATAGATCAGGTGGATTTTCCACAAGCGATGAGATGAAAGGGAAACTGGTGCTAGAGATCATGTAAATGGTATTGGTTTTTTTTCTTGTGCCCTTGCCCCCAGTCTCTGTTGGAGGAAGAGGGGCAGGCCTGGAGATGGGAGGAGTCTTTGATGGACTTGGAGGTAGGTGCCACATCATCTCAATTGGATGGAGATGAGTCAACACATCCTGGGGCCTCAGAGGTACGATAGGTGGTTCAAGGTACCAGAAAGGATCTCCTACTGTGAAATCCTGTAGATGGAGGGTTGCCAAGGTAGACTTACTCATGATCCTGGATGGTAGAAAAAAGAAAAGGAAAAGAAAAAGAAAAAGGATCATGTTGATTAGGAATGAACCCCATTGTTTCCCTGCTAATTGAGGTTGCGGCTGTGGCGACGGAAACAGTGGAAGAGACATGTCTGATGGACCGTCAGTGATGGTGGAGACAAGTAGGTCAGTTGAATTGGACATCATGTAAATGGACATGGTGTCTAAAGAAGGTGGTGGTGTCTGAACTTCTTCGATCAAGGTGATCTCAAATTCAAGGGAATGGTGATGGAGGTCAGGGAGAGCCATTCAAAAATCAAGCAGGTCTTGGCAATGGTGGGAGTAATGTCCATACAAGCTGCAAAAGATGCAAGCATGGTTTGTCCTCAATGCCTTGTTCCTGACTACTGGCATGGTTGGGAGTTCAACCATGGGGATGTTTCCATTCATATCCATGGCATCCAGGTGCGCATGGATCACTAGGATTTCAGGGCAATTCTAAGTTGGATGGCCCTATTGTTCACAGACGGCACAAGGTGTGACTTGTTGTGGTTCTGCGATGGCTTTGGTGTTTTTAACCCTATCCCTTTTGGGTTGGGGCGATGTAGGTGTGGGTGCGGTGGTTGGCTTGTGTGGACTGGGTGGAGGGTGAGACTCAACCACAATATGTTGCACCAAGGTTAACACAACCTGGGGAAATGCTGGTTGAGCTGGTGGATCAAGATACCACACTGAGATCCCCAACGTAAAGTTGGGTAGGCTTAAGGTGGCCATGACTAGCTTGCTCATAACACCAAGTGGGGGAAAGAGGAAGGGAATTGTATGGACTGGAGATGAGTCCACATAAATCCCAGCTGGTTTCATGTGGGGGTGAGGTTGTGGTTGCGGCTGCACATAATGCTATTGCTGTAGGTGATGTTGTGGTTTCTATTGGCGTTGTGGCTATGGACGATGTTGTGGTTGTGGTTGGGGCTGCAGCTGTGGTTACTATTTGGGTGCAATTGTGCTTGATGAAACCATGCACAAGTCCGCAGTTTTCTTTTGTGTTGGTGGTGGTGACACTAACAGGAAAGGAGTCGTCATTGTGGGATCGGTAAACAACCCAGGGCCCATATTCAATGATGGGGAAGCTGGTGTGTTTTCAACCACAGTGTTGGTTGTAGGGATGATGTTAGCATGTGCGGTCATCCCTTGTGGCTCAATGGTGGTGATGGTAGGGATAACGTTGGCAGGTGCTGTTAACCCTTGTGGATCATGGTAGGTGAGTTGTTCAACCATCACAATCTTCCCTTCATGGGGGAACATCATGAGGTGGAAGACAGTTGACATGACAAATCACATGGCGTAAATGTAACTCCTTCTGAGCAGGAGGTTGTAGTCCAGTTGGGCATTGACGACTTCAATGTCAATCAAGATTGTCTTCCCGACTAACGTGATGGGGACATGGGGGAGGATTCCTTGGGATTTAGTGGGGTGTCCATCATAATCCCGTAGAGTCATGGAGGAAAGTTGCTGAATTGGTGATCCAAGATTCTTCCAAACCAAGGTAGACATGACGCACATAGATGCCCCCTCATCCACTATGCATCGGTGCACAACCAAGTTTCGGATGGACCCCAGGATTTAAAAGGAAATAGTGGAGGGCATCTGCGGATCTCCATTCTCTCTGTCGAACATGATTAACTTGGAGTCGGAGGGGTCTACTGCCCCTAGAGTGGTTAGTAAGTATTTATGCTGCATTGGGCACGTTTTAAGCACCTCAAGAGCGGACATGGCGCTTGGAATTTGGGCCAAATCATCCATAATGCTGTAGCTGACTACAACTCTAGCTATGGCATTATTGGAAACTCTACGTATGGGGGGGTGTGGAAATGGGAGTAGCTGAAGGGGTAAGTTGATTGTTTTAGACATGGATGCTACTGATGAGTCAGCAGGTTTGGTGGTGGTAACGTACTAATTCCATTGAGTTTGCAAGTTGACCTCTTCAGTGGTCATGGATAGTAGGTGGTGAAAACCTGTTTCAACCATGGGTGGTGCCCCCAGAGCATTAGGATTGGCTTGGGGAGCTGGTGCAGTTTCCACCAGTCCTTGGACTAGCAGTGGGTTTTGAAGCACCATGGGAGGAGGTCCTTGTGATGCCAGTTTGGGTTGGTCTTGATTGGTAGCATTGGCGGCCCGTTGGGCCTTGTTTTGAATGTCCTGCTTAGCATGAACCATGAGGGGACACTCAAATGTGTAATGCCCATAGAAATCATAGAGTGTACATGGTTGGTTTGTGAGCAACGAGGCATTGCGTCTTCGTGGATTTTGTCATGGGGGGTTTTGGGCTGGCCAGTTTGCCGCAACATTGTTGGGAGGGTTCAATTATTGAATGCCTCCTTACGGTTGATTATTGCCTTGGTTGCAGGGCTGGTTATTTCTATCTTTCCCTTGTTGATTGTTGGGGGCAGGCTAGTTGGGACGGTTTTTCTATGCAAACACTTGTCCCAATGGAGCAGGTGGAGCAGGGGAGGGGGATTGAACTTGTTGCACTAGCGGTGTATAGTAGATTTGTGGGGGTGGTGGTACCACAAATGTGGGCATTTTCCCCACATACTACTGTTCTAGCCAAGCCATGGCCTGAGCCTGCTGTGGTGGCCTAGGTTGTGCATAGGAAGTCGTCGTTCTAGACTGGGACATCATTCTAGCATAGTATGGAGCTTGGTTTTGGTAAGCAACATTAGTAGTGTTGCTTGGTTGTGGTGTGATGGTAGGTGGTGTTGGTCAAGGCTGTGGCTATTGGGAGACTGACCCTATGATGATGTTTGCAGCATGGGATGCCCCCGATGCATCGTGGTAGGAGGTACTCAAATGGGGAGCATTTGGAATGACAGTGTACAGGTATCCAGATTGAGAGTAGATCAAATTGAATTGCTGAACCTTCAGTATGGCCTCTTCTTGAGATTGGGGACGTTCAGATGTGATGTCCTTTGTGATGGGCAGGAGCAAAGTCTTAAGGAACCAATCCAAGAATATCCTGTCATCTAGTTGTATTTTGCATAAGCTACGACATCGCTGCCACTCATGGATATGGTCAGTTATGTGAGTGGTAGTGTTTTGGTGGCAGGATAATAGGATCTCCACCCCCTCATCATATCTGACAGGGAGTTGGAAATACTATAGGAACATGAAGGCCAAGGAGTTGAAGTCGAGGTACTTGGCTTGTGGGAGCTCAATGTACCATTTGGCCGCGGCACCTATAAGGGTGTGTTGGAACAGCCTTAGCCTAATGGAATCATATACAATGCTGTTGGATGAGCACCATAGATGGAATGTCTTTATGTGGTTTTGGGGACATTCTCTGGCTTTGCCTTCAAACTTGGGGATGTTTGATGGCAGCTTAGTTGGAATGAGTGGCCAAAAAGCTTGGTGGAGGATGGGGTCATTTGTTAATCTAGCCAAATTAGGCAAGTTCAGCCGAGGCATGAAGGGCAGATTCGACCCCAAGTTGATGTGGGATGGGCCTGCAATGATGGTGGGGTTTGGAGGTGCATAATGCATCTGCATGGCTTGGGGTGCTTGCGGTGGCACCATTGTAGATGGGCCAATGCCCCCAAGTGCTGTGTGGGGGGTGGAATGGGTGGTGGGGGCATTTCCCCCATGTATGAGAGTAGTGGTAATGTAGGTGGCCAATGTATTGCCCCCCTGTGTGGTAGGGGGGGCAGTGTGTGTGGAGGGGCCACTACCCCCATGTGTTACCACTAGGCCAGCTTGGCTGGTCACTATGGGTGGTGGCAGTTGGCTAATGACAATCTACATGAATGTGCTTGGGCCACTTGCCAAGTTGTGGGTGATAGGTTGTGATGTGGACATGGGTCCACTTGCTAAGGTTAGGCCAAAAAATTGATCCAGGTTTGCACTAGCCATGAGGCTTGATGGTGTGGTGAGGAGATCTGGTTCAGACTGATACGGGTATGAATCAGAATCAGAGGTGGTGTGGCCCTATGATAGTGTGGGATATTGGTGAGAATGGCTTCAATAGTGTCGATCAAGTGTTCCAAATGGTGGTGGTTTGCCTCTTAGGCGTGAGGAAGATCATGGAGGATCAATTGTGTTCGCTTTTGTGTATGAAATTTGTGGGTATGAGATTTGGACATTGGTTTTAATAGCTTCCTATTGGCTGAAGGTGGTCTCTCGGCCACCAAGACTACTAGAAGACAGCGCTTGGCTTGTTCCTCACAAGTGCTTCTACTCAATCGAAAGGGGTCGTTTCCCGTTTTGCTTGGCAATTCCTCTCAGCGGCCTGCTACTTTGGGGTACTTGTGGTACTCCTCACAATGAGTTTCTGGGCAAAGCTCAAGTACTTCCCATAGTTGAAGCAGTCATGGAATTATGTCCTCAAAGACTGGATAATTGATTGAACTTAGTGTACATTTGGTAAACTTTAAGGCTTACTCACATAATGAACTGAGTTAGGTTAATTATTTGGTATGGTGTGTTGGTTTGCTTGTTTGTTCTGGTATTTGGTTGCTGTAATATGGTTTATGAATTCATGGTAGAGCTCATATCATGGTTTTGTATGCAAGCATAAACAGAAATTTGTAAACAAGTACCGTGATTAACCCTTTATTGCTGGCCTAACTAAATGTCTACCTCTCAGTGATATTCTTCTTCAAACCAAGAGAAGGTACTGGGCTCTCAACACAATGGGACTAAGCCCATCCGTAGATCCTCAGGTCACCTCTCGGGTGCTAGTTTGGTCAACAGGGAGGATGCTTAGCGCCATGAGAAGCCCTCCTTCTCTACCCCCTCTACCTTCCAGGTCACTCGGTTTTAGTGGTTTGGGAAAAATATCATGGAGTGCCTAGATCTATACAAGCTTACCCTTCGTTGTATCCCAGAATAACCCAGAGGGTGATGACTGGGTAGAGGAGGAAGGGGGAAGCAAGATAGTTATTTTTAAATTACTTTTAGGTAGACTAGTTCATTTTATTAAGCCTTAATGATTCATTTAACATTTACACATTGTTCATGGATTGATTTTGCAAAAAATACAAACAGGAACTGAAAATGACCTGCAATGGTGGAAAGAGGTAGCTGGGTCGCGCCAACAGTCCTCTGAAACTAAAAGTTACTATCAATTAAACTTAAATTCAACTTCTGTGTGACAGGCTGCACATTTCTGACCAAATCTAGCGAGGGGCCTGAGATTTTTTCAGAAATGAGCGAGGGGGTCGTACAGAATGCAAAAATGGTTGCAACCTGAGTATCTGGGCTGAAGTCGCACTTAAATTGGGATTAAGTGCACCTTAGGCGCACCTGTTTTCTCATTAAGAGCGCCCCAATCTCACCTTTTGCCTCAATAAGAGCGCCCTGCTCCAGAAAGGGGTTTTTTGGTGAGATAGGGTCAGATCTGGCTGACAGTAACTAGTACTGGGGTTAGTCTAACTCGGTTGGGCATAGCAAAGGCTTCGGCACTAACTAAAATAGGAAATAAACAATATTTAAGACAGATTTAACATAAGATTTTTTAAAACTAGGGTAAAATTGAAAAAACTTGAAAACTTGAAATTTTGGCCCTGGGATCCTATGGGATCGACTTGGTATGGTCGCCAAAGATGTAGTGAGGATTTATCCTCACTGCAGGAGCAAGAATGACTCCCTTGTGCCTATAGGGCATAAGGGTAGGTTCCTACTATTGGAAAACAGGACAAACGAAATGGAAATGCAAGTAAACATAACAGTAAATTAAACTAAGCTAATCTAGTGACAAAAATAAGAACTAAACTAAATCATAAGCAAGAGCAGAAAGAAGAAGTGGAAGCTTTGTGAACCCCTTTGCAGAAAACAGGTTAGGGTTCTGCCTCCTCAAGCCCTGCAAAACAAACCTAAGCTACAATGGAGAAACCTGCAAACAATGTTAAATAAAACCTACGAGAAACAATGGTTAGAAGTCAAAGCAATCTAAATAGTTAAGAAGCAAACACAAAAATAGAAATATACCTTCTCTTAGTGGGTAATGGGCCACCATGTCCTAGCTCCTGGAAGCCTCTCTCTCTTGGTTGGGGGAGAAATGGCTCAAATGGGAATGGATGTGGAGGAGAGGGAATGTGGGTGGTTTGAGAGGCAAAGGTCTCAAAGCATCCACGAGCAGCATAACAATAGGCAAGGGAGAAGTGTCTTGAGAGTGACCTCCCACCCTCCTTTTATAGTTTTTCCAAGGGATTTTAGGGTTTTAAGCTCTTGGTCAAGGCTTTAGCCCCTTTTTTGGGCCTTTAGTCCCTTATTCCCTAACTTTAGCCCCTTTTAGGGTTTTAGCCCCTTTTTTAGAGTTTTAGCTCCTAGGGGGCTATCTTGGGATCTTTTTTTGGGTTTTTAGCCCTTTTCTTCATCCTTGGGATCTTTTGGAGGTGTGGGGGTCTAATGGAAGGTCTGATGGAGTGATATGGGGGTTGTGAGATGGTGTCCTTGGGTGGTGTAGGCCATAGAGAGCTATGTGGGGGATTTTTGGGTTAACACTCTCCCTAGATGAATAAACTACTTGAATGATAAGCTCTCCTTAACTTGATTTTGTAAGGTCATCTTTGTTTTATAGATCCTTATGCAGTCAACTGTACTTGCAAAGAACACACAAAAAAAGACAAGAGATGACAGAAACGAAATAAATCAGTAATCTATACTAATGATCAAGGAAACTAGTAATAAATAATCAATATCAACATGAATCATTTATGGGAAAGGGAAACATGTTTGTATTAGATATTAGAAAATAAATCAATAACCAAATCCTTGATGTCAAAGTTTTTCTTTTATAAAATATTTGACTCACTCTCTCACGCACACTACAAACTATGCAACATCTCACTCATAACCACTCTCTCTTTGCCTCCTATACCAAACTTCAATCCAACAGTATAAAGCTTATATATTTCTCTCTCCCTCACATGGTCCACGTAGCTTTCTTTTATAGGCCAAATGAATCCCAAAGGGGTTGATATATTTTGGGAGGAAGGTAGAGAATGATCCCTAGGGGCTAGGAGCTCAAATGTTGATTATCCCAAGTAGTTAGGATCATCCTCCACAAGATATTTTTCCTAGAAGCTTATCAAATCTTCTCTTTTTTTCCCTTTTTGGACTACTGACGCTCTTTGCAAACATGATATGTGCGTTGATGCTCCTTGTGATCAGGTGAAAAGTGCCATCGATGACCTTCATTAATGAAAAAAGGCAGTAGGCCTATCTGATGCTTTGTGCCAAGAGGCAAGGTTCCTGATACTTCCTAGGATTGAGCAATGAGACTTCCAAAAATATGTTTTGTCTAGGGGATTAAAGGGATTTAAGCATTAGGATATTTTTTTGGTGTAACTGAATGCCCCCCTAAAGAATGAATCTAGAGGAATGTGAAAGGTGAAATTCTTTGCTAGATATTGATCCTAGTATCACAAGAAAAAGAGTGGTGACCGAAGACTTAACATAGGACCAGTTACCAACTATCTAAATCAATCATAGTTGTGGACCAATACACTGCAGATCCATGTATAATGAACATGTCATGGATACTAGCAATACACTGTAGAGAAATGGTTAACAAGACTCAAATCATAACATGGATAGGGAACATACAAGGTAGATGGCATGTCATCCCACAACAAAATTTGGACCCAAAATTCAACGAATTTGACTATCACGTCATATTCACCTTCACAATTATGAATTTTGATCAAAGATTTTTATTTGGTCCATGGAATTGTCAATTATTTGATGATCGTCAGTTATCTGACAACTACCGTCGACTATCCGATGACTTCCATTGATTATACGACTTATACATGGTAACGGTAACTAGGGTAATATTGTCGGATATTCGACACATTTTAAATTTTAAAAACTATAAATTATGGTAACATTCTAACATGTTCTCTATACAAGAGATGGTATGCCTAAATTACATTCTTCACATAGGCTGGTTTCCATAAAATAATACACAATTATTTACATTGTTTTTGTGATTAAAAATAGTGAGGTGTGGAGATTGATTTTTTAAGATCAATAATCTTCATTCAATCTCTTTATGAGAAAATGTCAAATAACAATTGTTGGAAGGGGTTTTGTGTAAGTTATTTGCGCATCGTTGCAGCAGCTGCGCAAGCTCACACAACACCGCGAAAGGCCAGTTCAACACGATCGGCAGAAGAATAACTACTTTTAAATATTTAATTTATTAATTGACCACGTTTTGTGGACATAGGTCATTAGTGGTTAGAAGTTAGTTAGAAGTGGAACTTTGATGTAAAGGTGCAAGCCTATATATAGAGCTATATTTGAAAATTGTAAGAGGATCATGATCATCATGATTCAAGTCCAATTCAATATCTGAGAGTGATCAATCTATTGCGATCTGTCTATGGTATTGATGAGTCTTCTGTTTTGAACAATATATGATATGTCTGTGTTAGATACTAAATTTTGGGATGTAATCAATCTCCTACTATGGAGAATAATTATTTGTTTTGGATCTGTTGCACAGAATTAATATGACATGACGGTTGTTGCCTAAATGTTGTCTTCTGTTTTCCTATTTTCTCTTTTGTGATGTCAATGAGAAGTGTATTGAATTTGTTTATGATTTACTGATGTTGCTACAATGAACTGATGATGCGATCTATACCAATTCTGTCACAATTCTAATGAATGATGATGAAGCTTATTAAAGTTGTTTTACGAATGAGACTACTGCGATAAATGAATGATGTGATATGTTAGATCTGTAGTTGTGAAGATTAATTGTGAAAATTGTCTTAGTTATATTGAGTGACTTGGAGTAATCTGATAGTTATGCTATCGAAGTTGTGGATGCCATATATTCCCTTCTTACTACTAGAAAATTGGTTCCAACAACTCTCCCTTAAACATATCAGGTGACACTTCGTCCTCTCTGTGGATGTTGCTAGGCAGGGAAAAACCTGTCTGGGCCGGTGTTCAGGGAGATCACGCTGGTTGGGCATCGATAGAGTGAGAAACCTAATCAGTGAGTTTTTGTTGGTGGGTTTTTGACAACAATAGTTATGTTGCTGGCACTGAGTTGTGATTGAAAGGAGGATATGTTGCTAGCACTAAGTTGTGATTGAAAGGAGGATATGTTTTGGCATCTGACTCGACCGGAGATCGAGATGTGGTTTGGTATAAAACTACGTGAGTTTGCTGAAATAGAAATTCAGAATTTGAAGCTATCCACAGGAAATTTGTTGGACAAATATATTCACAATGATCCTCAAAATTGGTTCTTCCATGAGTTTTCTATGATCTTGTATGAGTGGTTGGAAAATTTCGCTTCTAAGAAGAAAAACTTCCAAGGAGGAGAGCCACCATTTTTGGACTCTGGAGCTGATCCAAGAATTACAAAAAACAAAAAATAAGGAATCTTGGGATGTTGATGTGTGGTTGGACACTATCCTGGAGGGCTAAATTACCGATTTTGTAGTTGATACCAATAAGTCATTTAGCGAATCAGAAAGGGGGTTCTTCACTGGACCATGAGGTATATTTTTGCTATCTCTACAGCTATCTATTAAACAACTTGTCTACGAAAAAGGTATTCTGAAGATGGACCAAGAGTAGTGGAACTTTGGTGTGTGGAGGCTATAGAAACTGCAATGAAAGGGGGGAGAGTCATGGAAACGTAAGGGGTAGATGGGCATGAGTTCTTGTGAGATTGTGAAGTTTGCCGAGGAAACAAGTGGTTGTACAAGAGGAGGAGCAAGGTTTAGAGAGAAGAGGCAGAGGATAGGAGAAGGTCCTATTGCGATCGAAGTGCGATTCCATGAAGAAAAAACACATGGGACAAAGCGACCTTTCAGTGATGACAAGGATGACCAGGCCCTGGCTATGCCCATAATAAATTCAGGCGTAAACCCCAGTAGTAACGCGTCCACACCTCCGTGCACTACTCTACCACCAGGAAGAAACACACATTCTACGTCGACTTGCCCAATGTGTCAACAGTTGTCTAGCAGTAGAGTACCATCCGGAGGAAGAAGGCCCAGAATGGCAGGCGACCACATGAAGCTACCAATATTTCATGGAAACAACACTGATGATTGAGAGCAATACTGGTTCTTGTGCAAGGTTATCAGGACTTCAGGACAGACTGTGGATGATGATGTCAAGAAAATCTAGCAGGAAACCATCCTCAGGGGTCGTACACTATATCGGTAAATGATATTCATGTTGGTTCTTCAGGGAGGTACATCGAAAAAATTGGATGATATATGTAATGGTTTATTTGAAGAATTCAAGAAGTCAAAATCCAAGGCTCAGTACATTACCGAGTTGAAAGAAATCAAGTAGTTCCCCAATGAAACAATTTGGGTCTTTGATCAATGGCTTAAGATGTTGATGGCTCCAGTCAGCTTCCATATGAGTGATGTTCAGTACAAGGAGTGGTTCATCGTCGTGCTTGTCCCATGTATCAGACAACCACTAATGTAGCAAAATATTGCAATGTAGAGTGAGGCTCACGAAATCGCAATAAAATTAGAAGCATCGCCGGTAGGAGAAGCCATGGACATGATGAACCAGATTCAAGCATAGTTAGCCAATCTGATGCTCTAAGTGCAAGATAACAAGAAGGATAAGGAATATCATGATGACCTTTGGTGGACCTAATTTCATGCGGATGGACACACCAAGTATACATGTCCGACATTCTGAAATTATTTTCTTTCAGGAGCCTTGAACCCATTGAGCTGCGTTGGTGTACCATGGTGCCGCATATGTCAGATCTACGGGAATTGACATGAGAACTATTACTACATGCAAAATATGGTTACCAAGGAAGAGATTTTGTACTGTACATTTTGTCAGTTAGTAGGAAACGACGATAAAAACTATTGAGCTTATGAATTTTTCTAGGAAAGGACATATGATTCATACTTTGTTAAAGGTGAGGACCCTTGGGAAATGCAAGTGTAGCCACAGATGGCACAACCAGCAGCGTAGGTGCAGTATACAACACTGCCCCAGATGCATTTTATCCCATTGCAACCACAGCAATAGTTTACATCATAGCCACATTTTGTACCATAGACGCAGTTTGTAGTGTAACCACAGTTTGCACCATGACCACAATATAAATTGGATCACCCGATCGCATATGCTAGTAGGAAGTTGTCATTTGCTAAATGAAATTACACAACAACTGAAAGAGAAGGATTGGTGATGGTTTATGCCTCTAAAAAGTTCAGNGGGCGAGATCTGTCGATGGATGCTACTTTTTCAAGAATTTGACTTTGAAATAGTTGTGAAGCCAAGACGGTTGAATGTTGGTCCTGATCACCTGTCTTGCATTGAGACCGGAGATGAAATTACCAACATTGATGACGGATCGCCATATGTGCAACTGTTCCCTGTCGATATCACAGATGATCATTATGCCCATATCATTCAGTTCTTGGGCACTGGTGTTTCCCCTAAGAACCTGTCCACTAGTCAGAAGAAGCAATTGGTAGTAAAGGCTTCATATTTCTAGCTGATTGCTGGGAATTTATACAAGCTTGGACCAGATGAAATCTTGTGACGGTGTATCCTACCACATGAGCAGGGACCCATTCTAGAAGAAGCACATGCAGGAATCATAGGAGGTCACTATGGAGGATGGGCTACTACGCGGAAGGTGTTACATGCCAGGCTATGGTTTCCTACGTTGCATAATGATTCCGCAGACTATGCATGAATTTGTGACCTCTACCAATGTGTTGGTAAACCATTGTGGCAGGATGAGATGCTGCTTGTGCCCCAGGTAACTCTACAACCTTTTGATAAATGGGTTGTGGATTTTGTGGGTCACAATTAATCCACCAGGAATAGGAATGGTGCGTGATACATATTTACCGCAACTGACTATATGACCCAGTGGGAAGAGGCCACACCAGTTATGGATTGTACCACTGTGACAGCAGTGAAGTTCATATTTGAGAATATTGTGACATGGTTTGGGTGTCCCAAGAGATTAATGAGTGACGAGGGAAGTCACTTTATCAACCGTACTATGAGAGCACTTACTGAGGAGTTGCAAGTACAACATAAAAAAAGGACACTATTAGTGCTAGAAATTGTTCCAAACTACTAGAAGAACAAGGCAACACAATCTCTAAAATAAAACAAAGTAAAACTGTCTTTTGTACAGTTTTAGTTTGAAATTTTCATAAACAAGAGGGTAACATTAAACAAGCTAAAACAAGTAATAAATCATGTAAAGATAAAGGACTGAGATGAATCATATACAAAAAATAAACCATAAAGAGTAAAGATAAGTGATTTAATTCCAACCACAACCTACAAGCATTTCATGAATAAAACATTATACAAGAAATGAAATTGCACATTGAGTGATTTAACAAACCAGTAATGAAACCAGTAATGAATATAATAAGGGCTTATCAGTGATATATATCATAATCAATATGGAAAATTACATGAGAGTTTGAACCTTAGCTTGCTACAGTAGCTCTTGAGCCTCCCCTTGCACAAAAGTCGAACCCCACTACCATCTAATTACTTTCTTTTATCCTTATTACATCCCAAAAATAGTTACTTAACTACATAACTAACGTTTAGGTCAAGTTCTCGAAACTGCTATTAAAATGATTGTTTTTAAAAATAGACTATTAAATTTATAAAAATTAACTATAAGACACCTATTAGTAATGACCTTTAAATATTTTCGGTTGCCTCATCCAGAAATTCTATCCCTCACAGAGCTTGTGATTTCCTTCTAGTCCTTTTTTCTTCTACTTCCAAGACTTCAACTTTCCTTGACAGTTCTTGATTTTGCTGAGTCAAATCTTGGATTTTCTGGTTCAACTCCTCAAATTTTCCTTGAGTCTGCCTCTTCCTTTTTAAATATTCCTTTGAAACCACAATCATCCCATGGTAATGTGTGTTAATATCTTCAAGATATTCCCTTAATCTCCTATTTTCCATGACCAAACCCTCATTGGTTTCATTTAGAAAATTGATTTGATACTTATATTGTTTAACAGTCTTCTGAATATTTTCATTTTCTGAGTCTATGCATTTTCTTTCTTGAAATGAGGAAGATTTCTCTGATAACGGGGGGGGGGTATTTAGTTTCATGAAAATTGCATCATCATCCTCTTCATGCTAATCTGCTACTGCTACATGAACCTTTTGAGACCTATCTCCTTTAATACTGGAATCTTTTGACTGTTCTATACCTCTGTTTTTTATTGAATATGATTTCACAATCAATGAATCCTCTTTCTTACTATCTACCTACTGAGAATTCAAGTCTTCATATTCTTCAAAATATTCTCGAGATGAGGAGTCTTCTATTACAGTAATTTTGTCCTTCATCAATCTAGGGTTTAACATTCTTTTCATGTTAAGTCTTAGCTTATTATTTGCTCTTGTTTTGGGTATCCAATTTGATTCTCCTATCATTGCATAATACTTCCCATGAAACTTTATACTAGAAATTTGTATTCTCTCAGCTTCAAGCTTGGATGGAACAAAAACATCTGCTATGTTTTCTTGAATATCATTGAAATCCTGATCATGTTCAACTAATTTCCTTTCTTCTTCCTGTTTCAAAACTACTTCCCGGACTTCTTCTACATTTTCAAAAACTTCTATTTGATTACCCTCATAAATCTCTATTTTCTCTTCACATACAGGTTCTTCGAGCTTCTGAGTTGAAGACTCCTCTTCAAGATTTTCTTCTACTGACTCAGAAATTACTTCCTTTTTTAATCTTTTAACCAGGCTGTTAAGTTTGTTCACCTATCTATTTTTGACTAGTCCTCTTTTTCACTCTAAAATCATGAACATAATAAGAAGTAGTCCCAAGTTTTACCCTTTTTCTAAAGCACAATGCAAATGATCAGTTTTATTAGTCCATGGTGGAAGATAGATTGCTTGGTATGATATTTATGTCCCTTTACCCTACTTGACATTTTATGTAGGCTCTTTAAAAAGAAAAAGAGAAGATTCATCATGTATTGTTGGTTTAGATGCTATAGAAATATGATGTGATACTTGAATACAAACTAAAATGTTCCTTCACAAGTGATATAACTCTGTAAAATTATGATAGGCGCCCTCCACTCAGGCTTGAAATTTTATACATGCGCATCCTTGCCCCAATATGATTCAACCTCACGCAATAGGAAATCCTTTGAATTGAAGGTAAATGGCACTTTCTTAAACCAAAATTCACCCTCATCTGCAATGTTTGTTGCTTCAGTTATCACTTCTTTTGTTAACTCAATTTTGAGGGGATTGAAAAAAACTGTATCTTTATCTAACCCATGGGAAAACCGATATGATACTTCAAAATGAAAACCATCAATCTTTTCAAAGTAATTAAATGAGTCAACTCTCTAGAACATTTGTTCACATTCAGAAAATCTATTATCCCAACCAATATTAGTAGGTTCGGCCCTATTGGTTTTACCACTCCTCTTCATTTCTCTGCACTCAAGCCTACTGTATCTTTCTTTCAAACAATTCAAGAAAAATTGAAATAATTCTCTACAGAATGGAATTGATCACTCTAACAAATCGTATTTCACAAGATTATGATTTCCTTAATGTCATAAGACTATGCCAATGCTTCCCCTAATTGTGGTCAATAATTGCACTACCTGAGCATACAATTATGGTGATGATGAAATAACCTCCTACATTTGTGATATTATGTCTTCAATGAATATTTAGTAGTTCTTAGTACCTTACTCTACAAGCGCCCAAATCTTCAACCGCTTCCTTAACAATTTCATCAAATGAAATACTGATAGGTATAACCACGATCTCTACATATTCCCATACATATTCCCATATTCCCATACGCCCATCACTAGATTTGAACATGCTCTGAGGATGCATTATCATAAATGTTTAAGAAATTTCCACTCTTCAAGATTTTAGATAGTTGCGATTTACCTGTAAAATATTTATCTTATCTTGCACATTTGTCATAATGATTATTGAGGTATATAAATGTATCATTTTGTCTTTACAGATGTAAAAACTTCCATCATTTGCGATTTTAAAAAACTCCCAACCTGATATTACAATTTTTTAGTGCCTTGAGTTTCTTGTAGTGCTTTAGTTCACAGTGTTTCCCTTTTGCGCTACAGGAATATACCTGATGAATATTTTTGACAAATGGCTTCAAAACAAAGGGTTAAGTAATATGACCAAAATTAGATTAAACCTTGTGATAAGTTTTTTCTACTTTTCAGAAATATATACACCTAATAATCCCATTAAAATTATAAAACCAATGAAAATAAAGTAAATTAAAAAAGAAACAACATAAAATCAAATAAAAATATGCTCAACATTTCTAATACCTCAAAACCAAGCTCAAAATTTAAAAGAAATAAGAAAACAATGCTTTGGGGAAAATTAAAAACATGTAATCTAAAAACAAAATCTAGCTATAACATCTGGCTCCTACTGTGGGATGAATTCCTCCTTGTGAGGCTTCAAGAACCTGTAGCTCGATGCCTTCTGCCATTTAACTGAACCTATCTACTACTCTGCAAAACATCAATTGGGCTATGGAGTCTTTATTCAACCTCTATCACATCAGTATATACAATTAAATGACAAGTTTGTTACCTTCAATAGCTGTAAAAGTGTTTGAGGAATTGTCCATTTACTGGATTGGATAATTCCTCACCTTTCAAAGTCTACAATATGAAGGTATTGTTCTCCAAAAAATTTAGAACTATGAAAGGACCAAACCACAAACTACCAAATGTACCATGTTTTCTCTTTTGTTCCTTTCTGGAATCCCACCTTAGTACCATATCCCCGTAAGAAAAAGTGTTCTCCTTTATCTTCTTATCAAAACTTTCCTTAATCTTCCTTCTGTGTATTTGAGCTTTTTCTTCCACGGCTTCATGTTCTTGTTGTAATTCAATCAGTGCATAAACTCTCCTTTGAATATCACTAGGTTCCTCCTCACTATCTTGATAGAATTTAATCACTGGAATACCTAGCTTAACTAGAAAAACCACATCAGTACCATATACTAACTGAAAGGGAGAAGTCCCAATTACTTTCTTAGTTGTTATCATGTCTTCCTAAAGTGCATATTTCAGCATTGAATCCTATGAACTTTTATTTTGAATCAACAACTTCTTAATGCTGTAAATGATATTATTATTGGTTGATTCTTCCAACCCATTCCCATGAGGGTAATAAGGTGTTGAATGCTTCAAGATAATCCCATTTTGTTCACAAAATGCAACCATAGCTTTAGACTTAAAGGCTTTATCATTATCAGTGAGAAACTTCTTAGGACATCCAAATCTGCTAAGAATATTTTCCTGAATAAATCTGATTATCACCCTATCATTTGCATTTATAGTGGGAATGGCCTACACCCATTTGGTGAAAAAACAAGTAGCTGTCAGGATCCATCTATGCTGTCCTGAAGATGCAGGGTTTATCTAACCTATGAAGTCTAAACCCCATTGCGGAAAAGGGGCATTCACTGCAATGAGTTTCAATGGTAAGGACAAAACCTTCTGTTTACCAGCAATCTTTTAACAAGGAACCCAAGCTCTAACTTGCTGATATACATTAGACAATAGAGAAGGCCAGTAATAACCAGAACTCAAGATTTTATAAGAAGTAGCCTTCCATTGTTTGTTTCCTCCACAAGAACCTTCATGTTATTCTAAAATTACTTCCTCAATATTTGACTTGTCTAAACATCTGAGCAAAATACCTCCTAGATCCTTCCAACACAACTGCTGATCTACTAAAAAACATTTAGTAGCTTTTAATTTCAGCGACCTAACTACCTTTTTGTCTAGATGTTCAGGACATTGCAAACACAATAAGAAATTAACAATGTTTGCATACCATGTAGATTATGAATACTGCTCCATAATATTTTCCTTCTCTTGCTAAGCTTGCAATTCTTCCTGTATAGGTTGTTCTTCTGTCAGATGAAGGCATAAAGATTCATAGTTTGAATCAACCAATAAATTTTCCTGATCTTGTCCTTTCACCAACTTATTAGAATTGATTTCCACATCATACTCCATTATCTTAGCAATCTGTTTTCCTCGTTTCCCTTCATTATCGGGCTGAGTTAAAATATCCTTAATGGCATCATTGGGAACATAAGGAATGACTTTTGAATGCAAGACAAAAATTCTGAAAAATTTCAATGCCTTTAATAGTGAATAAGCTTGGTTTTCCAAGGTACTATACCTCAACTCTGACTCCTTGTGAGTCTTTCTGAAAAATGCAATTGGCTGCTCCAATCAATCATCATTTTTCTATAACAAAACAATAGCTATTGTGTCTTGTGATGCAAAAGAAAAAGTCAGAAAATATTTTGAAAAATTAGGGATCAATAACACCGGTGATTCTGTAAGATCTTGCTTTATCTTCTCAAATGAATTCCTGGCCTCTACTGTCCATTTTACTTCCTAATCTTTCTTCAACATAGTTTTTATTTGTTTAATAGTTTCAACAAAATTTGGTATAAACCAGTGTAAAAAAATAATTTTCCAATAAAAGATTGCACATCCTTCTTAGGCAAACTGATTTTTAAAATGGACTTGACTCTTTTTGGATCAATCCTTTTCCCATCAGCTGAAACCAAATGTCCTGGTAACTAACCCTCCTGCACAACAAAATGAGATTTTTTTGGATTTAGTGACAGTCCATATTTTCTGCATTTTAAGAAAGTTTGTTTGAGGTGCTTGAGATGTTCTTTATCAGATAGTGAAAACAATGTAATATCATCCAAGTAAATCACAACAAGATTCTCTTTTTCCCCAACAAAGGCTATATCCATATCCCTTTGAAAGGCAACCCCATCATTCATCAATCCAAATGGAATTTTGTCATACATGAAGGTACCCCAAGGAGTAGTGAAGGTTTTCTTCTCTCAGTCATCTGGATGCATTGCAATATGGTTATATATGGAAAATCCATCAACCATTGAAATCCTCTGAGCACCCACCACCTTTTGCAATATTTGATCAATTTTTGGTAATGGATAATTGTCTTTCAATGAGGACCTATTCAGAATACGGAATTCTATGCAGAACCCTATCTCTCCATTATTTTCCCTGATGGGAACTAGGTTTTCTACCCATGATGAGTATCTAAGAGGAACAACGATTTTTGCATCCAATAATTTTTTAACCTCTTTTTCTATGATAGGAAATAATGCACGATTGATTCTTCTTAGTTTCTGTCTGAATGGTTTTACATAGGCTTCAAAGGCAATTTATGCTGAATAATACCAGTGTCATAAGTTTTTAAAACTTTGTATGACCAAGCAAAAATATCAATGTATTCTTTCAACAACTTAATGTACCTTTCTCTTTGCTCCACTAAAAGTGCTTTAGAAATCTTCACTATCCTGGGTTGCTCCTTTGCAAAAATATTACAGTCCATAACATTCTCTTTGAAAACTGCATAGCTGGTTTCAATGGAGTGTCATCTTTTGAAAGAATCCTTTCAAGGGGAACAAACCCTTGGGAATAAAACTACCTTTCATCTCAATAATTTTATGACCAACAATTTCATTTTCTAAATATTCCTCAGCATTTTCAGTCCCATCATCTCGCTCTTGATCAATTAAAGAATTAGAGAACTCACCAGTCAATTCTAAGAATCTCTTAATCTCCAAGTCATATTCAAAAACCCTCCATTGTTTGATATTATCAGGAACTGAAGATCTGTACCTAATTTCTATGGGATACTTTAAATGAGTTGTTTTTGGAATCTCGAAATGAGTAGCTGCTAGAGAGAGTGAATTAGTAGTTTGGTTATGATCTTTGGAAATATAGGAAATGTTAAATGCTATAAATAAATTCTCTATCATGTCCCAAACATCATTCCTGTACACTTTCAACAAATCCAACTTTACTTGATCATTGTCCCTCACCTACTGGACAACTAATTCAGAGTTTCCATAGACAAAAATTTGTTGAATGCCCATATATTTTGTATCCTTTAAACCCAATATGAATTCCACATACTATGCTGTATCATTTGAAGTTACAAACTCCAACTTATACATCAA
The DNA here is from genome assembly GCA_001517045.1 of Pseudotsuga menziesii. Taxonomy (NCBI): domain Eukaryota; kingdom Viridiplantae; phylum Streptophyta; class Pinopsida; order Pinales; family Pinaceae; genus Pseudotsuga; species Pseudotsuga menziesii. Next base: position 342,702 of record LPNX010712375.1, on the reverse strand, counting down.
ACTTACTGATTCACCACTAGGGAAAATCAACAGAATACTTGCTCCTTCTCCTTCCTTGGATGAGGATCCATCAAAATACATTTGCCACAACTCATTTTTTTTCCATGGAACACTTGACTAGTTTTTCCCTCTCAACCTGTAACACACCAACTGTATTGTCATCACTGAATTGTAACATGCAAGAGCCCAAATCCTTTTCTACAACATATAATGAATGATTTATTTGATTCCTATCATCAGTAACAATGCAAGCAAAATGTAATTATCTATACAACCTCCTATTCTCACCTCCAAAAATAGGAATTGTTGCATATGAAAAATCCATTTGTAAGGTACCCCCTACCTTCTTAGCCCAAGACCTAGAAAGTAACATTCCAAATTTGGGAGCAATATCTACTACCACAACATCCATGATGACACTTTTCATAGGTAACTGTGTTAAATTTACCACCATATCTTTAATCACTCCCAAACATTTAACAACCCTAGAATAAAATGTATATAAGTCCTGATAGGGTTTTGTAATACTTAACCCTAAATCCTCCATTACTACCTTAGGCATCAAAATGTGAGAAGCACTAGACTCAAGTAAACAATTATGAATCATTTGATCATGAATTGTTAATTTTATATAGAATGGTGGAGATGAATTTGAATCACTTTCAGTTTTATCAGCTAATGCAGAACCAATGAAAATTCTAGGATGCTCTTCTTGTAGGCTTACTGTATCTGAAGGTATTTGACCAGCTGCTGAACCCATCATCTTTAAAACTAAATTTTTATAACAAGGATTTTTTATCAACCCAGTAAAAGGCATTGGAACTTTAATTTTACACAACTCATTTTCAAAATTAAAATTCTGCAGATTCTTATTCACTTCTTCAACTTCAATAACCTTTTCTAGATTTCCCTGATTCTTCCCTTTTTCCTTTGTTTGATTGCATGCTTGTTTAGGAGGAAGAACTATTTTGTTTCTAGGGTTTTGAGCAACCTGCTTTGGTTTTGAACTTAAACCAATAGTCATATTGGGTTCACACTGGTATATCTCAGCTGTTAATTCAAGACCTAAATCATTCTCTGTCTGAAAAATATTTGCATCATAATATTTAGAATTTAAATAATATTCTTCTATTAAAAAACCTTCTATCAACAGTTCCCCAAAATTATTTTTGCCTTTATTTCTATCTTCAAACTGCTCATATTCCTCTTCTTCTCCTTCATCAATGATATTATTTTGGAGTGGTGGTGGCACCTTCTGATCTTCAGCTTTTCTTGTCTTCCTATTTCTATATCATTATTCCTTGTTTCTCTAGGAATAAACCTAGGTTCAAACTAGCGTCTAAACTGATTAGGGTTATTATGTTTTCTTTCCCCTTCTTGAGCAGGCCTTTTTGAATTCTTATCCAATTCCAATTTGTTTAACTTTGATGTTAAAATTTTTACTAATTTATCCATTTCATCAATTTTAATATCAGCTAATTGTGATGTTGAAACTACTGGAGCATCCTACTTTTTACCTTTTCTATCATAAGTTTGCTGATCTAAATTCACTTTCAATCCATTAGAAGCTAGGATATTGGATTCTACCTCCAACACTGCTTCTTACATGTTCAATAGACTGACTGGTCTTCTTTCTCTCAAGTGTAAAGAAAATTCATGATCAAAAGCATTTTCATAGGTAAGTTTTGCTGGATTTTTGGAGGGTTTGATTTCTATCGGAATTCTACCATACATTTTGTTAAATCTTTTAGAAAAATCTTCTATGGTTTCATCCTTCTTCCTCCTTAAAGCTCCAAATTCAGTAATATAGTAAGTGTGGTCCTTTGTATCAGTCTGATGCCTCATAAACGAATCCTGTAACTCTTCTATAAAGGTGATTGAATTTGCTGGTAATTCCCTAAACTATTTCCTAACCTCCCCATCCATACTTTGCATAAACACTCCCATCCATACATCTTTTACTTCAATGTTTTGGTTGTCTGCATAGCTAAGAAAGGCATCCCAATGCTCTTCAATAGTTGTTTCTCCCTGCCCATTGAACCTTGGAAAATATTTCTGATAATCCCCTCCTGGAAGGGCATTCAATGGTTAAGGAAGGAATAATGGTGCATACCTAGCAGCCACCATTCTATCCATCATGTCCAAAGGCTGTTGTCTAGCCATTGTGGAACTAAAAGGATTTGGTGAAGGAAAAGGTTTGTTTACTAGACTAGAACTTGGCTGAAACAATATTTTTCTGGTTTTGAATTGAAACAAAGGGATCTTTCCGGGTGACTGAGTTTTTACTTTCCTAAAGGACCATGGGTCAGTGAAAACCTGAAAGTTGCTAACAGGTATAGAAGGTGTTAACCATGATGAATCTTGTTTTTCTTCTTTGAAAAGTGGAAAGGGTGATAGTAGGTTAAATTGATTAGGGCTACATATAGCTGGGGATGACTATAATTTTTTAATTTTCCTAGCTTCTTTCAAAAAAATTTCTGGGTTTGAGACACCCAGGTGTAATGGTGAAGTAGGTATCCTTCTTGTCCCAACCTTCCTAGTAGCCACTATGGATGCTGTCTAGTGAAAAGTAGTCTAAATGATTTGCTGGTTTTGTCCACCTCTCAAAAACAATTGAATGATAAAAACCTAGGGAATGTATGCTTCAGCTTCGTCCCCGCTAACAATGCCAAAGATGTTAGTGATAGAAATTGTTCCAAACTACTAGAAGAACAAGCCAACACAATCTCTAAAATAAAACAAAGTAAAATTGTATTTTTGTATTGTTTTGGTCTGAAAATTTCATAAACAAGAGGGTGACATTAAACAAGCTAAAACAAGTACTAAATCATGTAAAGATAAAGGAATCAGATGAATCATATATAACAAATTAACCATAAAGAGTAAAGATAAGTGACTGAATTCCACCCACAACCTACAAGCATTTTATGAATAAAACATTATACAAGAAACGAAATTGCACATTGAGTGATTTAACAAACCATAAATGAAACCATTAATGAATATAATAAGGGATTATTAGTGATATATATCATAATCAATCTAGAAAATTACATGAGAGTTTGAACCTTAGCTTGCTACAGTAGCTCTTGAGCCTCCCCTTGCACAAAACGCGAACCCCACTACCATATAATTTCTTTCTTTTATCCTTGTTACATCCCAAAAATAGTTACTTAGCTACATAACTAACTCTTAGGTCAAGTTATCAAAACTTCTACTAAAATGATTTTTTTTCAAATAAACTATTAAATTTACAAAATTTAACTATACGACACCTGTCAGTAATGATCTTTAAATATTTTTGGCTTCCTCAGCCAGAAGTGTTATCCCTTCCAAATATTGTGATTTACTTCTGGTCCTTTGTTCTTCTGCTTCCAGGACTTCAACTTTCCTTGACAGTTCTTGATTCCGCTGAGTCAAATCCTGGATTTTTTGGTTCAACTCCTCAAATTTTCCTTGAGTCTGCCTCTTCCTTTTTAAAGCTTTCTTTGAAACCACAATCAGCTCCTAGTAATGTGTGTTAATATATTCAAGATATTCCCTTAATCTCTTGTTTTCCATGACCAAACTGTCATTGGTTTCATTCATAAAATCGATTTGATTCTTATATTGTTTAACATTCCTCTGAAGATTTTCATTTTCTGAGTCTATGCATTTTCCTTCTTGAAATGAGGAAGCTTTCTCTGATAACCATGGGATATTTAGTTTCTTGTAAATTGCATCATCATCCTCTTCATGATGATCTGCTACTGCTACAGGAACCTTTTGAGACCCATCTCCTTTAAAAATGGAATCTTTTGACTGTTCTATAACTCTTTTTTTTACTGAAGATGATTTCATAGTCAATGAATCATGTTTCTTACTATCTACCTACTGAGAATTTAGGTCTTCATCTTCTTCAAAATATTCTCGAGATGAGGAGTCTTCTATTATAGTATTTTTTTCCTTCATCAATCTAGGGTTTAACATTCTTTTCATGTTAAGTCTTAGCTTATTCTTTTCTCTTGTTTTGGGTATCCAATTTGATTCTCCTATCATTGCATAAGAATTCCCACAAAATATTATACTGTAAATTTTTATGTTCTCAGCTTCAATATTGGCTGGAACAGAAACATATGCTATGTTTTCTTAAATATTAGTGAAATATTGATCATGTTCAACTGATTTCATTTCTTCTTCTTGTTTCAAAACTGCTTCCTGGACTTCTTCTACATTTTCAGAAACTTCTATCTGATTACCCTCATAACATTCTCTTTGCTCTTCACATAGAGGTTCTTCAACCTTCTGAGCTAAAGAATCCTCTTGAACATTTTATTCTACTCACTCACCAATGACTTCCTTTTTTAATCTCTTAACCAGGCTGTTAAGTTTGTTCACCTGTCTCGTTTTTTATTGGTCCTCTTTTTAAGTCTGAAACCTTGACGAGAACAAGAAGTAGTCCCAAGTTTTACCCTTTTTCTAAAACACGGTGCAAATGATCATTTTTATTAGTCCATGGTGGAAGATATATTTCTTCGTATGATCTTCATGTACCTTTACCCTACTTGAAATTTTATGCAGGCTCTTTAGAAATAAAAAGGGAAGATTCATCATGGACTCTTGGTTTAGATGCTGTAGAAATCCAATCTGATACTTGAAGACAAAAGCAAATCTGCCTTCACAAGTGATATAACTATGTAAAATTTTGATACGCTCCCTCCACTCAGGTTTGAAATTTTGTACATGCACACCCTTTCCCTAATCTGCTTCAACCTCGGGCAATAGGAAATCCTTTGAATGGAAGGTAAATGGCACTTTCTTAAACCAAAATTCACCCTCATCTGCAATGTTTATTGCTTCAGCTATCATTTCTCTTGTTAACTCAATTTTGACGGTATTGAACAAAACTGTATCTTCATCTAACCCCTGGGAAAACCCATATGACACTTTAGAATAAAAACCATCAATCTTTTCAAAGTACTTAAACTAGCCAGCTCCCTGGAACAGTTTTGCACATTCAGGAAAGCTATTAGCCCAAACCGTATTAGTAGGTTTGACCTGGTTGGTTTTACCACTCCTCTTCATTTCTCTGCACTAAACCCTCCTGTATATTTCTTTAAAATAGTTCAAGAAAATTCAAAATAATTCTCTATACAATGGAATTAATAACTCTAACAAATTGTATTTCACGGGATTATGATTTCCTTAATGTAATAAGACTATGTCAATGCTTCCCCTAATCTTGATCAATGATTGCGCTACCTAAGCATACAGTTATGGTGATGATGAACTAACCTCCTATGTTTGCGATATTATGTATTTAATGAATATTTAGCAGTTCTTAGTACCTTACTCTGCAACCGTCCAAATCATCAACCGCTTCCTTCAAAATTTTGTCAAATGAAATACTGACAGGTATAACCACCATCTCTACAGATTCTCATACACCCATTAAACTCAGCACTAGATTTGAACATGCTCTGAGGATGCACTATCATAAATGTTTAAGAAATTTCCACTCTTCAATATTCCAGACAGCTCTGATTTACCTATAAAATATTTTCCTTATCTTGCACACTTGTCCTAATGATTATTGAGGTATATACACGTATCATTTTGTCTTTACAGATGTAAAAACTTCCATCATTTGCGATTTTGAAAAACCCCCAACCTAATATTACAATTTTTTAGTGCCTCGACTTTCTTGTAGCGCTTTAGTTCACAGTCTTTCTCTTTTGCGCGACAAGAATATGCTTGATGAATATTTTAGACAAATGTATTAAAAAAAAAGGGTTAAGTAATATCACAAAACTTAGATTAGACCTTATGGTAAGTTTTTTCAACTTTCCAGAAATATATACACCAAATAAGCCCATTAAAACTACAAAAACAATGAAAATAAAGTAAATTAAAAAAGAAACAACATAAAATCAAATAAAAATATGCTCAAAATTTTTAATACCTCAAAACCAAGCTCAAAATTTAAAACAAATAAGAAAGCAATGCTTTGGGGAAAATAGAAAACATGTAATCTAAAAACAAAATCTAGCTATAACACAAACCATACCATCCGCAAGCGAATGTGACTATTGAAGCATTCAACAAAATTTTGGAAACACTATTGACAAAGGTATGTAATGCTAATCACGATGACTGGGACTTGAAAATTCCAGCAGTGCTGTGGGCCTATTGTACCACTTGTAAATGACTGACAGGACAGACACCATTTAAGCTGGTATATGGGAAAGAGGCAGCCATGCCCATGGAATACATTGTTCCTAGTTTGTGCATCGCTGCGGTGACTGGCATGGATGATGCATAAGCATTAGATGAGTGTGTTGCGCAGTTGATTTATCTTGAAGAAGACCGCTTTATTGCAGGCTTCCACCAACACATTGCGAAGGATCGACAGAAGGCGTGGCATGATCGTCACATTAGGAATAAATAGTTTACAGAAGGAGATTTGGTGCTATTATACAAAAGAAAGTTCATGAACCATCCAGGTAAGTTACAGATGCACTGGTTAGGCCCGTATCTTGTTCATGCCATTAAATCTGGAGGTGCGGTTTAGTTACAAAAATTAGATGGTGTGGTACTACCGATGCTCATCAATGGGATTCGCTTGAATCCCTATAGGACGGGGTCATAGCTTGGCGCCTCTTGAGGCGTTGTGAAAAAAAAAATAACAAAATATTTTGTTAGATAGCAACAAGGCTTCCTAGGGGAAGAGGTCGCACAAGGATAGGAGTTAGTAGCAATGGAAGGCTGACAACTGTAGGGATGTGGGTTGGTCAAATCAACAATAAATGCAGGTAGTTAAAATAGATAGCTGGCGGTGCTTGTTGAAGTGACACACATTAATGGCCGATCTGAATATTAGTAGGGTGAAATTTTCGATGGATTTGGTGTCATTACTACTGGATTTGGTCATGATGGACATGATGGATTTGGAAATGATGATTTGGAATTGGGAAATGGCTATAAAAAGCATACAGGATGCGGGAGGAAGGAATTGTTGAGCACAGCTTAGTAAAGTGAGCAAAGTGTTGAGTCAAGTATAGTTGAAGAGTCTTGCATGTGAGTTGCAGAGTAGAGGTGTAGAGTCATCAGGTGCATAGTAAGGATTAGGGAGTGCATCATGCTAAGTGACCCCGATGCAATTGATATTTCTAGTGAGCAGGAATCCCCCATTCGTCCCACGACCATTGAGGAAGAATTCATGAGCATGTCGGTAGGCTCTTTGTTGATCCCCAAAGGAAAGTGGAAGGCTTAGAAGCCTAGTTCCATGCCACCACAGAAGAGGCACACCCACACTTTGGCTAGAGTGCAAGGAGAGCAGACTGCACAGACCGGGCCATCAAGCTCAGGAGCTATAGAGTCTATGGTGACCAGGGCTATCTCTATCAACGATATCTTGGGATATATCGCTCCAATGTGTCCAGGAGCAAAGACGAGGTATCCCACAAAGAGTCATAAGTATCCACCCAAGTTGTCGCTGCTACCGGAAGGGATGAATTTCTTGGTAGATATCATCCCTGCCTTGATCAAGCTGAAGTCTGAAAACCATGATTTGTTGTTTCTCAAATATTTCTAGGATAAGCCCTATGAATTAGTTTTGATGGGGCCTCATGCACCAATTCAGAGGATTCCTCAACCATGGGCGAGCGGGTTGAATAAATTTGGATTGGTGGGGCTCATTAATATGCCTCACTTTGGGCAACTGAATGAAGCTCATGCATGCATCAAACAACTCTTTTCCTACTTTCATGGTGGGTTGCTCTTCTTGAATGAGCCTATTCATGTCACATTCGACTTCATTGCAAACATTACATGCTTGCCAAAGGTCACGGAATATCCGACGTAGTATATGCATGGGTGGGATACTGACAATAATATTTCCAAGCAGGTGAAGGAGAGATTTGGCTTGTAGCATGATGTCTACGCCTATAGTATAGACAGCATTAATGCACAGGTGGTGCATATCGGGGCGCACATTTTGACGAGCAATATTGTCCGGGGGAATTGAATGGTCTAGTGCAACTCGGGCGTGGTTGTAGGTGCATAAAAATGAGCAGAGGGAATGCAAATGAATTGGTCCTTGTTTCTGCTCAACCAGTTTCTTGATGATGCTCTCGCTACTCAGGTCGTGCAACCATTTTCCTATAGTTGGTTGTTAATTCTCATTGTGCTTATCGCATGGATGGAACCAAAATATTATTAGCCGATGGTAGTCGATGTGGTGAAGGTGTGCCGAGGTGCACAATATCAAAATTTGTGGTGGGTTGAGGATCCCACTCGACAGATAGACTATGCGATCCATTTTTGGGTCTATTGGGAAGTGATGCAATCCATAGCTATCAAATTTCCCCACTTATACCATTATAGAGCAGCCAAGTATCAGCGGCTCATTCAGTTCACTATCAGGACTCATTCCATTTATATCCAGGTGCGAGGGGACCCTTACAAGTAGTGTCTACCTCTATATTACAAAGTCACGTCTGATGAAGAATTGGATGCTCTCATTCAGGAGTGGCTGGCTGAATGGCGTAACCTGGTGAGCGAGGAGGAACTCTCTAAGGAGTCACTAGCTGATTCCCTTTATGAGTTTGTCCAGAAGGAGCTATGTGTTCATGACTTCGACAATGAATCGTCGACTGACCCTGATGCTAAAGCACAACGCATGCAAGAGGAAACTTGAACCAAATGGCACCTAAAATACAACGCAGGAAGCGATACCCAACTAGGGATGGACGACCAACTGAAGCGGCTCATCAAAGCAATCACTGACTCCTTTGAGGCTGCAACACAAGTGATACAAGAGTCCAACCAAGAAGGGTTTGCTGTGGTAAGAGATAAGTTGAATTCTATTTATGATGTTGTTTCTAGGAAGACACCCAAGAAAAATGTGATGCAGGTGTTTCCATCAATCAGCACCGAGCCGTGGGCTAGGAATGTTCAAGTTCCCCCAAGTACGATCGACGTAGGGATTAAATAAGTGAACCTATTACTGCGGTTTCTCCAGACCATTTCCTTGGATATTAACAAGTTACCTACTCAGGCGCTTGTGGAGCTGCTGTATGTTGCCGCCCAGGAATTGGAGGACAGGTAGAAGGAGCTTAGTGATGGGTATATGCAGACGCAAAGCACAGCTGAGAAGCTACAGAAAGAAGTTGAGGAGCTGGATCAAGTCAAGGTGCAGCTAGCAGAAGAGAAGGTACATGAGAGATTAAGGCATTAAAAGAAACATAGGCCGAGCTGCAGTGCAAGGCTGCCAAGGAAATTGCCAATCTTAAGAAGGCGCAAGACCGCCTTATCATTGAGAAGGCGTAGTTGTGCACAAGTTGTGGCATGGTTGAGCAATCTATTGATGAGACCTATCAACATATATTTGAGAGCACAACTGAGCTTACTCTAGTCGCTAAGGCCAAGCGACTTGGGGATATTATTTTCCAACTCTAGGAAACCAATCTTCTGCTCAATACCCTCATCCATCAAGTGATGTCACTGGAGCAGGTTGTCAAACGGAAGGATACTATTGAGGAGATAGTGGCCCAATTTGAAACAATGGAGCAACATGCAAATACAATCATGAAGGCAATGACGCAGTTCTGGAAAAGCATTGTCCAAGATGAACAGCTTGACTAGTTGAGCATGGATGCGCAAGAAGCTGAAGGAAATTTAATGACACTGAAGACATCGATGCAAGTACTACCCCTTAGAGTGCATATCACATAGTTTGAGGAGTTGAAGGACCTAGAGCAGAGAGCTTCCTGCGCCCGAGAATTCCAACAAAAGTGTCGTGCCCAGTTGGATGAGTTTTAAGAAGTTGGTGGGAAATCGGCTGTCAAAGCAGTCGCAACGTAGTAGGTGGTGCAAAAAATTTGGTAGATGGTTGTTGGCAAGGCTAGGGAGGCTCACTCCATGTAGAAGGATTTGCTCAAATTTCAAAGCGCTCCCAAAAGAGTCCAGCTCTAGGTTTGAAAGATATTGTAGAAGTTTGAATACTTAAAGGCCAATACATCGGCATATACCCTGTCAACCTAACGTGGCTCAAGGAAGATCCAAAAGACTATGTTGAGGGCCTGTTGGTAGGGGTTTTGGGTAAGTGATTTGCGTAGCATCGTGGCAGCTGTGCAAGATCATGCAACATTGCGCAAGGACAGATCAGTGTGATGGGTGGAAGAATAATCGCTTTTGAATATTTAATGTATTAGTTGACCACGTTTTGTGGACATAGGTCATTAGTGGTTAGAATTTAGTTAGAAGTGGACCTTTGATGTAAAGGAACAAGCCTATATATAGATCTAGCTTTGCAAATTGTAAGAGGATCGTGATCAATGCGATAGAAGTCCAAGTCAATATCTGAGAGTGATCAATCTCTTGTGATCTGTCTATGGTCTTGATGAGTTATCTGTTTTGAACAATATGCAATCTGTCTGTGTCAGATACTGAATTTTTGGATGTAATCATTCTCCTACTATGGAGAAGATTTATTTGTTTTGGATCTGTTACATAGAATTAATATCACATGACAATTGTTGCCTAGATGATATCTTTTGTTTTCTTGTTTTCTCTACTGCGATGTCAATGTAGAGAGGTGTATTGAATCTATTTATGATTTATTGATGTTCCTGCAATGAACTAATGATTCAATCTATCCCAATTCTATCACAATTCTGATGAATGATGATGAAGCTTATTAAAGTTATTTTATGAATGATACTGCTGCGATAAATGAATGATGTGATCTGTTAGATCCATAGTTGTGAAGATGAATTTTGATAATTGTCTTAGTTCTATTGAGTGACTTGGATTAATTTGATAGTTATGTTGTCAAAGCTATGGATTCCATATCTTCCCTTCTTACTGCCGAAAACTTGGTTTCGACAGCTCTCCCTTGAACATCTCAGGTGAGACTTCATCCACTCTACAGATGTTGTTGGGCAGGATAAAATTTATCTGGGTCAGTGCATAAGGATATCATGCTAGTTGGGCATCGAAAGAGTGAGAACCCCTATCGGCGAGGCTTTGTTGGTGGGTTTTTGCCGACAACAATATTCCTGATCTAGACGAACAAAATCGACAATTTCTTTCTAGATTGTGGGATGGACTGAAAAAGAAAGGGTGATGGGAAATGTTATTGTCCATGTATTCAATTCAAGGGATTTAAAAGGAGAAGAATAAATATCACAACATCAAAAAAACATTGTAAGGAACATGGGAACACTGAGGGGGGGGGCATGAATATCGTCCATTTATAATTTTTGCATTATATATATTTTTTTATTCATTACTTTTGTAAATGCATGTATTATTTTAATATTTCTTATAGTAACTAATATCTATTGAAGGTTTCATGTAATTATAAACGAAATACATCCTATGGCATATTGTCTAGAGGACATGCTTTTAGAAAAATTACCAAAGGAACATGGAGCTATGAATAATGGAGAACAAGTTAATGATCATATTGAAGAAGATGCTCATACTGATAACATAGTTTAAGATGATGTTAAAAATACATTGATCCATTATGCACATAATGTTAGAATGTATGATGATGATTATCATGAAAATGATGACTTTGATGGTGTTCAAGATTTACCTCTTATTGAGAAGGAATACAAACCCCTTTATGAGGGCTCCAACACAAATCTTATCTCTACTATATTGTTGATAAGGAACTTGAAGGTTATGAATGACATTTCAAACACATTAGTGACAAAGACGTTAAGGCATGTAATATATTCCATCACATATATATGATCGCATGAAAGGTTATCTCTGTTCATCTAATAAAATTATTCTTGACTCATAAGTTAAATTAATATGGTGTTGCGGCCTGGAAATTCGCAGGTGACAACAGTTTTGGCGCTAGAAGGAGGGCCGCCAGTGCATGGCTGGCTGTGGAAACTTAATTTCCTGAGATTACCCCACCGGCTGATATCTCAAAGCTTTTGACCTAACCGAAGCAGACTTACCTTTTGTTCTACCTTCGAAGCAGGCAAACCCGGTTTCATACTTCATTACTCTTTGCTCAGATTCTTGTCCTTTTCCCTATTCTCATGGCTGGTATCAGTGAAAATCATCCCAACACGTAGCCTGCTTGGAAAGCTAGGTCACCTCTAAACCTTACACCACCTTTGCATAACCTACCTTAGGCCTTTGACAAGCTGCTGCCTAGGTTTGACCCCGAAGAAAGGACTTCTGTAGATGACGACTTGCAAAGATTTTATCTAGCATTAGAAGGGATAAGGGCTGGGGAGTATGAAGATGTGGTCTGTAGACTTTTCCTGCACACCCTAAAAGGAGCAGCAGCATCCTGGTATTTCAGTCTCCCTGCAAATTCTATTCCCGACTGGAATACTTTTGAAAGAATATTCAGAAATAAATATGTGACTCAGAGAACTCATGCCTCATTAATGAAAGGTCTTGGTTTGTTAAGAAAGGAGAAGGATGAGAAGGCACATATTTTCACTCAACGATTTTCAATGTACCTAAAGAACTTCTATGAAGCTAATAGACCCTCAGAAAAGGTCTTAATCGAGTATTATACTTCAGCCCTAGGGCTTGAGTTGGCCATGTTTGCCAAAATGAAAGCCAAACCCACATTGGGAGAGACTTATGAAGAGGCCGAAAGAGTAGAGGATGAGAGGGAAAGTGTAGAAGATTATCCGGACCCTTCTGGAAAGGAAACTACAGATAGAAGAGCTTTACTACAGTCTAAACCTAAAGAGGATCACCCACATGATTATCAGGGAATGCTGAAAATGATGCAGAATTTATCCAATAGAATAGTAGACCTGGAGAAAGGGAGGGAAGCTCAGAAAACTCATAAACCCCATTATCCAGAAAGAGAGGATAATAACCAATGGAAAGTCCCTCCCCCACATCTGCCATCAGTAAATATAACAGAAATAGGGGGTGATAATTTCTGCACTTTTCACCAGCAACCTCACTCTGAGAAGAAATGCCCTCAATGGTTGAATTCAATGTGTTTGGTAATGAATAAGTTGCTGAAATTCAAATTGACTGAAGACAGTGGTGAAAAATGAGGAAAAGAACAGACCATAGAGAAGCAAGAGGATAATACAATGTTCTAATGGAATGGGGCTTCGATGTTTAACACAGAAGAAAATGCTCTCAAGTCTCAATATACACCTACAGCCACAAAAGATAAGAACCTAGAAATTAAGGACAATGCAATACTCCTAAAGGTTAAAGAATTGCAAGAGAAAGTCAAGAGGCAGGTAGATGTGAATGCTAAAGATGACATGCCTAAAGCCACTACTTGCGAACAGGAAAAAGAGCCACTCATTGAACCTGCCAAACCTGTGGACGATGATGAGGAAGGAAAATATGACAAACTTAAAGAGGAGATGCCCACAAAAAACCAACCTGTGGAAGAAAAGATCGAATTAACTAGGACAATGAAAACTAGCGCTCCACCTTTTCTTGTGACTCTCGAAATTTTGAATCATAAGGTGCATAATTGTTTGGTGGACTCTGGGTCATCGATGAATGTTATGCCTTTGCCAGTTTGCAAAAAACTTAATGGGCAGCTAAAACCTACTATTTGGGACATCACTCAACTAGACAAGACTAGTGTCAAAGTAGTGGGGGAGATGGAGAATGTTCTGATTCGATTGTCTGCAAATAAAAGGACATGTCATTACATTGACATTGTATTAGCAGACATACCTGATGGCTATGGAATGATCCTGAACCGATATTGGACAGCAAGACTGAATGGGTATTTTTCTTCGGATTGTTCTCACTTGTGGTTACCTAAGAAGGGTAGCCCAAACCTAATTAATATATTAAGAGAGCCCTACATGAAGCGCAATGTCACTAATTTAGGAGAGGGAAACGAATCTATTGATTCTGTCCTGGGAAATTATCTGACTGAGTTTGAGTTAAGACATCTTACTTCAAGAAAGGCTAGTTATATAACTGACACTTAGCCTGAGCTCCTTCAACTTCCTCAGGCTGTAAGAGACGATTGTAGAATAGTAGACATGGGTTCCGTTTCAAAACTAGCACAACTAGATCATGGTTAAACAACTCATCTCTATTATTCAGCCCACCCCTTAACTCCCCATGATTAAAAGATTTTCAGGAGTGGGCAAAAAAAAATTCTTTCTTTTTGTTTTGTACATAAATAAATTGATTTTGTGTTTTTAATGTTTTGATGCTTTTTCTTTTGATTGTTTGATTTAATGCTGTTTATTTTATTGTTTTGCCATCAATTCTTTTGGTTTTGAATAAAGAGGCAGACTTTTGGTTGCAATGGAAACATCAGGGTTCTTTATTAACTGAAATCTTGAGTGAAAGACTGTGCTTTAAAAGTATAGAATGTCTTCTAGTAGCATTGTTCCTAGCTAGCAAAGCATTCATTGAAGTCTTACTTAACCCCTGTAAATAACTCAGAAGTAAAAAAAGGTCTGGAATACTATTTAGAGGCTCCATCCATTTCACATCTTAAATACCCAAGGGGGTGACAGCAAAAGACTCACGGAAAGGAAGCAGAGTAAAACAGTATATCATATATAAATGATCCCATGTCATATATTCAGAAAAGCAATAAGCTATCAAGAGTGAAAACTCCTTAAAGAAAACAATACATATCAGAGAAAAATATCAAAGCATGGAGTACTAAATGGCCACAAGATCCTCTCCATCCGTGAACTGAAATATGAAGTACATTGTTCACACAAAAGGACACTATGGGATAGAGGATCTTGAATTAAAATTCAATAAGAAAGGCCTACAGGAGGACTCATATCAAAAGAACTAAAGTTCAAAAGGCACAAAAGTGCAGTTGGCAAGGGAATGGGGAACAAAAGGATAATACTGTTTCCATTCTGTTACAATCCTGTGGTGTCCAAGCTGTAAACTACCTAAGGACAGGCAAAATAAACCTCACCTAGTTGGCCTCAAAAGAGTTATTCAGACTTGTAATATTTCTGATGTTACCATCTCCCAAAAGAATGGAATTCTTTAAATAATTTCAATGCATTTTCTGGCTTGCTTAGGAATACAAGCGTCTAGAAGATTTCATTTTTATTCAAACAGTCTTGCATTGGGAAGGAGTTAATTCAGAGATTTGGGGTTCACCAGGTAGTCACCAATTGTTGCAGTTGCAACAATTTCCCAAAATTCTAAAAATTTTAGGACCCTCCTTTAGCTTGGGCTAGCTTGATTTTATGCTTTGATTTGGTCAGGGAGCTTTCAGAAAGGGTTTCTTATGCTGAATTGGTTTACCACCTGTTTACATCTCCCTCTTACGCTGAAAAATTCCCTTTTTATCAAGCCTTATCGTTATCTTTGAATACCTTTGAAGCCACTCTGAATCAAAAGTTTGTTTAATTGACATTCCCGCCGTTGCGGAGGTATTTGCCTTTTCTTTTTCCACCGTTGCAGATGACTTTTGGTTTTACGTCGGAAGGTGTGGTTATTTCCTTGTCCGCCCTTGCAGATGGATCTTTGCATTTGGCCTCCGCCGTTACGGATGAGTTTGGGGTTTGATTTTTAGTTTTCTTTCCGATGTATGTGTTTTGCCTCGGCGGAATATTGGTTTTGAATTGGAAGATTTATCGTTTCTTTATTCCGCCGTTGTGGAAGGAAAGCTGCTTCTTCTCCCATCAGCCCTTTAATGTTTTAAGTCTTTGGGTCCTGTAGTTGCAGATGAATCCATGGTTCAAACTTCTGCCGTTACGAAGAAGAGTTGGCTTTCATCATCCAATCCTAAGAGCCCTCCGACGTCCGATTGTTGGTTTTTTGCCTTGCTTATCACTACGGTCATATTTAGGCTATGGATTTCCGCTGTTGCGGATGAATTTATGTTTTACCCTCCAACCCAAAGTTGTTTCCCGTCTGATTTAAAACCCATCGCATGTGCGAACCATTTGTATATATGGGGATAAGCGAGTTGGATTATTCGATTGTTTTGTTTTGCTCGAACTGTCGTGATCATCCTGCGCTGTCGACCCCTCGAAGCTCGTGGACCACTGTGCCGATACTCGCATCCAGGTGGCAGTTGAGGAAGCCCGACCGCTTTCGCCCCTTCAGTTACGTGTCGCTGCCAGGTAGGATCGTTGTTTCCGTACCTCGTTTTGTTCAAGGTTTTTGGTGATGTTTGCTGCGGTTGAGTGTTTTGCTAGGATTGTGTCCCCTTAACCCCGTTTTACATATTTACGGGGGTTTTACTTGTGGTTAGGTTGCTGCAGTCATTACTTTGTCCACCTTGTGATAGCACCCACGTATTGAGGAATCTTGTTAGTGGTTGGGGGCGTTTTTTAACCTATGAAATAATTTTTTGGCCCGCGGCCGTTGGTGTGGGACCGTGCGCATACTCGATGGAAGTGGTGCAGGCGGCCATTACGCCGCCTACACATAGCTTCCTCGTATGTGACGATGAGGCACAGAGGAAGGTTTGGTGGGGGTTTTTCCTATGGCATTTGATGTTTCCTTTTTTCGATCGAATTTCATGTTACCCATGGTCTTGAATCCCATCCTTGTTGCTTGTGCAGCTCCGCGCAGCTCTTTTGTGTTCAGTCGTCTGAAACCCTAGATGGTTAAAAGGGATATGCCACTGTTGTAGTTCGTTAACTGAAAATACCATGGGTAGTGGTTTTTATGGAAGCGTCGTGTGCAGAAAAGTGATAATAATACCCGTAGAGAACGAAATGTGTAGTCGAGTTAATGTAACTATTTTGCCACAAACTGCATGAGTCTTCGTCGGTTTTATGTCTGCGGGGATACATTTTTAAATGTTTGGTGTTGGAAAACATAGGAGACTAGCACAATCTTGATGCATTCAACCCTCTTCTTTGTTTGCTATGCAATAGACCAAATTGCTGAATGCTGCACCTTGCATTTGATATTCATGCATTTGCTTCACGGATTGCTATCTTGGGAGAAACGGCACATTATGTAGTGATGTAGATTTTATGCTGGCTCGAATATGGTTGATAAATTGTTAAGTATCATTCATCAGTAGTAGATTTTGTTGCACAGGACTGAGTTTTCTTCATGCTAGATATCAGTAAGGTCATAGAATACGGCACAATGGTTTCAGTAGTTCTGATAGTCAGGGTATTTCAGGGCTGTACAATGCATGCATTTATTGCACTGATCACTATCATATTAGACATAGGGAAAATGGCACATTTCCCAGTAATGCATACTAGCTTGATTATTCAGCCCAAAGGGCTTATATCCTATCTTCATGGACTAGTTGCTATCATGGTACACATAGAAAGAATAAAATGCTGCACAGTGTCTTGTGAATGTCTGCAACTTGAATTGCTTAATGTCACAATGTTATACATGGCAGGAAGAACTCACAATGTCCAAGAGACAAAAGAAGAAGGCCCCTGTGGTCAAAGAAGAGCCAGAAGTAGAGGTCGTCACGAAGACCGAATACATATATGAAGACACTCAATGTGTTTCTGGTGTTGAGCCCGAGTACAAATGGGGTGAAATATATAGATTGATTTCCCGCAGGGAGGTTCCTGACATGGGCCTCGAAGAAGAATCCATCTATGCTAACATAGAGAAATATTCTCTCATGAAATTTGCCACCAGACTAGAGCTGTTCCCATGCTCTAACGTAATTGGTTGGATTCTTCCCCAGGCAGATACAACCACGATGATCCTGGGGAATGTTGAAGGACAGGGCTATGCTGCATTTAGCCTTGGATATGTGGCATTGGATTATCACCTACCAGAAGCCCAAGTTTTCTTATCTGATGATTGGCTGAACAACATCAGAATGGACCTGGTGGAAACCCTTAAGAGGATGATGTTGCAGGGAAAGCATTATCGATACAGACCGACCAGTGAGTATGATACAGCGAGCTTGAGGGCTCCCTATAGGTTTATAGCTCTGATGCTTAATAGGATATTTGGGAGAGCGCATGGTAGACTCTTCAAGCTTGAATGGATACCCATTATTTTTCATGTGGCAACACAAGGAACAGTATTCAATTGGGCCAGCATGGTATCCAGCAGTCTGTCTTCTTGCTTGACCTCATCCTTGGAGGGAGAGTCCTGGAAAATATCAGAATTCTATATGAGTTTGATATTAATAGATTGCATATTGTGCAACCAGGCTTTCCCTAGTCTCGGGTGCATCTGGGACAGGGAAATAATGCCTGTTTATGCTGCTTATAGACCATTGTGGGCTCACCAGTACCATAGCCATTACAGAGAGGTCTGTGAGCACTTCATTATGCCACTGTACACACTCATTTTCTGGAAGGAGTGTGGCTATATGTCGGAAGAAGCCATGCAAGTAATAGAAGAATACACGGATTATTACTTAACTAAAAATGGCATGTACTTCCGGATGTTTGGAGGATCAAGAACACCTTCACTACTGCCCAAATATGCAACAGATTACATAGTCCACAAGGAGGCAGTCAGACAAGTGTTCATAGATGGAATAGGCATTTTTTTGTTCGAACATAAGAAGACTGCCTACCCTCCTTTGCCATTCAAGCTAGGAAGCTACAGATTCACCAAGGTGAAACAAGCTGCTGAATTCATAGAAGAGTTGGAGAAGTTCCATTTTGGTGAGACGCCTTTTCGGAGAAATGATACTCACAGGAAAGTAGCTGAGCACTGTAAAGAGCATAAGGTGCATTTTGAGTATACTCACCATTTTGATAAGGAAGAATCTGTCTTCCAGAATGCCCCAAACATGGCTGCTCTGAAGAGAAGGTTCATGAAGAAAATTACCACCAAAGAAGGAAAATGGGACGAACAAGATAAGGGTAAGGAAGAAGCCAAAAGCAGGGATGAAGAATCCCAGAGGTTGGTGAAAGAAGCTGCAAAAAGGTTGCATACAGAAGGAGAAAAAAGAGTTGCCCAGGAAGCAGCTGAGAAAGCAGAAGAAGTAGCCAAAGAAGCAGAAGAAGCAAAGAGAAAGCTCAATGAGGAGATCCAAAATCAATAAGCTGAAAAAATAAAGTTGACACAACAGTCAGCTTCTGAAACAGCAGCAGGGCAGACTCAAGAGATGGAGAACCCTAAGTTTCAGACCCCTCAAGTACCTGCTACCAGCATACCCATGGTTCCCACGCTCAAGCTGGTCCCTTTTGTGTAGAAAAAGGGAAAGGAAATCCCTGATTTCAACACTATATATTGTTAGAATAATCAACCCATAGTTTACACACTTAGACATTAATTCCATTATTTTTGTCTTATTTTCCTAGTTCATGTGTCCCACCTTGTGCAAGTTGCTATTTGCCTATCCATAGAGGTCAAACTTGCCTTATTTGATTCATGTAGTGCATGGGAGAGCTAAAGGAATCAATTCTACTTTATTCCTAGCCTCCTAGGTGCCCTTCTGCTTTTCTACTTTATTGCCTGCTTTTTTAGTGTTTTAAGGCAAAAGGAAAAGCTAGACTAGGTGAGGTTGACTAGTTTTTTGTCCTACACATCCTCCTCTCTTTTCTCCATGAAAAAGAATGTATGAGCTTCCATTCCACCACTCTTTATCTTGCATATGCCTTTTTTCCAATTCGTGAGCTCCATGACAGATTTGAGATCATCTTTTTACACCTATGGGGGATTTGCTTATTTTTGGTAAGCCTGCTTTATGCTAGTTTTGGATGCCTCCTCATGCATTCGATTTCTTGATGTATTCTATTTATTCAGAAACCTATGTTATTACAGATTTGTCTATTGTACACTCAGTTAATACAATTTAGTGTTACAGCTCCATATTCAATCTCTTTTGTGAGCAATATTGCATGATCAATTGATAATTGTTGTGAGTAAAATTAATCTATTGCTAGCCTTAATTTCTACATGGTATCAGAGATATTGTAGTTTGTTTCTCTCCTTCAAAAAATTTTTTGAAGGTTCGACATAAAAGACTGGGAGCCTTCTACTAACAGCCAGGACAGATTTTCTAGAGCTATGGATCAATCACAGAAAACTATCTTGACTCCTTTCAATTTATTTGAATGGAAAGCAGAGATGGAGATACTGTTGAGAGCGAAAGGACTCTATAGGGTGACTATGTAAATAGAAGTAGAGCCCAATGTAGCTGCAAAGAAGATAAAATGGCACAACAGGAGGGATGAGGCTTATGGCCTCCTGTGCTTGAGTATTTCCAGAGACCTCCTTTTCCATCTCAATGGATTGACATCACTGAATGAAGTATGGGAGAAGCTTGCTGATATTTTTGGAAAGATAGATGAGATGAGGGGACATCAAATAAAAAATGAGCTGATTTCTCTGAGTCCAACGAGCTTTGAATCCCTACAGCTATATTTCTCCAAGTTCAAAGCACTAGTTTTGTAGCTGAAACAGTGTGGTATTGAAAAGAAAGATGATCAGCTCATACTGGCCATCCTCTCGAAGCTGGGCCCTGATTATTCATTGTTTGTTTCGACCTTCTATGCCACAAAACTGACAGCTCGAGCCTGGAAGATGCCTAGTGTTAACACCCAAAAAGGGTTCACTACCTCATCTACCCCATTACATGGCTCATTTGTCCATTTTCCTACCATATTTCCATAAAAAACCAATAAAACCATCTAAAGAGCCTCCAAAAGGCTTAAAATGCCTCCAAAAGGCCATAAAACCCTCTTTTCCTCCAAAAAAATCCAAAAATCTCCAAAAAGGAAGAAAAAATATAAAATAATGAGGAAAAGGAGGAAAAAACCCTAAGCATCAAACCCTAACCCTAAACCGACACTCCACCACTATAAATAAGTGATGGAGACCCCTCATTTCAAATCCACAATCACAAGTATCCTGCCTCTGCCAAAATTACTCTTGAAACCCTAGCTCACCCTTGAGCTACTTTCACCGTAAGAGCCCCTTTTGGCCCATTTCCACCATTGGAGAAAGAGAAGGAGCAACTGGAGCTCGGAGCAACCCTTCTCTTTCTCCAATGGTGGAAATGGGCCAAAAGGGGCTCTTACGGTGAAAGTAGCTCAAGGGTGAGCTAGGGTTTCAAGAGCAATTTTGGCAGAGGCAGGATACTTCTGATTGTGGATTTGAAATGAGGGGTCTCCATCACTTATTTATAGTGATGGAGTGCCGGTTTAGGGTTAGGGTTTGCTGTTTAGGGTTTTAGCTATTTAGGGTTTCAGCTATTTAGGGTTTTTTCCTCCTTTCCCTCATTATTTTATATTTTTTCTTCCTTTTTGGAGATTTTTGGATATTTTTTGGAGGAAAAGAGGGTTTTATCGCCTTTTGGAGGCATTTTAATCCTTTTGGAGGATTTTTAGATGGTTTTATGGGTTTTTTATGGAAATATGGTAGGAAAATGGACAAATGAGCCATGTAATGGGGTAGATGAGGTAGTGAACCCTTTTTGGGTGTTAACACCTAGCCTTGCAGATTTCATGGAATCTCTCACACAAGAATAGGACAAGTTGGTGATGATGGGCACCATCAAACCATCCAAAGATCAAGCTTTGATTGCTGGAGATTCGAGGGTGGATTCAAAAAGAAAAAAGAAAGCTAAAAAGCCACCTGAGCAAAAGAGAGACACGAAATAGTCTCCAGAGGATCTACAAGGTCCCAAGAAGAATAACCAGAAGAAGAAGAACAAAGGTGAAATGAACAAGTGCGCATACTACAATAAGGGCAATCACACTGAAAGCTCTTGTATGAAAAAGCAGATAGACATGCTGACCAATCTCCTGGAGAAGAATGGCATCTCCCTTCCAGAAAGCTCAAAGAAGAGAGAAGGAGGATCAAGTTTCGATGACAGAGAGAGAGTTCATGCTCTAGTTGTTGGCACATCAAGCTGACCTAGTTTTATCATCGATTCTGGAGCTTCAAGACACATGGTTTCGACTAAGGAGGCCTTCTCCTCACTGGATATGTCGAAAGGACCATCTATTGTACTGGGAGATGACTCTCTCACTGAAAGTAAAGGCAAAGGAACGATAGATCTTGATTATAGTCAGTTCAGCAATGTGCTGTATGTGCCTGGTCTCACCTCCAACCTCCTATTAGTGTACTAGATTACCCACACTGGGTCTCCTAAGAAGGTCATATTCTCCCCCGATGAAGTTGAGATCACAGAGATCTCAAGTGGTAGAGTCATTGCAAAAGGAGTTGCAAATCATGCTCAAAAGGTATACATGTTCTCACACTTCCTACCTTACTCAAACCCCTCTGCTCTTCTCATTCATGGTAATGAAGCCAGCAAGCTTTGGCATGAGAGATTTGGCCACCTTAACTACAAATATCTTTCTGATCTTAGTGAAAAAGATATGGTCATAGGGTTTCCCAAGATAAAATTTTCCAAAGGAGTTTGCCAAGGTTGTATCCTAGGAAAACACCCAGAGCACAAATTTGAGAGAGCTAGTCATGAGAGAACCTATGCACCCCTCGAGCTGATCCACAGTGATTTTTCTGGCCCATTCCCTCATATGTCCATGAGTCAGGACAAATATGCATTGACTTTTATTGATGACTTTTCTAGGTATTGCTGGGTTCACGTCCTGAAACACAAGTCTGAATTTTTTGGCCTATTCAAAGTATTTAAGGCTTTGGTTGAAAACCAGTCTGGAAGAAAACTCAAGGCCCTCAGATCTGACAATGGTGGTAAGTATGTCAAGTCTGAGTTTATTAATTATTGTGTAGATGCAGGTATTCAAATGCAGCATTCTATCCCTTACACACCATAGCAAAATGGTGTTGCTGAGAGGAAGAACAGATCACTGAAGGAGATGGCAACATGTATGATGGAGGCCAAAAATTTGCCACCAAAGTACTGGGCCAAAGCTATCAACTATGCATCCTATATCCAGAATAGGGTGCCTCACAAACATCTTGATGGTATGACTCCCTTCGAAGAATGGAGTGGGCACAAGCCAGATGTGACCCATTTCAGGATTTTTGGCTCAAAGGCTTGGGCTAGAATCCCAACAGAGAAGAGGAAGGCTTTGCAGCCACAAATCCAAGAGTGTATTTTTGTTGGATACTCTAAATATTCAAAAGGGTACAAGTTGATAAATTTGAGCACAAACAAATCCTTCATTGGAAGGTGTGTTCAGTTTGAAGAAGAACCCCTTGCAGCAGTGGAAGTTGGTGAAGCCTCTTCACCATCTGAACCTCAAGAATTAAGTAAAGAGTTTGTTGAACATGCTGATTCTGATTTTTCTGATGGATATGAGTTTATTGCAGACCCTAACAGCCCCACAAGGCCAAAATGGGCAGCCAAGACACTACATGCAGCAGGTGAGCTAGTTGGGGATCCCAATGGCCCAAGAAGGACTAGATCTCAGTTTGAGAGTGGTCTGTGCATGAAGGATCCTATGTTTGATGAAAAATGATATTTGATGGTGGAGTATGATCCTCAAACATATGAATAAGTAGTAGGATATCCAATATGGCAAACTTCCATGAAGGAGGAGTTCAGCTCACTCCAGAAGAGCAACACATGGGAGCTAGTGGATCTTCCTCCAGGGAGAAAAATAGTACAGTGTAAGTGGGTCTATAAGACCAAATTTGCTGCCGATAGTTCACCACTGAAGTACAAGGCCAGATTGGTAGCCAAGGGCTACTCACAGGTTCATGGCATAGATTACAATGAGACCTTTGCCCCAGTGGCAAAAATGGATTCCATCAGGCTAGCTCTAGCCATTGCAACCTCAAGGAAATGGGACGTACATCACATGGATGTAAAATGTGCCTTTCTGAATGGAGATCTCACTAAGGAGATATATATGCAGCAGCCTCAAGGTTTTTCTACTAACCCTTCTGTTGTGTGGAGGTTGAGAAATTCATTGTATGGGCTAAACAAGCCCCCAGGGCTTGGTATGCCAAGATCGATAGCTTCTTGCTATCATTGAATTTTGTTCGGTGCAAATCAGATCCAAATGTCTATTTGAAGTTATTTAATGGTTCATTAATGATCATTGTGTTATATGTTGATGACCTCCTCATTACAGGAAGCTCACAGGCTGAGATTGCTTCCTTAAAAGGAGCTATGAACCAAGCCTTCTCCATGATAGATTTGGGGCTCTTAAGTCAATTTTTGGGGCTTGAGATTGCTCAAAGAAAAGATGGAATCAAGGTGCACCATTCCGAATATGCCTTGGACTTGCTGAAAAAATTCAAAATGAAGGATTGCAAAGCAAGCAAAACTCCTTTCCTTTCAGGAGTGAAGCTGGAAGAAGCTGATTCTTCACCGATGGTAAACAATACACTGTATAGGCAATTGATTGGATGTTTGTTGCATCTGACACATACTATACCTGATCTTTGTTATGTAGTAAATGTGGCTTCTAGATTCATGGATCAGCCTCAATATATCCATTGGAAAGCAGCCAAAAGGATCCTTAACTTTGTTCAGGGAACAAGGACACATGGGATCTTCTATAAAGCAAAATCTGAACTTGAATTGATTGGATTTACTGACAGTGATTTGGCAGGTGATAGAAAAGACAGAAAGTCCACTTCAGGATATGTGTTCATGCTTGCAGAAGGGCCAATCAGTTGGTCAAGAAAGAAACAGAGTGCCATTGCACTCTCATCTACAGAAGCAGAGTACAAAGGAGTTGTTAATGCAGCAACTCAATGTTTATGGTTGCAGGGTTTACTTGGAGAGTGTGGCTTCGAACCTGAGTACTCAACTACTATCTACTGTGATAACCAGAGTACTATTCAAATTTGCAAGGATCCAGTTTAGAAGCAGAGAACCAGACACATTGAGATCCATATGCACTACATCAGAGAACTTGTGCATGATGGCACCATTCACCTACTCTTCTGTTCATCTTTAGAACAAGTAGCTGATATCTTCACCAAATCATTTTGTGAGAAGACCTTCAGCAATATCAAATCACTACTAGGGATTGATGATGATGCTGTGAAAGCATGAGGGAAGACAAGATTCTACAATTTTGTTTTACAGTCCATGTTTAAGAGAGGATTTTCCCAAGTTGGTTTTGCCTCTTTCCTTGTTTAAATGGATTTGCAGTATGTAAACGGTGACTAAGCCTTGTTACTAGGCCCTATAATTTTATGATATATTACTCATAAGTCAGGATTAAGGGGGGGTGTTAGAATAATCAACCCATAATTTACCCACTTAGACATTGATTCCATTATTTTTGTCTTATTTTCCTAGTTCATGTGTCCCACCTTGTGCAAGTTGCTACTTGCCTATCCATAGAGGTCAAACTTGCCTTATTTGACTCATGTAGCTCATGGGAGAGCTAAAGGAATCAATTCTGATTTATTCCTGGCCTCCTAGGCCCCCTTCTGCTTTTTCTGCTTTATTGCCTGCTTTTTCAGTGTTTTAAGGAAAAAGGAAAAGCTAGACTAGGTGAGGTTGACTAGTTTTTTTTCCTACACATCCTCCTCTCTTTTCTCCATGAAAAAGCATGTATGAGCTGCCACCACCACTCTTTAGCTTTCCTATGCCTTTTTTCCAATTCGTGAGCTCCATGACAGATTTGGGATCAACTTTTTACACCTATGGGGGATTTGCTTATTTTTGGTAAGCCTGCTTTATGCTAGTTTTGGATGCCTCCTCATGCATTCGATTTCTTGATGTATTCTATTTATTCAGCAACCTATGTTATTACAGGGTTGGCTATTGTACACTCAGTTAATACAATTTAGTGTTACAGCTCCATATTTAGTCTCTTTTGTGAGCAATTTTGCATGATCAATTGATAATTGTTGCGAGTAAAATTAATCTATTGTTGGCCTTAATTTCCATGTATATTATGATAGGGCAACAAAAATAATAATAAAGAGGATAGAGAGGAAAGTTGAGGCGGAAGGTCTACCTGGTAAAATGATAACAGATACTGTTGTTATGCTAGGAACAGACGAGGATCCGAGATTTACCCTAAGAGCCGGGTCCGCATTCATCCAAGCTTCAGAGGATAATGTAGGAAAGATAATGATGGACTTGGAACAATCCAAGAAACATCCGCTCAATTAAAATATACATTGAGGAAAGAGAGGGAAGATAGCAACAGGCTCAAAAGGAAATATGAGGATGTGCAATGGGAAATGAAGTCCTCCAGAGCTGAAGTACAGGCCCTCCAAGTATAAATTCAAGTCAAGGAAACAGCACAGGAGGCCCTAGAGAAAGTGCAGAAGGAATGCCAAGATCTAAAGGGTGAGAAGTGATAGCTACTGGCAAAGTTGGAGGAGCTAGAAGAACAGCTGATGATCCTCTTCTAGGCCAATGATATGCACACCCAAGAACTGAGAAATGAACATCAGGAGCATATTTCTGCTTTGAACACTACTTTGGAAGTAGCAAGAGAACAGCAGGTCGATCTTCAGCCTCTCAAGCAGCATGTATTGACCCAGAAAACCAAGATGCTGCAGCTGTAGACTGCTGTTGAAAAAGAAAGGTGTAAAGTGCTGCAAATCAACAGCCGATTGGAGGAGATCCTGGAAACTACATCCTACTTTGTGGACAGGTCCCAGGACATCCTAGAGATCTTGACTGTACGAATGGCAAGGTTGGAGAACAACGAGGAAACCCCAGCAGAGCTACCGAAAAAATACCAGCAGGCCCTCAAACGAGACTATAACCTAGTGGAGTTTGTTATAAATACTGCTGAAGACTTCAAGAAGGCAGTAAAGAATACAAAGGGATTATGCACCGAATTCTTTAGAAGACTTCTCAATACATACAATTGGTGCCAGATAAAAGTGGAGGAGAGGCTTGAAGTTCTCCCAGATCACGATGCCTTTGAGGAGCTATTGCAGAAGAGATTCCAGGAGGAAGAAGCTAAGGTGCAGGATATCAAATCCATGGATGATCTGATCTTGAGAATCCAAGTAGAACACCTAGCCATTAGTGTACTTCTTCTGGAAGATCAGCTCCAATTGAGTACGCCTAGGGTCGAGGCTATCAAGAAACAAGCTGAGAAATTTGAGATAAATATTCAGTTTTTAGAACCTTGTACTTTTGAAGGCATCGCTAATGAGGCTGCAGCGTGGAGGAAGTTTCTGGATAGTCAAGTGGGCCCTTCCTCATGAAAGGTCGGTCATCATTATAATTTGTAACTAATTTTTGTAAAACATTTAAGAAAATAGAACATTGGGAGATGAGAGGTTGGGAAGCCCAAAGGTCACTTTGGGCAGCCCAACAGTCTGACCCTTTTTGTATAAATGTAAAAGACTTAGAAGAAGGGAAGGACTTTTTCCCAGTGAGGTTGGTGAATACATATTGTAAGAAGAACTATTTCCTTTTGCAATAGAAAATTACAGTTTATCTGTTCGAGAAATCTTAGTGGAATATTCAAATGTTGTGCTATGGATTTGTTGAGGAGGAACTATTTTGTTTTCAGCTTTATGTCCATTAACTGTGAGACCGTTCTAACTCATTGAACCTATGTTCTTGTATGAATGTTTCTAGTTTATTTTATGAAGATTTCCACTATGAGTAATGTATGCTGCTTATGAAACAGTTGGCTATCTGATTGTTGAAATATCTTTAATCTTTCATGTGTTGTAGAGAAGAGTATCAGCTACCTGTTATTTATGTTTATAATACATGAATAATCCACATTACTCATAAATAAATCATATTCTGGCTCCCCAGGGATAGGTGGATAGATAGGTAGTTAGATGGAGAGTTAGTTTGTTTCATTCTTGCATATGGGATGTAGATGCTTGTGAGCCTAAGACGAGAGGTAAGAACCTGGGCATCGCATTGTGACTGCTCTCTACATCTCAATCACCCTACATTGTTAATTAGGCCTTTTCATTTCATACATTAAGTCAAAAATACAAAAAACTCGGTGGACCGGGCCACAACCGGTAAAACATTTGTTTTGTTTCTTGACCTACGGTAGTCGGACCACAAACCGGAAGGATTCCCTATACCAAACAGTCAACGGGCTAGTTGGGAACGTTGATTGGGGAGAATCCCTTACTGTTGTCGCCTGCGAATTTCCAGGCCTCAACATATGGATGAAATGTATTTCATTAATAATGTTTATATAATTATATATTAACTATATTTTTATTTTTATTTGGTGTAGCTTGATAGTTGAATTTTTGTTACCACTATCAAATATTTTACCTTTCACATTTCAAGATTTATATTCCATCATGAAAGAAATTGGAATGCAGTATGGTGCGGTTCATGCATGACCCAATGACCATGTTATATATTATATTCAGCATGAATATGAAACCGAATGTTCGGAATGTCATATCAGTAGATATCAAACAGATCAAGTAATTAAAAAGGCACCCCAGAATTTTCTTCATTACATTCACATTATTCCATGTTTGCAATGACTGTTTAGGTGCAAAAACATAGTGCAATTTATGGTTTACCATGCAGAGAGAAGAAATCATTATGACATTATTTGAATGCTTGCAGATGATTATGCATTTAGAGATATAGAGGAAAAATGTCCTCACTTTAAAGAAGAACCTCGTAATATTAGAATTTATTTGGAGGAAGATGGTGTCAATCCATTTACATAGATGAGATCTGTTTAATCGGTGTGGCCTATTTTTGTTATAAAAAATAACATTCCTCCATGGTTTTCAATAAAGAAGTAGCGCATAATGTTGTCAATGATTATTCTAGGTATGTGTCTACAATTCTTTTTTTAATGTAGTGGCATCTCATTTGTTGTATTTTGTTGCATAATGTCATATATATATTTTTTATTTTTCTCTTGTGCATGGTTTATATATCTAAATCGTTGTAATAATTATATAATTTATATGTTCAAATCAATCAGGTAAGTACCAAGTTAAAGATACGAATGTATATCTTGAACCTCTTATTGGTGAGTTACTAAAGGTATGGAATGGCATCACTGTGTATGACATATCTAGACCAATACGACAAAGTGAATTTCAATTCCATAAAATTCTTGTATGGAAAATAGATGATGCCCCATGATTAAACCATTTTTGCGGTCTTTAATTATAAGTTCCACTTTAATTGCATTTATTTTTATGAACTAGTTAATATATTATGCATGCATGTTTTTTTAAATAATCCATTAATTATATATATAATTATAATTGAAATAGATAATCCATCTCTATATTTAGGTCATCAGACAAAGGGAAAATTTGCATGTCCAGTTTGTGGTCCTCAGATCAAATCTCATTGTTCCAAAAGTTTAGGAAATGAGGTGTTTGATGAGTATAGGAACTTCCTATCTAAGAACCATAGGTATCTAACTACCGAAATACATTTGTTAAATGGGAAGCAAGAGATTTCATTAAAATCGTAAATAATGACACCTCACCTATGGAAGTTGCAATATAATAGAAATCGTCAAGTTATGTACGAATCATCGTACATGGTTTTTTATGAAATTTTGTTTATTTTGTGTTGTTTACTGTAATTGCTATGATTCATGATGGTCGTCATGATCATGAATGAATTAATAAGCTTCCACGAGGGAGGAAAATTTATCCTAAATAATTCAGTAGGTTTCCCTACTATGAGCACCTATGAATTGCTCATTTGTTTGATACAATGCATATCAGAAAGAATGTGGCTGAAACTTTATGGTGAATATTGGATGGAATGAGTAAGAAAGAAAAATGTCAAAATTTGCAATGACATTCAAGAATCCAACCATTTAATTTCATAGAAACGGAGACCAAATTAATATAAACTCACTTCCATGGATGTTAGCGGAGCAACAAAGTAATGCTATAAAATAAGTCATGCGAAAAACTAAAATTCCCATTGGATTTTGTGGAAACATGAAGAATATCATAACAAAGAAAGGTGGTTTTGTGGGTGTGAAAACAGATGATTGGCATATCTTTATGAAGGTAATTATTAGGGTATTCACATAATTATTGTTATATTAACAATATTCTAGTGCATATTGTTGGTATTTGTTTTGTCTAATTTTTGTAAAAAAATGAAACGATTTGTATATTATTACAGTATGTTCTACCTCTCTCTTAGACAACTTCGACAACAATGTCAAACAAGTTATATATAATATTGTGAAATACATGATGTAAGTAGTGATTTTTTGCGTGCGCTTAGTGTTTGTTTAATTCATTGTAGAACTTATTTTTTATTTTTGTGCACTAATTCATGTTATGTAATATAATTTTTGTTTTTGTCAAATCTTGTGATTGGTTTGCATCACTTGTAGATGGTTGTCATCTAACGAAATCCATAAAGAAGATATAAAGTATTGGAGGAGAGAAATTCCTTGTCTCATGTTTGAAATGTAGAAGCATCTACCTTAGACATTTTTCAATGTACAAGAACACTACCTCATACACCTAGTTGAGGAGATTGAATTGTGTGTACATGTACACTCAAGGTCCATGTTGATGGTTGAGAGGCACTTGAAATTTTTTAAGGGTTTGGTTAGAAAACGAGCATGTTGTGAGGGTTCTATTATGAAGGGATATATGGTATCAAAAACATGATGTATATTAGTAAATATATTCCTAAATTAGCATCGAATCTCAATTTAGGTCGCATTTGTGATTCACACTCCAATAACAATTTTGAAGGGTATTTCCCGAAGGGGAAAGGTAGATCGAGGAAAGTGAAAGGTAATTATTAGCTAGTGGATATTAATTGATAAAATACATTTGAATGTTGATTTTTATGTATATATCATACATATTCTATTTTTAACATTCAATATGCATCAGTTAAAGGTGTATAGTTTGTTAAGTGAATATACATTTGTATTGAATTTTAATTTCATTTTTATCAAACAGTTGGTCGAAAGTGGGATGCAATTCAATTATAAATCGCAAACATTCTTGACTAGATGAAAGTATGGATTGAACGATGAGAACAATCTGGTCATGGAATATCATGGGAAGGTGTGACTTCATTGGTTAAAGAATCACTATTACACCCAAATCCTGTCACCACCATGTGATAAGACCTTTGACTTACATATTTTCCCTTAATCCCAACACTTGGAGTGGAGACCCATGTTGTTTATCAATATTTCATTAAAATAATTATCACTGTGCTTTCCCTGTTACCCATGAGCGGTACCTCACTCGCACCACCTGTATCTTGCTTTCCATAAGCGGTGCCACCACCTGTGGCCTTTGGTCCATAAGCGTTTCTAACCTAAAACGCTCTATCATAAGAGGAGAAAAGTGGTACCCTGGGTAAAATTGGAAAAAGAGAAGTTTCTTGAGGCTTCTATATCATGAGCCTTGTGTCCTCCCTTATCCCTATCATAGTGGGTCAGTTGAGCTTGAGATCCCCCATCATAGGATCTTAGAGTCCACCTCACCCACAAATCTCTCAATGATCCCTATCCATTGAGCCTTATAAATACAAGCTCATGTGCATGGTTGAAGGGGGGGAACTATAGCGGTATTGTTATGCTGTTGGATTGACCACTTGGCCCAAGCCATTTGAGAGCATAGAGAGAAAAGTTGGAGCTTATGGGGATGAAATTGTTGGTTTCATGGAGATGCATGTCGAGACTAAGGATTAATTGGTTGTAAACTTCTCCATACATCTTAATGCAAAGCTGATTTCCATCCCACATTACTGTTGTTTTGATTTCGCATGTAAATGTTGTTAGATTCCTTAGTCAATAACATGGATAAGTAGATGATCTTCTGGTAGCTTTGATGTGTTTGTATGTTTTATCTGATTGCAAGTACATAGGTTCACTATTGAAGCAGCATTCCAGGTGTTTACAACATCCAGGGAGGGTCTTCATCCACTATCGTTCACTCATTTGTTCTGGATCTGAACCATTCAAACCAGAGGAACATCTTCTATCTGCAGGAAGTGAAATATTCCTTCTTACTAATCTGGTGACTCCGCTAGGGAATAGATATATATATCAGTTGATCTAATCTTCCTTAGTTCTTCAACTCTTGTCCGATTCCAGGATCCATCTCTAGCTCTCTCTAGTCAGATCTGCTATCTGACTCAGTGAATCTTGGTTTGAAACTTCTAGATCTATCTAGATCTGAATTATTTTGACCTTTTATGCCCTTTTTCATTCTCAATCTATCAGTTTTTACCTTGATCTGATATTTTTCTGACTTGATCTGTCATTCTCCTTTGTGTCTTGGATTTATACAGGGAACCATGCTTATGCAGTTGGCGAGAAGCGGTGCCGCCACTTAAACCTAGTTAGTAGCATGCAGTGCCACAACCTGAGTCATGTTAGAAAGAAGTGGTGCTAGTCCAAAACCACTCTGTCAAGACCCCTGTAGTGCGGTGCTAGGTAGGCATCATTCCAAGACCTCTTTTTCTCATTTTTTGCAAAACATTTGAGTTGATTTGCTTTCATCCCTGCACTGTCAAGCTTGTGTATTAGAATCTGATGCTTGTGGTTTGAAATTTTATGGTTAAAGATTGGTTTGATTGGAAAATTCAAAATCTAGGTTAGGCTTATTGATTGTTCATTCACTTTTGTGCTGGTTGGTTGTGACTATGAAAGGAATTCTTGTTTTTTCAAAAGCTTAGGGTGTTAGTAAGATCTCTTTTCATTTTAGTTACATATACTGAAAGAAAAACATTTGATTAGAATCTTAGTTTCATTTTTTGTTTTCATAGAGAACTTTTTTTTCCTCCTTTAAAAAAGAAAATTTTTGACTAAGATTAGGTTGTCATCATTGAGCATTAGACATTGGATCTCTGATTGGCCTTGCAAGATTTCCGGCTCCTTATGCTATTTTGTCTCTTATGCATTTAGTACTATCTCATCAAAATAAAAATATGGTAGTTTTAATTTAGATTTATCTATGTTTTAAGAAAAATTGAAAAATAGAGTGCATATGCATGTAGTCTGATTCCTATTTTTCTTTTAGGAAAAGAGACTCTTCCCCTTCTTATTGCTTTCAAAAAAGAGAAATCAGTTTGGAAAGTGCTGCCTGTCTTTGACTTTGTGTTCAAGATTGTTGTTTGGAAATATTTTTGTTTTTGAAACAAAAGAAAATACTCTATTTCCCTCCCGTAGGTAGGCATACCGAACGGTAAAGTGAAATATTTTCATATGCATATTGCATGGTTTTACTTTTTCAGTCAAAACACCATGCATTCACCTAACCATCCACTTTAAAAAGAACGGTAGTTATAGGTTAAAATTTACATAGCAATTGGAGCGATAGGTTAGAGACATGTTCGGGCATCATTAAGCGTAGGAGCTATCGTTATTTGTCCGCATTATATCCTGGGACTCACGCGGTTCTTCCACATACCATTGGTATATCGAACGGCCATTCACGTACCCCTGAGGTATATAGAAAGGTACTTCACGTACTCGATTGTATATCAAAATGCCCCTTGTGCACAGTTATGCATTAGACAGCACTACTACCGATTTGAGCTCCCACGTATTTTGAGTATGTCCAGAGACCCCACTAGGATACCTTATGCATTTGAGAAAAATCCCTTTGGACCTCTTTCTTGGAGCCATACACCGAAAACAACATTTAGGGATATTATTACACATGTACCCTAAAGGTATATCACGAGTGGCACCTTCTTGACAATCCTGGTGAGAGACCTGACTATCTGAACTCCTCCTCTCATTTTAAGTGTGCTTGTTTGAACTATAGCTTATGTAGGGAAATTTTTTAGTGCTTTTTATAGTTTTTTGGACCCTAGGTTAGATAGGAACTGTATGAACTGGCTGAGCTAAGAAAGTCTAGAAGAGTACAAGTATTTCCACCCAATTTTATTCCTGGTTCAGGAGAAAATCCAATGGAAGCTATTGACCAAGGAGCTTTTACCACCTCCCAAGTGGGAGATAATGTGGTTTCAGAAAGTGGAGGACCATATTATTCACACTCACCTCCATTGTTCCAAAAACCTTCTCAGGAAAATACCTCATTCCATTCTCCATAAAAGGTCATGTTGATGATACTACCCGTCTGAATTATGGTCCCAATGCTCCATTTTGGGACACCTCTATAGGACAGGCCATTGCCTCATTTGGCACCTGTTTAAACTCTTCTGAAGAAGTTTCTCCAAATGAAGAAGAATGTAGAAAATACCATGTAGCCATTCTCCGTGCACAGGATATTGAAACGAAAATAGATGACATATTGGGCACACCACCATCACGTTCTGCAGCTAGCCTGTGGGATATCATTCCCTTGCCGATTCTATGAGACCCATTGAACTTATTATAGATTGCACAGTGACTCCACACAACCCAGGACAAATTTCAAACCCCACCACCTCCTATGTTACATCTGTTCCTAATCCTCCCAGGTTTTTCGCATCTGGGGCTCAACCTTCAATTCATGTTTCATCCTTACCTTCTAGTGTCGGGGGGCAACCCCTGGCATGACCTATGTTATCTCGCAATGGAATTGTACCTAGTCAAGGAATGACCTCTAATATAGAACAATCCATAGTTTATGTCCCTCCCACCTATACTAATATGGTTAATCCCCCATCTAGTTCAGGTCATCCCTTGGGGGCACAACTTGTAACCATTCAATTCTCTGGAGGTTATGGTTATCAAATACCTATAGTAAATATTAATTGTCCATCCAATCCTATAGGAATACCTTATTCTGGAACTCCATACCCTAGTAATAATTTCATGCCATGGGGGTGGCCTAACTGGTCTTACATGCCACCTATGGGGTGGATACCCATACATACTGTGGGAGTTGACGGAGGACCGCCTCATGGAGGTCCTCCCTCTGGGGGGCCTAATGGTCTTGGAGGGCCTGGTGTCTTTCCTCCTTATGGTCCTAATGGTCTTGGTGGTCCTAGGAGGCCTGGTGGCTTTCCCCCTAATGGCCCTGGAGGGTTTGGTGGCCCTCCTTCTAGTGGTTCAGAAGGCTCTAGAGGTTTACCTCCTAGCGGCCCTAGAGGGTTAGGTGTTCCACCTCCTGGTGGTATCGATGGTCCTGGTGGTCCCAATGGCCCTGGTGGTCCTCCTCCCAGAGGCCCTAGTGGTCCTAAGGGTCCTAATCCTAGAAATCAACCCCCTGTGGGTGGATTTTCTGGTATTTCTTTGTCACAACAACCTATCTATTAGTTTAATTATGGTCCTACTGGTAATTATATGCCATATCAATATTACAGTATGTGTAACCTAACCATCGGTTACCTTTCCTAGCAACTTTGGACTTTCTTGACTTGTCCAAGTTGATTAATGATCCCATTCGACACAATCCCTTGTGGCCTTCCATTCTGTTAAAGTTACCATCGGACATCCCAAATTTCGATGGGAATAAGGGAGACAATCTAAAAAATGATGTCATGACATTCCATCTATGGTGTTCTTCAAACTCCCTCATGGATGATTCAGTTCAGTTATGACTTTTTCAGTGAATTTTGACCGGTACAGCCGTGAAGTCATACATTGAACTTCGACAACATTCATTTGTCGATTTTGGCTCCTTGGAAACCATGTTTCTTACACACTTTTAGCTCCCTATCTGTTATGAAATAGGTACTGATCTCTTAACTTATCTATGATAGAACACCTCCACCCACATATCCGATCATATCCATGAGTGGAGAATGCGGAGAAGGCTTATTAAGGCCCCTATTCTAGATCAATTATTCATTGATTGGTTTACCAAATCTTTGTTGCCTCCAATCGCCTAAGATGTGGCTATGGGAAGTGCCATTGTTGAAGAGCAGGATATTAGTCAAGACGAGTATCTAGACCTGGTCTATTCCCAATTGAGAACTCTTTCTGACTTGATTCTTCAAGCTCCTCACCCAAGCACTGACCTCGCAAAGCCACCAGCAGAAGTACCAGTCGATAGGATTGTTGGTTCAATCCAGTCCCCGTCAGCAATGAAACCTTCCAAGCAACCCCAGACTACCACCCCTACTCCTTCGACTCCTAAGGTTTCCGCTGAGGTCAATTCTATTTAGAGTACTCAAACCTCATGAAACAATAAAAAGAAGGGTAAAAATGAGAATAAAAAACCTGGAAACCAACAAGAGAGTCCAAGACCAACCAACAATGATAATGATAAAGGGAAGAGAAAAGAAAAACATCCATGTCTGCTATGTGGAGGTGACCATTTCACAAAAGAGTGTCCCCATCGGGATGCAATATACCAATTTCTAAAATCAAATCCCACACCTGCAGTACTCATGGATCCTTTCCCTCTCAACAACAACTTATAGACCACATGAATAATCATGGAAATTCTAGTTCGTTAGAGGAAATTTGTATGATGTCCTCAAATACCATTAATATGCAAACTCAAAGTTAGAATTATGGAAAACCCATAGACAAGAAAGAAGATCATTCTTCTTTAGGGAAATCTCCCTCTACTGGTTTTCCTGAGTCCTCTTCTACTGTCCCCTTAACCATCGAGAAGCCTACTCTCGACATGATTTTGCATCCACCCAAGAGTACTCTTTGGAAGGTTGTATTTAACCCTAATTCCTGAGGTGGTCAATTTTACAATGTAGTCGAAGATCTCGCTCAGGAACCTTGTGCAATGTCTACCTTATAAGTACTCCAAAGTTGTTCTACACAACGCAAAAACTTGTTAACGGAATTAGGAGCTTTAGACCCAGATAATACTAGTTTGATTCATTTCAATATTGAGAACTATAATTCTAGGATACCTCATAAACTTGCTTTTCATATCATTACGAAAGTGGTTGGAAAGAAGGTTTTTAGAATGGTTCTAGATGAAGGAGCTTCAACCTCAGTTTTGTCTCTGTCTTGTTAGAAAGCTCTTGGCTCTCCTGAGCTTGTAACATCACCTACGACTCTAAAGGCCTTTGATGGATAAGGTTTCGAGCCCCATGGTCTCATATCTTCTCTCACAGTCGAGCTTGGGGGAAAAACTATTTCTATTCAAGTAGAAGTGGTAGATGCCCCGTTAGATTACAACCTCCTTCTAGGAAGAAATTGGTTTTATGCCATGACTGTTGTCACCACAACAGTATTTCGAACAATCCAATTTTTGCATCTAGGGAGAATTTTTACTATTGACCAGCTTGATTTCTGTACGCTGGATGTTACTACCTCTATGGCTAATAACATCCCCATGTTAACCTAGTCATCTCCTCCTTACCAGTCGATTGGGGTAGGCATGTTGAAGGATTCATCCCTTATTGGGATTTTTCCATCCACTCCTCCTAACATGAATTCTGTGATAGCCCATATGATTTCCTCATTTGATTGTGATCCTAAGGGAAAACAATTTGTTCAGTGTTGGGATGCGTACCCTAAGTATTATTAGTTTTGGTAACTCCGCGGTGGTTGAGGAAGTTTGTAAGTAGAGTCGCGGGCGAAAATAGTCTTAGGGGTGTCGGGGTAAGTCAGAACTCCTTTTTGTAATGAACCCATGGTTTAAATCCAGGGTTTAGGGTTATGGGTGCCCATGGTTTGAAGCCATGGTTTTGTAATAGCGTGATGTATAAATAGGCATTTTTGTAAATAAGAAAAGTTAGGCTTTTTGATGTAAAGAAAGAAAGGCGAAGCTAAGGCTGATTATGTAAGAAAAGGTTAAGTCCCAGCTGTGTGCGTGGACGACCTCTGCAGCTGTGTGCACAGGGGGTTTTGTTTGTAAGAAGGTTAAGGAAAGATCTGCAGCTATGTGTGCAGAGGCCTGCTGCTGTGTGCGTGGCTTTTAAGGACTGAAGAGATCTACAGCTGAGTGCGCAGATCAAATTGTGGTTTTGTAGCAAGTTGAATAAAACACAGTTTGTGGACGTAACCCCTACACTGGGGGTGAACCACGTTATATCTGGTGTTGTGGTTTCTTGTGTTGTTTCTCTTTCTATTGTCTTTTATGCATTAATAACTATATACATTTGATAACTCAAATCACTGCTAATAACAAGCTTCGATGTGAATTCCCTGTAGTGGGTTAAGCAAGTCACGGTTGTTTATCTATCTGCGAAGTTGTATATGAATGAATGACAAAGCTGTGTAATTGTTGATTAATAAGATTATTAAAGGCTAAGGTACAGTAATATCCCTCTCTGCTTGTAGAAACCTGATTCTACAGCACCCCATAGCTGTTTCGGGTGAGACTGCAACCTGCGTGCAGGTTGTTGCCGAAAGGGCCAACACTGTGGGTCTTTTGTTGGTGCGACATAAAAGGATTAAACCCGGGTCTGCCCTATTTCCCAACAAATTGGTTCCATTGCTGGTTGAACTCAGTATCTACTCAAGAGGGGTTTACGTCGTACCTCGAGGGCTATGTTCTGGAGGCCCTCTGCAAAGGAAATTGGGGATTGCCTTGATGAGACTTATCTGAAATTTGCTGAGAAAGAGAATACAAATCCGCGTTGTAGCGCACGTGACTTTTTACAAAGGTATGTTTTTTGTGATGCTTATGAAATTTTCTTTGGTAGTATCCACATAGAGTTGCACTAGTGGTTGTCTAAGTTAACAGAGAGAAGGACGAACTTTCAAGCTCGTCGGGTTCCCACGTGGACCCCCACAAGGGTCAATCTTGTGTAACACGTAAACAATGAGGTATCCCGCGCTGTTGATTTCTGGACGACACGAACATTGGAAGCCTTCGTGACAGAGTTTGCCATTGACACAAGTACCTCCTTCAGCGAAGCTGAACGACAGTTCTTCAAAGACCCCCGTGGTAATTTTTTGAATTCATTAAGATTGAAGATTAAAATACTATTGGCTGAAAAGGGTATATTGTTGTTTGAATAAGACTGCTAGCTTAGTAGTACTAACATATGTTTGCAAGTGATAATACCTTTGACAAGCAAATTCGTTTGCTGCGAAGTGGGAAAAGGTACAAAAGAGATTTTGACTTCTATTCCTTAGGTCAGGATACCGGGTCTTCCCCTATAAATCCTGAAGAGTCAGACTCTGAAGAAAACCCTCTGTTCACCCCACAGCGAAGCCCTATTACCCCTGAAATTCCATCGCAGTCTGACAGTCAACCTAGTCCGCATATTCCGGCCACAGGTCAATCTGCCCCCGTAAACCCCCCCCCCATCAACATCTGGTCCCCCTCCCAACCATCCTAGAACCCCCATGGCCCACCTAGTTGATGACATTAAGCTCCCCATCTTCAAAGGCATGGGATCAGAGGACCCAGAATAGTACTGGTTTTTATGTGAAGCAATATGGAATGTGAAGAACATTACAGACCCGGATGTGAGAGCTGCGCAGCTCATTACTTCTTTCCGAGACCAGGCCTTGACCTGGTTCATGAAATTCTCCAATACTCAGAACCCTACTTTAGGTGAGATTAAGGAAGCTATAACCAAATAATTTAAAAAGACTAAATCAGAATTGCAGAGCATCACTGAGCTAAAAGAGATTCAACAGCGGCGCGGCGAATCCGTGTGGGACTTTGACTAGAGATTCAAAGTTCTACTGGACCAAGTCAATTTTACCATTAGTCCTGCGTAGCACAAGGAATGGTTTATCGCAGCATTATTACCACATATCAGAACCCCACTCATGCAACAGAAGGTTTCGGACTAGCAAGAAGCTCTGGAAATTTCAATGAAGCTAGAAACCGCCCCCGTCGGAGATGATTCCGGTATTGCTCAAATCCAAGTGCAGCTAGCAGCAATGGCCTTGGAGCTTCACAATATGAAGAAGGCTAAAACCAGTAGAGAGGAGGTCTGGTGCACGCAATGTCAGACAGAAGGTCAGGATAGGGACCAGTGCCCCATTGTCAGAACTTACCTAAATACGGGTGCACCAACCCAATTCAATTCCGGTGTTCTATATTGTGATATTTGTCGAGCCACTGGCCAACATCGCCCTGAAAACTTCCATCTTCTTCAGAGATATGTTCAAGTTCCCAAGAACCCCTACTACAAGTTCTGTAAGTCAGTAGGGCATAATGAAGAGGAGTGTCGTAGCTATGACCTCATGAGAGAGAGCATCTCTGACGCCTACCGAGTGCAAAATGAAGCCCAGAATAATGACGGCTATGGTTACTACGTGGTGCCTCTGGAAGAGGTTCCTTTGGAGGTCGCTGCCATGGTGGTATGCTCGACAGGGATAGAGGCCAGGTTGTGTGTTACAATTGTAACCAAGCTGGCCATTTGGCTCGCGACTATCGGAACCCCACCACAACCTGTCGGTATTGCCGCGCAATAGACCACGTGATTGAACAGTGCCCTTAGCTCATAGGAAAGATTCAGGAAAACAAAAGTGGCCCTACCCAGAATATTCAGTTGATTTCCATTGAGCAGAGACCTACCGCAGCCATCAATGTGGTCACCCGAAGTGGAGCCACGACGCACATTCAGAATACGCAGAAACAACCCGCCGAGGTGTGTGCGCGTAAAGCCTCCGAGCACTTCCCAGCACTTAACACTGTGAAAGACCAAGCACCAGTCAAGGCGACCCAGTGTGATATTGTTGACCCTCACACAGCAGTAGTGCCTGCGCGGCAACCTCAGCAGGCCTCACAGCCGCAAGATGCTTCGATGGATAAAGTAAGTACACTCTCCTCCTTTTTACAAAGTTGTATGAAACTCTTGAGGAATCAGAATGCTTTAAAGGAGCTGCAAAAAGTTCTTGCTGTGACAGACCCTCAGAGAGGAGTTGATCAGGAGAAAACTGTTAGTCGTATCCGAAGAATGGGGAGGGAAATGAGATTGAATGTTCAGATAGGGGAATATGATATGACTGATGTCATTTTGGATCTTGGATCAGAAGTTAATGTCCTACCCAAGCAAGCTTGGCACAACTACAATTCGATCCAAAATCCGACGGTTACTTCCGACGGCGCGTGGATTTTTTCTTTTAAACCTACCAAAAATCACAAAGTTAAATTTTTTTTTTAAATATGTGGTCAAAAGCGTCGCTTAAGTGATGGCTAGGCTCATAAGCATCGCTTAAGCGACGGCTAGCCTAGTAAGCGTCACTTAAGTGACGGCGCATCAGAAGGCATAATTTAAAGTTTTAGTTTTGTTACCAAAGACAACAATGCCATTAGTGTTTCTAGGAGACCATGGGTGTGTGATATTGCACTCTAGACGATACGATGATATATCTTTGGGGATGTTGTATACCATTGGCATTTTGATTTCTATGTCAAAGAAAAATGTATCAATAGATCTGGTCACTAAAACTAACACTGAATCCCTTGTAGAAGCAATCATGTATGCACCAAGATCTGCTTGTTGGCCACCTTGTGTCAAAGGAGCATGTTGGCATGGGTGTTTCAATGAAGAATGTTACGATACTGCAATAGGGATAGTTGTAACCTATCAATATAAAGTTAAAATGTGTTCAAACATTTATTATTTGCAATAAATAAATATGTTCCAAAATATTACCAATTTAATGATGCTTAAACAAGCACAAACACAGTCGCACATGTGTGTATATGCTTGTTGATGTCCATATGTCTTTGTCCCATCAATTGTTGTGTTGAAGAGTATCCCTAGGATATTTTGGTGATGGAAAATTATCACTAATAAAGAAATCCCCAAATCCTTAACTTATTATGACGACAAATTTTACATAAATATATATTATGCATGGTATAAGATTGACATAAATATTATATAGTTTTTATACATAACAAAAATAAATCTACAAATTTTTTTTCCATGAATAAAAAAAATATGATAATGACCAACCTAAAATAGAAAAGAGAGGCTACTACGATATATAAATGAAAGGTCAAAAGAAAATAGATTGCAAGATGAAAGTAAATTCATTTGAGTGAAATAAGGTAGATGGGACATCAA
Source organism: Pseudotsuga menziesii (assembly GCA_001517045.1). Taxonomy (NCBI): domain Eukaryota; kingdom Viridiplantae; phylum Streptophyta; class Pinopsida; order Pinales; family Pinaceae; genus Pseudotsuga; species Pseudotsuga menziesii. Next base: position 301,130 of record LPNX010712375.1, on the reverse strand, counting down.
GAAACTATCTTGAAACCAACCAAATCATTTTATATTGCAAAAATTAAACATGTGAGAGGTATAAGCACATTTAATATAGTACTAATTCTAGTGGAGTAGTGAAAGCAATTCCATTCCATTAGATTTGTCCTTCATTTCATTGGTTTAGATCTTAGATTCCCCTCTTTGGTATTAACCTTAGCTATATATTTCACAATTCGTTTAGCATTTACACTATATCCTAGTTTCTATCTCTCAATGGATCCTCTCAACATTCATCTTATGATGACGAAGAACCCAGTCATTCCAACATGGTGTAGGAACTAGCCATCACTCTCACTGAAATTCGAGGACATTAATGTAGGGATTCCACATCTACCTTCCAACTAGACACTAGAATATTCGTACCTAAATATGATTCTCTTGATATAGAATGAGGGCATCGTCACCTAGCACAACACCTAGGAAAAAGGAGTCCCACGAATGGTTGGCTAGCTAGCTCGAAAGATGGGGTTTCAACTGCCTAGATGGTGCAACTTTCTAAGATATACCATGAATTTAATATTAGTTTTGATGTGTTAGTTGGATAGTTAGATAGAAGAATATATTGAAGATCTATTGTTTTTTTTTCGTCAAAAAAAAAAATAGTGTGATTCTCTCACCATATGCTAGCAAGATATCGCTCTATATAAATGATACCATACAAAGACGAGTGTCATTAGTTCAAAGCGCCTTGCTAATGTGGAAGAATAAAATAAATTTAATAGTATATTGAAGCAAGCTTCCCGCCAATACATAACAATTGCAATGCTATGGGAGTGGTAACTATAGCGCTCTACCCACCAAGCGCTCTCATCCCTTGGATCCAAATCAATGGTGTGAAATCTATTACCTTTCGACCGGGTTCACCAAATCGATTTGTGGAGGGAAGAGAAGCCCCATTACTATTTTGGGCTCCGCCCTCATTGTTATCTATTGGGTTTGACAGGGTTGCATTAAAAATTGTTTATTCCAGTAGCATAGATAGCAGATCCTGCAGCATAGACAGCAGCACGAGTAGTAGCATCATATATAGATATAGATGCAGCACAAGCAGTTCCAAGTCCAGGTGAAGCAGTCGGTTAGTCAGTTTATTTAGATAAATACCCAGTGCCATGTACAGATGATCGTGATAGAGATGAAGAGCCTAATTCTCAAGATGAAGAGTCGGATCCTGTCCCCGAAAGCTGTTCCTTGCCCTTTTGCTCGAGCAAGATAAGGCATACACTTTCCCCCTTATTGCCTTGAGGCGTACCCACACTACTCGGTAATCAATGAATTCCTATCAAGTTGAGAATCATCTTACTGGTTTTGGTGGAATGGGAGCCCCGTCTAGTCATTAATGCTATACCCATAATCTGTACACCCCAGGATAGGTGCACCTCCAGTAGAGGCATCGTAATGTAGAAGCGTGGATTGCATTTGTTGGAAGTCGAATGCTTTTTGAGTCATCACAAAGATTCATGTTTTGGCTGAAGCATAGCAACTCCATTGACAAGGGAAAAAACTACACAACTCAACACAGTGGTCAATAGGTAATTCTTCATCTCGTGAACAATAGGAGAGGGCCGAAGAGGATAAGGCCGCAGGGGATAGAGCTCGCAAAGGAGAGGGTGGAAAAGGAGGGTTTGAAAAGGAGGAGGGTTTGCAGAGGTCACACTGAGGCTGACAGAATGCCCCAAATGGATCCATTCTCAGGCATTCCACCATATCAGTTGCACTTGTAAGTATATGCTCTTTAATTGATAAGTTAACCTCCTTGCTTGAGTTCATTTCTTTTACCAGGCTTTCCACTCTGGAACCAGTTTGTTGTTTCACAAGGGGAATCAAGGATTGAACTACATCAGTCATCAGAGGTCGATAATCTGCTTCTGATTGAACACACATTGCTGCAATGGATGCTACCTGCAGGTTTCACCAAATGTGTAGACTTTAAAGTCATAAGTTCATTCTCACACATCAAGAAAATAGACACAGACATGAAGAGATTGAGATTTCTAAAATGAACTTTTTGTACCTGTATTAGTTCCTTCTTTGAGTACTGCCCTTCCAGAATAGGATTGACTAGTTTCGTGACCCTCTCTCTATCAGTAAGGCATGGAAGAGCCTGACAAAAGCAAGTAAGCATTCCATTAAACAAAATCATACAGAAAGGCCAAGTATACCTGAAAAGTAAAACCAGGTATCTAGAAAGTGATCAATAGGGTGGAACTATTCAGTCTGGAAATAAAACAGCTAGGCCTTCAGATAATTAGGCAATGCCAGAGCAGCAAATGCATTTCAAAGTTACTAATTACCTAACGGAGGGCTCCAATGAGCTGGCTAGCACTCTCTTCAAAATATGGTCATGCTTGTAGCCATCTGATTGAAGCCTTCTGCAAGGTGCATAGTCACTTCCATATCTTTCAAGGTTCAATAATGAGTCAACACTAAAACCAACCAGAAAGCATGCCAAAACATGGCTTTGGATTTAACTGATTTGTTGCTGGCTATTTCATGCAGTAAAGGATCAGTTATGCTCTAAGGACTTTGATATAGACAACTGTCTATAAATTCTCCAGTTTCAAATTCAACAAACTTGGTCTTGTTTTGGTAGGGAAGGTTTCATTTGATTTAACTAGTCGATTGAGACATTGCAGCTAATCAAAGAAGGGGTGTAATGGGCAGACAGGACCTTAATTTGACAAGCAAAGTCTTATTGGCACTTTTCATTTGGAATGCAAAATATTTGAAAGCTGTATATATACGTTTGTCAGAGCAGACCTCCCAATCCCTGATTAGAATACGGTTGCCTAATAGTGATGGGCTTATGTTTGTGCCCTGGGCTTCACCAGCTCATATTAAAAGGTCAGATTTGCTTCATTTGTTAAGGGGAACATGTTGAGGAACAAAACATTCATACCATACCAAGGGTTGGGGAATAAATCAAGTAAGCTATGAATTATTTATCCATCAAATGAGAGGTTGGGGTCAAATTTTGCAGATTGGAAAAAAGGATACTTAAGAAAATACATATTACAAGAGAACAAGATAGAGAAATAATCAATACCCAAGAGACAAGTACGCCTTGCCCAAGAGGCCTCTTCATGTCTACAGGTACACGACCTGTCAAAATCTCTAAAAGCACAACACCAAAGCTGTAAACATCCGATTTTGTAGTCAAGTGTCCTGTCAAAGCATACCTGCAGTAAAAATTGTATCGAGTGATCAGAAGTCAGGCAGTAAACTTCTTGTATCTTAGGCTATCTGTTGTTGATGTTAAGGAATAGAATTTGATGTACGTTAAGAAACTTACTCTGGGGCAACATATCCTGTAGTTCCTAAAATTCGAGTGGATATTTCACATTCAATTTTTCAGAACCAAGCTTTGCCAAACCAAAATCAGACACTTTGGCATTGTAATTCTTGTCAAGCAGGATGTTGCTGGCCTTAAAATCCTGGTGTATCACTGGCAGAGTAATATGCTCATGAAGGTATTCAAGACCTCTAGCATTATTTCTATGAGGTAAGAACAAGATTTTTTGATATCTTGTATGGAATTTTGACAATCTTGTACATATTTTTTCACTGCCTATTACCATTGAATTTCTGTTCATTCATTGTTTCATTATCGTATATTTTGAGGCAACTATACATTTTATTCTCGTGTATGGTATTTGTGTATGGTAGTAGAATAATATTTTCACAAGATAGAGGTCATATCATGCTTGTTTGATATTTCCCAATAATTTTATGAGCTGATTCCTCGTATGAATGCCTGCTGTTTGACAGCAGTAACGTTGCTTTTGGAAAAGTATGAAATTGATCCAAAACAAATTGGTTGCTTGGAAGTTGGCAGCGAAGCTGTTATTGACAAGAGCAAGTCAATAAAGACTTGGTTGATGCATATTTTTGAGGTTTTTCCCCCAATTCACTAAACTCATTATTAAAATAGCTTACAGTTGTTTTCTGGAATTTGATACCATGATAATTAAAAGCATAATAAGTCCCATCTATATTGTTTCAGGAAAATAGCCTTGCACACAGCTAACAATGCTTTATGCTGGGATGGTGAATGTGTATGATAATGTCCCTGTAGAGAAGGTATGTTCTATTTCTGGTGTATTGTTTGTTGTGTGTTGTTAGAATATAATCCGTTAGGGATTATAATATTGTAAATAAATAAATAGGAATAGTTGGAAGCCGAAAAGGCTGGACGGAAGGTGAAATAAACCGTCACATGAATGTATAAATGAATGCTTAGCCATGAATAGATTAACGAATTGGGAGTTATTACCAACAAGTGGTATCAGAGCAGGTTGTCTGCCATAACTCCTGCTGCATTTTCTGCACCCTCCTGGCTGCCAGACTGCCTGCCAGTCTGCCCCTGCGCGCATTCATTATGTGCGTTTATGTTAAGGTGATTCTCTGCTGCAAACCCTAATTCTTCCACGCTGTAAGTTTTTGTTACGGTGGTTTATGCTGCAGCGTGTTGATTTGGAGAATGCGTGATGCCTGGTGCGTGGTGTTGAGATTAAGTTATGGTGCGTGGTGTTGAGAGTAAGTTTATGCTGCGTGGTGCATAGCGTTTTGCTGCGTGCCTTCAATCTGGAGATGCCCTTCAGTGTATGCTGCGTGCCTTCAATCTGGAGATGCTCTTCAGTGTATGCTGCGTGCCTATCGACTGCGTTGGAGAAACCATCCTGCGTGGAGAATGCTTCCTCCGTAAAGAATTGGTGTATCTTGGTGTGAAGACTAGCGTGGAGACTGCTGAGGGAGATTGCATACAGTTTACGGGCGTGGGCGTGTCTGGTTCCTTTGTAAATCTGCTGATATCCATTCACTGCTGGTATCATTTATATGCTGCAATGAATTTGCGTGGAGACTGTTGGTAGACTGGAGACTGTTGGTATAAATACAATAAGAAATCAAATATATAATTTACTGCTGCGTGTTGATTTCAAAAATGCTCCTCATTTTTTGAAAGGACCGTTCGGTTGTTTTGCATTTGGACATCATTATGATCCAAGTATATATATATGCTGAAAAGACATGAGAAAGGCGACTCTTTTGGTTGGAAAATGGTGTATATTTTAATCAGACCTAATGACTTTATTTTACCCTCGTGAGTAATATATGCTCAGTGATGGGGATGGACTAGGTTGCTGTTACTGATCAGCGACCAGTATTCTTTTTTTTATTGAAGTTATAGAC